>CM055274.1:83149083-83553539 GCA_029237695.1 Conchocele bisecta | reverse complement strand
AGTTGAGTGAAACGGCCCCAGGACAGTAAAGTATAGCAAGATCAAGCTGTAATCCTCTTCACAAACGTAGACGGCAGTAATACACACGATGTTGTTTCCATTTCAGTTCGATTCAGGACGTTTGGCATGTTCTCCAATAGTAATACACACGATTTTGTTTACATTTCAGTTCGATTTAGGACGTTTGGCATGTTCTCCAATATGTCGGTCTACGATGGAGCAATGAACATATCCATATACGTAAGTTCATAGGACACCAACAATAAACATATCATCAAACCATAGGCGCAACAATAAACATATCAAATCGTGAAAGTATATCGTGACATTCGAAAACAGAGTTAAAATACGAGTTTTGTTAATAAAAGCAATATTTGACCGAATTTCACAAAAGAAGAAGAAACATGATTCTTGCATTTTGACAAATATTACTTTGGCATGCTGTATTTAGCCGTATTATTTGGACGCGTTTCGTGAAACAGATAGAAAATTCAAGGTGTATGATCACATGGTACTAACAACAACAACAAGTACTGAAACTTCCAGAATCCATCATATTCAAAGTACGTATTATTTTATATTTTCCTTATTACGTAACGGATTTTTATGAAATTGGCGCATCAAACGCGTTTTTCTTAAGCTGCATTTGGTGGTCTTTGTATTTTGGCCCAAACTTCTGTTGTTTTTGTGAAGAATCGATTTCCGTGTCTACCGACATACGTCTGTGTCACAAACTGGACCACCAAATGTAGCTCATGACGACGCGTTTGCTGCTGCATATTTCATTAAAATCCGTTGCATATTAAGGAAGATATCAACTAATACTTACTTTGGAGGGGGCGAGCTTTCAACACTTTCAGCCGTTGTTGTTGTTGTTGTTACCACGTGATCATGCACCTTGATATTGTATTATGACGTTAATATAATGCGTTATTACACTTCATGCCATGAATACGTGTTTGCCATCCAGGATCCCAAGGGCAACATGATCAAGAACATGATCAATGCCACAGAGCCCATGTATGGAGTGGTGGAGGATGCTATGTTGATGGACTCGGAGCCCCTACTGGGTAACTGGAGGATCAACGTTAATGTCCGGGGGCTCGGGTCCTCACAGAAGAACTTCAAGGTCGACAAATATGGTACGTAGTAATGCTTCCACCACAATTAGCTCCAGATAAGCTGCGTATTTGCGTAAATACCCAATTAAAATTGCCGAAAAACCCAATTGAAATCCGAAGTAGCGAGTATCAAAAAGCAATAACAATTGTGTTGGACATTTATCATGCTGCAGAAAACTATAAACAGACCACAACTATAGCATATCTTTCTTATTTTCCATGACAACACATCTTGGTATTTCATTAGAATTGTCTCCAAGAAGACAATTCTAATGAAATGCCAATATATCTTTTCATTTCGAAGCAAACCAAATTCAATAAATTTTCTGTCTGTTGATGGTGTAAACAGAAGTAGTATGATTTTATTTTACCCAATTAAACTTTTGAAATACCCAATTGCTTCAGAAATGATGGAGTGAAAATACTCAATTACTAATTCCATATATGTATCCCTGATCATAATCAGCAATGGAAGTGAAATATGAAAGGTGAACGGGTTTAACGTCCCAGCAACAACGAAGGTCAAAGAGAACCTCTTTTCAAATCTACCAGACTGAGTGGGAGATGGAATCACTGTGAAAGTATTTGTACATACCTCCTACATGTATGACGGGTATTTCATTCATATTTCGTAGGCTTTGGTATTGTCGTCCGGTTTCGACTCCTCCTCCAGGGTCTCTTTCCACCTCTCTTCCTCCATATTAAATTCCCATAGAAAAATAATGTTTTAGTAATAAAATCAACATTTGACCAACCTTTACGAAGTAAAAATAATGTTCATTCTCAAATTTTGATAAAAGTTAATATTATCGAAAACAATAATGTTTTTACATTGTTTATATAGCCCTGAATGTTGGGCAGGTTTCGTGAAACAGACAGTAGCCACCAAAGCCATCTCTGTAATCCACTCGCTGGCAGCCTTGATAATAATAAAATAAATTAATGCATTTGCCTTACAAACAAGGTGAACATAAGTCCCCAGTGACATTGACCTTGGGCGGTCGGACGTGGGTCGTATGCAAAACGAAGAACCATCTCTTGATACACAATGTGGCCAAAATATTATCAACATCGGAGAAGCGGTTCATAAGTTTTTAAAAAATGAAAGTTGTTACTAACGTACGTACGTGCATGGGCTAACGTTATATCCCTATCGGCGAGGGAATAAAAATGAAAATGGAATATAGAAGTGGTGTATACCCACCTGAGACCGAAGAACTAAAGTGTAACAATTTAAGACAAAAAACAAGCAAGTGTATAGCGGTAAACAGAGTTTTCCACTGGCACCGAGGTCCATTCATACTGTGTTAGTTTAAAATATGAATTACCGTAGACATGCCATAGTTAGATCACGGTTCGTCCGCAAGTACGATGATATAGTCCGCGATATTTAGCGAGTGGATTATCGATCGTACATGCCGACCAACGTGATCTAACTGTGTTATCACATCCTCATGTCCATACATTGCCTATGTGCTGTGTAAATTCAGAAACAAAATTCTCAAAAATGTATCAAAAATGAGAAAGTGCTACCAAGACAATACGATGCAATTTATTCTGGCTTATAAAATAATGTACATGTTTTTGCCATATACGTGTACAAATGGTATACAGTAACATAGTTCATATATTTTAATTTGCATTAATTGAGGAGCAAAGAATATGAAAACGGAAGGAAAAAATCTAGTTATGATTATCATATGAATTGAAATAGTTTGAAGTAGTGATAGGCAATAATGGTTGCGGATATCGCTGATTGCAACAACAGGAACATTCGTGTTTGGATGTACCTGTGTTTACCGTCAAACTTAAAGTACATGTACAACATTATATTTATGACAGTGTTAAACTACTAAATGTAACAACCAATTTTCAGTGCTGCCAAAGTTCGATGCGAGTGTTGAACTACCACCATATGTCCTGACGAGCGATAAAGAGATGCATGGCACAGTCAAGGCAACGTGAGTATAAAATAAAAGATATACATATGGACCTGGGGCCCGTTTCACTAAACTTCGTACGACTAAAATGTTCGTAAGTCCAAACTTATGATATTCTTTAAATTTCACATTAACAACGTTTTCTTGTAAACAATTATTGGATTTACTTTTATTGAACATAGGCTGCATATATGCAGCATATGCTCAATAAATGTAAATCCATCAATTGAAATTTCCACACGATCATAAATTTGCGCTTACGAACATTTTAGTCGTACGAAGTTTAGTGAAACGGGCCTCGGGGTCTAAAATACAACTGAATTATATACCACAATACGTTTACTTATATGTTTAGTATGCATCTGTAGCAATGGCAAGCAAAACACGTTGATCATGTTGACCATGAGATTTGTGTGAGGATAGTGAACAGTTTGACAGCTTTCTCAATTCACAAATATATACCTAAATTTAGTTAAGTTGGTTTTGTAAATTACCAGAAATCATTTATGGAAAACAGGTTGTATCTGATTTTTATCAAACTGAACATTGCAAAATATTATACTGCGTATATGTATACACATGTATGGTAGGCTCACTGTTAACCCGACATCTCTGTCTGTAACGCAGGACGACTTGTAAGCCGCCCTGCGTTACAAGTCGTCCTGCGTTACAGACAGAAATGTCGGGTTAGCTCTATGTGTGTCGATGTAGTATGACTCTGTGTTGTTTCTTCACAGTTCAGACATTCCCTTCCTTTTCGAACGTTGTGAGAGCCCACACTACATATTGTATCAATTATGACGCAGATACACATACGGCAAACCTGTGATTGGGAAGGTTCTGCTGACGGCCGACCTTGATTATTACTACAGTCCTTGGAAATACCATGGCGACGAGGTCATGGTCGAGATGACACTAGACGTAAGTACAGGAGTCTTGTTGACGGTATATTGAATGCGCATATAAACAGGAATGTTGATAGAATCGACTATATTGCCGCTGTATAGTGTCAAACTTGAAATCACATTTAGGAAATAACGTCAAAGCTTAGAAGACCCAAATGTATTAGTAGTATTAGTTTAAACACTATTTATTTCAAGATATACATACATACAATTGAGAACATGATAAGAAAACAAGCGTTTACACTTATGTGAATTCTTCTCCTAGTATTATATTATGGCACCTGCTCTAAGAGGTCATTGTTGATCGTAGAAGCTTAAATAAATGTTTCAGTAAGAACAATCATGATGACAAACAACACGGACACGAAATTAAAATTTGCCAATGCTAATAATGATGATACCTACATATAGGATATAGCAGTATAGGATTTACTTAAGACCTGGACAGACGGTGGAGTGAATTATTTCGCATTGCACATACAATTATTTCCTTTGGACATACTGTTTCTATTGAGTATAATTGCAGATCAACGGAGAGGCCAAATTCACGATTCCATTTGACCGTATCTCCAATGAAGTGAATCCAAATACATACATCCCATTGGTCCAGAACCTTGAATGGGTACCACGTGATCATCAAAGCCATGGTCGTTGAAAGCATAAACAATCTGACACGGAACGCTACGAACAAAGGTAAATTAAAAGTTTTAATCTTGCTCGTGCTCAGCATCCGCGATTATAATATCAGTTTGTCATGTATTACCTATTTAGGTTATGCAGTGTGTTATTCATTAAGGTCATTTACTTTTACAATTTAAATGGCATACGCTGATCGGAAAACAAGCTATGTCATTAACAGTGATATATATGAAACACGCCATGTGAGTTTGTACCTAGGAAAGATATTCGATCTCTTGAAAAAATATTTACACATTTCGTCAACTGTTGATATCTTCCTAGGTACCAACATGGCTAGTCTCATATGTTGATGTGATGACCATAATGACATTATATGCTTGCCTCTTTTATATGGTGTTAAATGTTTACATGAAACATTACCTACTGCCTGTTTCACGAAAGTTGCCCAAATTTTACGGGAGACATTTCAAAGCTATATAGCTAGATTTAATAATCAAGTCTTTCCTTTTTCAACTCCTCCTCCAGTTACTCCACCTCTTTTCCCCCCATGTTAAATTCCCATAGAGAAATAATTTTTCGCAATAAAATCAATAGTTGACCAAATGTCACGAAATAAAAAAAGAAGGCTCATTCTTAAATTTTGATAAAATTTAATATTATCGAAAAAAATATTGTTTTTGCATTGTTTATATGGCCGTAAAAATCGGGCAGGTGTCGTGAAACAGATAATAGGCTCTTCTGTCTCATGTGGGTATTCTATTTCTAATGTACATACTGTGTCCTATGTTACATTCATTTTACTGATGTATTTTCATTTCCAAATTGGTGAAAACAAGTGATTACATGTATATACTTTTTCATTCCATTTCCAGTGCAATTCTACAAAGAACCGTATATGGTAAACTTCATCTCTAGTCAGAGTCCCAGCTACTTCAAACCCGGGCTACCGTACACTGCCCATGTAAGTATATAGGGTCATAAGGCTTTTTTTGTTTTGCCCTGTAGCTTATTTCACCAATATTGCAAAGTATACTTTTCTAGCAAAGTATACTTTGAGGAATAATCATTTATTTTTCTCGAAATGCATTATTTCAACAGTCAAAATGGCTGTGATAATGTAATAAATACTGTATAATAAAAAATAATAAATTTATCCTAAAATTGAAAATTTCTCCCTCAAAGTATACTTTGCTAGATAAGTATACTTTGCAATGTTGGTGAAATAGGCTATTGGTTTCTCAGTCAATAAAAGAGCACACCATTTCGCCTCAATAAATCGCATATTGCGACACATTCATCAAAATCGATTAAATTGACAATACATGAGTCAATAAGGAATGATAAGACACACTTACAAAATGTATGTTAAAACTATAGGTTCCGCCTTATCAACGAAATTTCACGTGACGCGCACAATGTTACCTCGTGTGTACGATCAATTCGGTGTCAAACCCATTAAAATGAACATGTGCACGCGACGGGACGGACCTAACAATATGAAAGGCATAGTTCACATTTTGATTGTTTTGTACACTAATTATTATATAAAAATAATATGTGAACTATAACTGTAAATAATATATGTAACATATAGAATGCAATTAACACTGCTGGTATTGAGCATGCGCACATAGTGAGTGCATACTGTTTCAGTTCTCAATACTCAATGTTACTACAGTGCAATCTCTCTACAACAGCCACCCATGGGAAAACTGGCTGTTGTAGAGAGGTGGCTGTTGTAGGGAGGTTAATGCTGAATTAAATTTTGTCGTCCGCTGTTTATTTATTTTCTTCAATAATTCTCATCAAATACATGCTTTGACAGCATTTTAGAATCATTTCCAATGGAAATGATTCTAAACTGCTGTCAAAACATGTGTTTGTATTGAGAAAGAAGGCAAAGTAACAGCATCGGCAATTTTCGTGCTCAACAGTCTAATGGTTTTATACAGAGGAAATCATCCATTTGGGATATAAAATAGCGGCTGTTACAGAGAGGGTGTTGTTGTAGAGAGGTGGCCGTTCGAGGAGGTTCGACTACTCAGAAATGGGGTGATCGTGTAACAAGGATTGTGATTTGTAGTATTGAAATGGCTAATGCAGTGCAATAAGTTTTTTCTAATGCTCTCTATAAATATCACGCAATCTGATTGGCTGATGGTCATACATTACAGGTATATCATTGTTGATGAACGGTCGCAAATTATTTCAATATGTATTCCTACGCCAGTAGTAAAGGAGTGCATTAGAAATAGGTTAACCGCATTGTAATTTTGAAATTTGCGGCGTATATCAGAAAATGATAGGTCGGAAAACATGTTTAATGGCTCCGCTAGCGCGACGCCATTAAACAGATTTTCCGACCTATCATTTTCTGATATACGCCGCATATTTTAAAATTACAATACAGTTAATAATTATAGATTATCTCGTGAGGTTTTTAGAAAGTAAGCAATCCTGTCTGAGTGTACAGTCATAAGACAGTGCTGCTTACGTTGATGTTATTATAATTATTCAAAAGTGTGATTATATAACGCATATTGCGACACATTCGCCAACATGTATGAAAGTAATTATTACATGTTTCAATAAGTACAACATTATATTTAGAACCAGAGGCTTCGCTGGTTTTATAACGTTTATATTGAAGCAGTATCGCCCTCAAGATTCCCGCGGCTTATGATGTGGATATGCATAGTGTCGTGTTTTGAGCATTTGCAGCACAGTATTATGACCTTTCCAGGTTTCCATCGCACAAGCGGACGGACGGCCAGTAATATCTACAGCCAAGGACGTGGAAATCGTCACCTACGTGAAGTTCTACGACGAGACCGTTCACAAGGATCGAGCTCACGCCCTCCCGGACAGAATGGTAGCGCCCCCGCCAACGGGCGTCATGCCATTGGAAGTCAGCCCGCCAGAGTTCGCGAAATCCCTACATATCGAGGTAAAATTGAAATACTATACCCAAATAAGACCACAGGATACAGTAAAGCAATATGTAATCATCTATGATCACATAATACAGGCAATCGTACAATCGTAATCAGAGTCTTCAACAGGCACCGAGGTGGTGCACTCTAAGACTAGGAAATAGGTGGCCAATACATGTAAAATGAATGCAACCTTAGTCCCTAACAAACAAAGATCTCAGGAGATGAAATAAGAGATATACAATGAAAGACAACACAAGCAAACGCTGTGGCTGTGACTGGAGAAATGTGGCTTATGTGTTTTGCGATCAGTGTAGATCCAGATCAGTGTGTGAATGCGCACAATCTGGTCAGGATCTGTATTGTTCGCCATTCCATCAATGAAACCCCGTTATGCTTCTAACAATCAATATAGATGATTATCAGGCTACATGCGTGTGTTAGTTGATTACTGTCTGTTCCACGTTTTGCTGCCGACGAACTTTTGGCTATTAAACACATTAAATCTAAAACATATTTAAAAGTAAGTACTTTTTTATCAATAACAAAAAAGTCACCCTTCCCAAAATAATTTATTTTATGAAATTACATCAAATATTAATTTTATTGCGAAAAAACGATTTTCCTATGGGAATTTAACATTCAAGCTATCTCGCCAGGTTTGGGTGTCCATTTCCAATTATTTTTCGCAATAAAATTAATATTTGATGGAATTTCATCAAGGGGCGGGTGACAGTTTTGTTATTCATGAAAAAAGTACTTACTTTTAAATATTTCTTAGATTTAATGTGTTTAATGGCCAAATGTTAGTCGGCAGCAAAACGTGGAACAGACAGTAGGTGCTACACTGGTCATAAGCCCCATTTCTCCAGTCACGTTCACATATAACACCTCACTGTGCGTAATTGTTTTTTTTTTAACTGTCAGTGCACAACCCGTTTATTTATATATATATATATATTGTATCTATAAATAACAAACATGTGTAACAAAGTCAGCGAATTATAGTGTGGAGACGATCAGACCGTGGTTATGCCCGATATGGTCGGATTCACATTATTGGATCTCACAATACGTACACTTATTGTCAAATTCAAAAGGGTATTGATATTAGTTTGCAAAATATTCTGATTCAGTTAATATTATAATGACAAGCTGTGTGGACTCAGATTTTGATAGCACTGATGTGCGTTCTGGTCGGAGTCTACGCTGATTCTTTACATTTAGTTGAACAGATGTCGTGATTTATTGTTTTTGCAGAGATATAACCGATTGAACTGTGGACAGACTGCTGATATGAGCTGTCTGTTCGAAGTAAAATTGGGTATTTTATACGTACGTGCATAATTTTCATAACTTTCAATGAATACATAATGCATATTTACACTTTATTTGGATATTTATTCCATTTATTTGTCTATGCAATCGACCATCGCTGATCATCGTGACTGAACTCGCATCAATGTGAAACATATCTCGCATCAATGCGAAACATGAATGTGAAACATATCTCGCATCAATTTGAAACATATCTCGCATCAATGTGAAACATATCTCGCATCAATGTGAAACATATCTCGTCTCAATAATGTGAAACATATCTCGCATCAATGCGAAACATATTTCGCATCAATGTGAAACATATCTCGCATCAATGTGAAACATTTTCACATATCTCGCATCAATGTGAAACATATCTCGCATCAATGTGAAACATATCTTGCATCAATGTGAAACATATCTCGCAATGTGAAACATATCTCGCATCAATGTGTTTTGTGAGATTGTGTTCTAAATATGTTCACGATTCGTTGTTATCAGGTCCACTACAAGGGGTTCACGGCGACGATGAACGTCAACAAACCCTACTGGCTACTGGTGAACGCCACCATGCAACTGTCTATGAACTCGTCCGTCGCCGCCGTAAGTATCTCAACACTCGTGCCCCATGAATATCTCACATTGAAGGTTCAAGATATAAAACCCCTGTCAAATGCTGGAGATCCTAGTGAGACATTCACAAGTATATTTAATTATGAAAAAGTATGTATGTATTCACCAATAGGATGTTTTCGTAAATTTGTTTGTGACCTACCCTAAATATGTTTGTGATGCTACCCTAATATGTTTGTCGCGTACCATTCATTCCATTAATATCGGTTGATAACGAATACATTTATCTCAATGCCATTTAATACAAGACAACGTCAAGAGATCTAAGACACGACTGGCATACAAAGTATATATTAGAAGCGCGGTGTTATTAAAACGAACAACCCACAGTCTACGCCAAGTGTCATGTGTGAAGTACACGTACCAAACAAATGAAAGTAAAGTGCCGGTGAAGTCGTTTCATCTGTGAATCATGTAGTTTCCGCGAAGGTCGTCGGTCCGTTGGACATGTGAGTTAAAATTGCCGCCGATCCGACGGTAAACCAGACGTCGCCGGACCGAATGTCCGACTGAAAAAAACAACGTTTTTCTTTGTTTTACTTTTCTATTCTAAGCTTCAATGAAATCATTTTCCTTTGGTATGCGCTTCTGGTGCTAGCTATCGTTTCTTATATGACTGATATACTTAACAAAAACCTCTTAAATATCACATAAAATCAATTTTATTTTCATAATGTTTTTTTTCGGTCTGGTACATTTCCGAATGTCCTGTAAAATGTTGGAGACTGATCATGCTATGTATATATTTTACACATACGAACATAAGCAATAGTAAGTATCTTGTTACGTAATCCTAATAAATATATTGATGTATTCTATGCATTCTCCATATAACAACATACAGTGGGGTCAGCGTGTAAGTGCACACACGAACGAACACGACAGGTTGGTTCCAACCTGTCGTGTTCGTTCGTGTGTGCACTTACACGCTGACCCCACTGTACATATATAATGTTCTTTTAAATTTTACTCATACGGACAATGGGCTTGATTCACTAAACGGTGTACGATGCAATGATTGTAATATAAGAAGATGTTTATAAATTTAGCTCAAACATGACAGCGGTTCACATATGCTGCCATAGTACATGAGCATTGAGAGCTCCAGATAAGCCTTGTGTCTAAAGCGTAGTACACCCCCTGTTTTCAAAATCGTTGCGTATTTTACTTTTACAAATGGATTATTGATTTTCTTCATTACTAAATGATAAAAAAAATATAACAAATTTAAACATTCACTTATTTGACAGTGTTTGCAGCTCAACTAAGTGAATTTTAAACTTTATGACAGTATTTTCACTACTCAATTTGAAAATCAATGCGTATTTTCACATTGCTGTGCGTATTTTGTACTCCCACTTTTGATAATCAATGCGTATTCAGTTAAAACAATTGCGTAAAATACGCCAATACGCACCTTATCTAGAGCTCTGAGCATGTTTAACTCATAACATTTGGGTAAATACATTCGTTGGTACAGTATTTATTTCATGAAGGATAATGATATGCACATTACATACACTGTGAAACAGAATTATAAAACAAGTTGAAGCTTTTACGCTTATGTGATTCTTTCTCTTATAACTACATTCGTTGTTGTCCATCATCGGATGCGAATAAACCTGCATTTGTCAATTATATTTCTTTGAATTTATACACTTCTTAGCCGTGCGAGGTTTAATGAAACTGGACTATGAAGAATTGCTATGATGTTGCTAATGGCTACCAATACTATGACTCTAGGTTGGACATGACACCACCTTTAAGCTACAGTCAGTGGAACCCATCGACGATATATTCTACATGGTGAGTACATGTATACTTGCATAGTTATATATTAGTTGATGTGTATGTGCACATAATGCACGAATTCCGTCACGTGATATAGAGAATAGTAGGTTAGTGCCGTGAATGTGTAAAAGTATCTGGCAAGGCTCAGGAAACGTTTCCGTGCCGCGCCAGATAGTTTTCCCTTTCACGGCACTAAGCTACTATTCTATTTATCCCGTCAACACTACACATAACTTTACAATGCAAAGAATAACCCCAGCCACATCCTCAAAATCGGAGAATCGAACCGCACATATTCATACGCAGTGATTAGGTCGTATTGACAGGATATCAAAAATGTTTCACGGCACCGTGTTTCACGGCACATACGCACTGTGTTGACGGGATAAATACAAGTAAAATATTAATGAAATAACCTTGTTGCTCTTTACGTATATCTCTAACAATTTATATGCTCCTTACAACACATGCCAACGATAAATAGAATAACAAAATACGAGGTGAAACGTAGTTCCAGCACTGATTAATATGAACCTCCGGACACAAATATGGAAAAAGTATTGACGGCTTTTGTTCCATTGAGTTTTAAAGGTACAGCCCACTCAGTAGGCACGCCATGTTCTTTATGTCACATACAGCATCTGAGACATCTTCTGGCAAAATAAACATTCATTTACCATTACCCCACGTATTGATTGGCATTAGTATACACTTTTATAGCAGAAGTAATTTTCCACACTGATAGCAGGGGCGATAACCGTGTTTCCTTAAAATGTTAACGGACATTGCTATTTATTATCTGTATTTATTTTTTGATGTGCAATGATCATACTTTATAATCTGTCGAAAATATTATTTTTTCAGTGACGCGTTTAATTAGTATAAATCAATAAAAAATATCATGCCTCATTTGCATATGAAAATAGTCTGATACAAACGCGCGTCATTATCAGTAAGCTAAATATTACTTAATTATTATGTCTGTATAGCGGGCACTTGTAATTCTTAGAACTGGTGGAATAGTGACACAAGTATACACTATTTAATTCCTATAAAGAACATTGTGTGCCTACTGAGTGGGCATGTACCTTTAATTGGAAACGAAAGTACGTATGTACTAAATAGAGGACATTACACGAATGGCGCTGTAATATGGTATTAGTATACGAGTCTTCTGACTTCGCATGAATCGATGTTATGCAATATGTTATATACATGATCTTACTTGAGTGTTGATTTAATACATTGTATTATATCTATTGCTCGCAGTCTATTAACACAGTGTAATACAAATCATAATACAATACTGTAATAAATCTGCAAATTAGCTCACTGCAGAAAACATGTTACTGTCTGTATCACGAAACCTGCTCAAATTTTACGGCTATATAAATAATGCAAAAGCAATATGTGTATATGTTTCGATACTATTAAATTATAGCAAAATTTAACAAAAAGCCAACTTTTTATTTCGTGAAAGTTGGTCTAATATTGATTTTATTGCGAAAAAACAATTTCCACGTGTTAAATCCACATAGATACAGTGGACCGATTTTCAAAATGTAACTTTCGTTTTCTTAGTTAGATTATTTCCAACATATGTAGCTAGATTTCAGAATCAATTTCCATTTTTTTTTCATTTTTCGACTCCTCCTCCAGGTTCTCCACCTCTTTTTTCCCCATGTTAAATTCCCATAGAGAACTCATTTTTCGTAATAAAATCAATATTTGACCAAATTTCACGAAATAAAAAGAAAGCTCATTCTTCAATTTTGATAAAATTTAATATTATTGAAAACAAATATTGTTTTTGCATTGTTAATATGGCCGGAAACGTTGGGCAGCTTTCGTGAAATAGACAGTAGGTGATGAGTACAGCTTCAAAGTATGATGATATACTGATACAATAAATATGATATAGCATTTCTGTATATTTATTAGGATATTTAAGTCGTTGACTGATTTCATAAGAAACTTGGCATATCCTCGTTTCTTATTAAATCAGTAAAGTCGTTTAATAAATATCGTATTAAATCGCCACTCCTGTAAGATCCTCTATTTAATAAACGAGTTAACTGATTTAATAACAAACGAGGCTACGAACTTATAAAGCATGTGTGTTCTCTTCTGATGCATGCTATGGACATTCCATGGCGACTTTCTTCCTGAGATTACGAACGAAGATATTTTACATTTATTTTGTCCTACATGTACTGTCTGTTCCATATTTTTGTGCCGACGAATTTTTGGCTATTAAACACATTATATCTAAAAAATATATTTAAATGTAAGTAGTTTTTAACCAATATTAAACAAAAAAGTCACACTCCCCAATTTTTTTTATTTTATGAAATTCCATCCGATTTTCAAAATCTAACTTGTTTTCTTAGTTACATCATTTCCAAGCCATCTAGACAGGTTTCGGAGTCAATTTCCAAACTATTTCGTTTTTTGACTCCTCCCCCATTGCTTCCTCCTCTTTTTCCCCCACAAATTCACATAGGAAAATAATTTTTTCGCAATAAAATCAATATTTGATGGAATTTCATCAAATACAAAAATTAGGGGAGGGTGACTTTTGTGTTATTGATGAAAAAGTATTTACATTTAAATATTTTTTAGATTTATTGTTTTTAATAGTCAAAAGTTCGCCATCAACAAAACAAAATTTAAGTGCAAAAGCATGCCATGAATATTTTCATAGTGATTTAATTTGCGGAATGTGAGCGATTTTACTGCAAATTGCAGCAACATATTGTTTATGACAATTCACCTGTTGGTGCGGATGCGGGCAATAAGAACAATACATTTACTAATTATAAAGATGATACATAAACAATATTATACAATTTTCATGAAGCTTGTATGCCACGAATTGTGTGGCATAGTTACTAAAACAAACTGTCGATGTATATGTTACAACGCATTGATTCATGCTAATGCACATGTATACCTATTCATACTGACACGAAGTCAACTTCACTAAACTTCGTAAGACTAAACTGTTCGCAAGAGCAAAGTCAGGATCGTCTGGAAATTTCAATTGATGGATTTACATTTATTGAGCATAGGCTGCATATGTAGCCTATGCTCAATAAATGTAAATCCAATAATTGTTTACAATACAAGATTGTTAATGTGAAATTTACAGACCATCATAAATTTTCACTTACGAACATTTTAGTCGTACGAAGTTTAGTGAAACGGCCCCTAACTGTATGATCTAGACTTCAAATGAAGTAGTTGTAGCAAGATACTATAGTATCATGAATCATAACCTGTTCACACACAGGTATGCATATGGATCAAAACAAACTGGAATATTCAAGAATCTACTTCGTGAATAAAACCGTAGGCTGTTGCGCTTACTGTATTATGAACAACAGTTGGTCTGTTTAAAGTGCGTGGAGTCCGAGATGTACATATAGAGAATAGTAGGCTAGTGTCGTGAATGGGAAAACATATCTGGTGAGGCTTAGGAAACTTAATTTAGCCTTCAAAAGCGAGATAAGTTAGAACCAAATTGCATCAAACACTCATTGGCGCACAGAACATAGTTCGATAAAGTATGATTGTAAAATCCCTTAATCAACAGTCATAACAGTAAATTGATCAATAATTGTTTTATACTTTAGGAACTTTACACATCGAAATATTTCACGAACAATCTTAAAATGTTACAACGATTTTGTTTCTGTTCTTTTCACCATTCGTGAATCATGGAAATGAAAAAAACAACAAGATGGCAGCTTTACGATTTAATCCTATTTAGAATGACGACCATCCATCCCGAATTAACCATTAAAACGAGTAGTTCAGGCGGGTTCAACCGATGAATGTTCTGTTGATACTGTATGTTTTGTCACCGACAATGTGCAATTACTGCTTCTTTTCAACGAAATACACTCTCAAAATTCACCAGACCCATCCATTTCCATTTGGGGCAAATTCTGCAACGATTGCGATCTGTCCAGAATAAAAATCAACAACACAAACACCATTTTGTTTCGTTTATTTCCTTACCTGACTGAAATCACTGGGAGCAGCCATTTTTATTTTAAATGTAGACTTATTGACGTAAATATAAGTATGACGTCAGTCATGTCTGAATGACGCACGGAATGGGTAGAGAGCAAACACAATTGGAAATTGAGGGTCGTATTGGAAATTGATTCGAGATTCAGAAAATGGCATGAACTTAATTTTATTTTCTGGCGATATGGTTTTTTATTTGCCAAATTTAACCCTCACAGTTCCATTTCTTCGACTATTCAGTCAACTCAAGAAGTATCTGGAAAAAGTAGTCACCAACACGAATGACGCGTATGAATTGTGATTAGGTCGTATTGACACGATATCAAATATGTTTCACGGCACCTTTTTGACGGGATAAAACAATATACGACGTAAACAAATAGGAATGTTATTGTTTTACGTCATGTTGTCGGTCAATAGCGTGACGTTATTGACAACGACGATGAACGTCACGTAATCTAATGACGTCAAACCAACGTCAACGAATCAACAACGTCGCGCGACGTCACGTGGGGCTAATGTAATGTACTGGGATATGAACGCAATACGTTGAATGGGCGTTTTCATTATGAATTCAAAGGACAGTGTACATATATTGACATGAATACATAGAGCTACACGGACATGATGGGACAATTGTTGTGCTTGCTCATCGGGTAAAGTTACTGTTTGGTATACTAGTTCTGCATGTAGTTAGGTATCTCACGTTACATGTATCTACAGATTATTTCTAACGGACTAATGGTACATACCGGAACCGTGGACGGCGCAGGCGCAAATGAGGTGTTCATTTCGTTTCCCGTGACGACGAAAATGGAACCGTACGGCCAGCTGATCGTGTACTACTTCAACCACGTGGGCGATTGGAACGCCGATTCTCTGTATTTCTCCGTCAACGATGTATCTGCCATCTTCAAGAATCAGGTATGACCCGCAAGTGCCCCGCCTTCTCTGTTTTCTTTCTTCTGCAACTGTCAAGGTACTGGAATATGACAGGTGCTTATCGAAATGAAATAAAATATAAGGTTCGACAATGTCCAGCCGTTGGTAAACGTTGCCGTGGAGCGAGGGAACTGTTTGAACCCCAGGGCCGTATGCCGCGGGTTCAAACAGTTCCCGAGGGGCACAGCAAACGTTTACCTACTGATGGGCATGGTCGAACATTATTTATTGTTACATTTCCGTCGGAAATATCATGCAATTTGAGCATTTATGCAGTACTTTTGGTACTTCGATACTCTGCTCCATTCAAACAGGTGATTTACACATACATATTCCGGGGTAAAAGTACATATCGCGTGATGCAGCCGCTTCAATTTCAAAATGTCAGTGCGACCGTTGTGAACTGGTCTGGTGACGTAATGGCGCGTTCTAGTAACGTCATGAGACACATGCATTACGTAGGTGTTGACTTGTACCCGGAATCAGCATTGTCTACAGCCATGGACAAACAGCACACGTTGTTTATATACAGATTCAACTGTCACATACACAATGCTAAAGACGTATGTGAGTGTCAAACCAGGTCTCCAGTCGGAATTCCGGTAAGGATGAAACCCCGATCGTTAAATTGCTGAACGGAAGATAACCCAAATTAAATTTCCCAGATTTTCTCGTTTACCTCGGGGATTCCACTATCTGTTTTTGTGTGAGTTTTTATTATATTTTGTTTGTTAGTCTTTCTGTTGTTGTTTTCATTCTTGCATGTATGTATTTAAAAACAACGTACTGTAATAATTATGTAAACCGACTGACATCAGGTGTGTAATCTCTGCTCTGAGATATATATCAACATCACTTCTAGAAAATATCATAAAATAAATCTTTCCCGACCCAGTAGCTGCGACGTATTGCAAACCGATAACGAGTGTAATATCAGCACCATGCTTCTTTCATAATTATTTACTCCTCAGGTTTCTTTGAGCTTTGACAAGTCGACCGTGGAGCCCCACGACAACATAACCCTATCCGTGACCACGGATCCCCAGTCGCTCGTCAATGTGTTGGCCGTAGATCAGCGAGTGCTGCTAATGGCCACCGGAAATGACATCACACAAGGCGATGTACGTAATAGTCGTTTAAATAGTACGGTGTTCTATTAGGGGCAATTTACACGACTGACTTATACAGGAGAACGAGAGATTGCGAGAGCGTGAGGTGAGATTGTGAGGATGCGAAAACGTGAGGTGAAAACGCGAGAACGCGAGACGAGAATGGGCGATTCATCTCGCATTCTCACCCCGCGTTCTCCCGATCTTGCCTCGCAACATCGTGATCTCTCGTATAATGCGAGAATGTAAACAGGACACCGCAAAGTAAGGAAATGCATGTAGCCTAATTCGACTAACATGTTATATTTGTATTGGACACACGGCCATGGCCAATAAAAGGTAAGGTTACAAAAACCAATATAATTCAAGATGGCCGCCAATTTGCATCAATGTTTTAATGGTCTGTCTGATTTGTTTTCTTGTTCTGTTATTGTGTGATGGAGTGACGAGAGTGGGTTGGCCATAGTATTTATTCCAATCAGGATTACCAATTTGTGTTTATGCAATGGTTGTCAGTTGGGCCTTCATTGAAAATAAATATATTGTTAATTTTCTCAGCATTTATATTGAAACTAAATGAAATGTTTACATCTGTTCATTTTAATCAATGTCTGAACCTATTAACTATTAGGCATGTATGTGGGGTGTTCAAATTATTTTGAAACACACACGTGTGAATCTTCATTAATTTCGGAAAGCATTCGCAGCATATATTGAAATAGTTTCATTTTCCATGGCTTAAAACTCATTCAATACGAAAGGAAAATGTGTTCGCACTGATTATTGTGTCAATCGCATTTTCTTCCGCTTGCCATTTATCTTCTTGGGATATATTATATGTTTCTAAATTCCAAAATGCAAAGGCAATACATCATATGTGTGGCTGTGACTGGAGACATTGGTCTTATAGGAGTTCTAACCAGTTTAGCTTCTCATCAAATAGCCTAGGCCCGGTTGCTCAAAGCTTCTATTAGCTTAACAGACTGACTGTTAAATCCTTAGCATTGCTAAGGATTTAACAGTCTGTTAAGCTAACCGAGGTTTTGAGCAGCCGGGCCCTGGTAACTACTTAGGTTACTTGTTAAAGGCATTGCATGTGTTGTGCTGATATCATGGTGAACAGTGGTGATCCTGATCAGACTGTGCGGATGCACAGGCTGGTCTGGATCTACACCGGTTGCAAAACCCCAATTTCTCCAGTCATAGCGACAAGTTACTCAAATACCTCACGTTCTATTCGGTCTTTTATTATTGCAGGTGGTTTCCAAGCTGAAATCGTCTTCTCCACCATCAGGCTACAGCAGCAGCTTGCACGATCCCCAGCAAGTTATGCGGGTAAGTAATTAAAGGGGAATGAAGCAACTTTTTATATTTCATCAAAATCAATAGGCTTCTTCGTCTTGCCGTGATAAACATGTATGCCTAATTTGGTTACAATCCGTCAAGTAGAACGCTATTTATTGCGTGGACAAGCTGTGCCCGCCCGTACAAGGTGAATACATAACGGGCGTATACGAAAGATAGTTTTGTTTTATTTTTTTCCCATTTTGTTAGATGATATATTTTCAGAAACTCGGTACAAATGTAGTTATGTGCTCGTCTCAGTGCTTGTTCAAGAAATTGTAAAGGGGCCTGGGCCTTCTAATTTTTTTTAAAAACAAGCGTGATTTTCTCCAAAACCGTGAAAAAAAAGAGATGTTCGCCAAAATCGTGAAAATTTGTGGCCAAGTGACGACTCTTGGACATACGGAAACAGCTAAAATCCGTGAAGCTTTTCCTTTTGCAAGGCGCCAATTTGTAGGCCCGTTCAAAATCAGTCTTATCAAATAAGGTTGGACAAACTTTGTGATTTGTCCGGGTATGGATACAAAACCCTTTTTCATTGAAGATGATACATCTGTGCATGACGACTTCGTTTGTTTGTTTATCCGATAGCAAATGGAGATAAATCTCTCCAAGGGAAATAACTATATACGACTGTTTGTCCCTGATTTAACCCAGGTTCAAACGCACCCTGTCCGAAACGCTCCCATGCTGTCCAAAGCGTCACTGCATTGTTAAAAATAGCCGCAGTCATTCAAGGAACTCTTTGGAAACGCGAGCATTACCCCCAAGTCCATATTCCAGTTTTAAAGTGACTGTGTCTTAGATGGTACCTCGAAATAAGAATTTCACAAAATCATTCGAGATATATCAATGGATATGATATAAATACAGTCGCAACGTGTTCTTGGTAATAAACGTGAATTTGTCAGCTAATTATCACATTTGCATGTCAGCATTCGATGTCGTAAAAAGTAAGTCGAGGAAATTCCATGCTAAATTTAACTTCGCCGTATTGCGTCATCTATTAAAAAAAAAACGAGAGCAGTGACGTAGTTCCTGTCAGCGATTCATGTTACCACTGACTATTGTTTTGCTGCAGATGCGACACAACGTCAAACTCGTTCGAAACGCTTCAAAGGCGTCATTACAAGATATGATCAGTATTGCACACATCTATACAATCACCATAAACATTGTGATACCTTAACACACGATGTACCTGCATGATAATGAAACATAACCGAATTTAAAAATGCGAGAACTGAATGTTATCAGTGACGTGGAGTCGATGCCGTAGTGTCGTAACAGCGGGAAACGTGAATAAGGTTGCGAGCGCAACAGCGGGGAAATAGAGAATAGTAAATGAAAGCGTTGAATAGTAAATTAAAAATTAAAACCATCAGAAATAATATTAGTTTCCCGCATGTTATATAGAGAATAGTAGGTTAATTAGTGCCGTGAATGGGAAAAAATATCTGACAAGGCTTAGGAAACGGGATGGGCGAGGCTCTGCAGAGCCTCGCCCATCCCGTTTCTTAAGCCTTGCCAGATATCTTTTCCCATTCACGGCACTAACCTACTATTCTATTTATCCCGTCAATACCTACTAATGGCTTTAAAATGCAAAATAAAATAATCCCTGTCACCGGACATATTCATACGCAGTGATTATGTCATATTGACAGGATATCAACAATGTTTCACGGCACCGTGTTTCACGGCACATACGCACTGTGTTGACAGGATAATATGAAATTCAGCAATGCTATATTCACTTGAATTCCGCATGAGCTCTGATTTTAAAGTGATTTCAGAAGATGTGACTGATGTTCGCAATCAATATCGACGATGCGATACGTTGGACAAAGCCAGAGCCAGTCTCAATTTTCAGTAATTATATTTCAGACAAGTGGACTGCAGGTTTTAACTGATGTATCCCAATTCTCCTGGGCTCGACCCTTCAACAAGCGACAAATGGACTGCAGCCAGTGTGGATGTGGTGGTAAGCAAATATAGCGATTGTTTGTCAAACACATCTTATAGGTTGGCCGCCACCATATATAAACTATATGTTTATTATCTTATGATTTATCTTATGTGATATTGTGTATATTCTTATAGGTTGGTCACTACAATTGTGGTGGCCAACCTATAATATCTTTTGACAAAATACATGTAGTTTATATAGCAAAACCAATGGTGCCGGCTAACCTATAAGACGTTTTTGACAATGGTTTATATAGCAAAACCAATGGTTGCAGTAAACCTATAAGACGTTTTGACAAAATAGTTTACATAGCAAAACCAATGATAGTATCCAACCTATAATATGTTTTGACAAACGAAACGTACCGGGTACTTTATATAGCAACACGCACACCCTGCAAGATGTTTTTGACAACACACTGACATGTAGTTTACATAGGAAGCATCACTGGTGACAGCCAACCAGTCAGGGGCGTCGGAACAGGTCCGGCAGATCCGGCGACTTCCGCACTAATTATTTTGACCAAAATATTATTTGTCATGGAAATATTTAGAATTCATATACATACATATACACATGTATATATAAAAGGGCAAGGAATGTAATTATTTTTATTTATTATTATTATTATTATTATAATTATTATTATATAAACATGAACTATGCATTTCTCATACCGTGGCGGCTAGAACTCGTTTGAAAACATTGTATCAGCCGATGCACAAATCTCTAAATATGTTTCTGTTATTTTTCTCATTTCTCACCAAATGTGTATGTTGTCACAACTCTGAACCGTCTCGACGAGACGGTTCAACTGAGTGGTAACAACATACACTTTGTGTGTGTGGTGGGTGGGATTCTCGAATTCCCGAAAATGGCCTTTTTGTGGAATTTATCGGGATATAAACTTGGAAAAGTCGCGGGAATACTGGACTTAAAAAATTACAATTTTCGAGAATTTTTATTTTTTATTTATTTTTTTTTATTTTTTTTCGAAAATTGCATTTTTTTATCGCTTCGTCCAGTATTCCCGCGACTTTTCCAAGTTTATACCCCGATAAATTCCACAAAAAGGCCATTCATTCCTATATTATTTGGTCTCCTTTTGGGTTTCTACTATACTACAACAGATCAACATAGTTGAGCGGCGGAACGAGTGGCATATATCCAAACAAAACTCAAATTATTATTATATACGTATATCACTCGAAAAGTATATCCGCCTCAAAAATATAGAAAACGTAATAAACCAAATTAGTGGTTATTTAGAAGGAACAATCTTGCGAGGTGAAACGTAATTCCGGCACTGACCAATATGAACTCACGAGACGGCAATATGGAATAAGATTTACGGCCTACAGTCCATTGTGTTTCAATGAGAAACGAAATTATGTATATAATAATGAATGTTATTGAACTGTGAAACAAGATCACAGACAAATAAGAAATGTTTATCGCCGACGTGCTATATAAATGCCCTTTATGTACTTAGCCCTGTTCTTCCACTGACGCCTTCACTCCATACGAGTTTCCCATTTTCGCCTGGTACATTTGAGTACTAAAATAGAGAACAAGATACCAAAATGAGACACAGGAACCCATGCAAAGAGGAAACAAACACAATACATCATGGCAAACACATGATAGGCACACAGCGGTGGTCGAGGAACCTTCACCGCGGCACAACCATACACTCTACAACCAGCGGTGTGCGGTCCCAAAAGGAAAGTGAAACAACACGTGAAAAGAAATACAAAGTAAATTAAAACAACCGGGTATGGAAGTTGTTCGAGCCAATTTCCACCCTTAAATATAAGCTCAATGAAAAGTAAAACAAACGCAACAAAAGCCCCGCAAAAACTATTCCCCCAATGAACTGCATGCATTACACACGAAGACATGACAGCATGGGTGCCGCATTGGAACGGCCAGCAAAACAGTCCACTGACCGGAGTTTCTTGGACTAATAAGGATCAGGGGCCCGTTTCACTAAACTTCGTGTGATAACGATGTTCGTATGAAGAGCTATATAGATTTGCTTCCCACATTAACGAGTTTCTCTAATGCTACCATTTCGTACATACGCGTTCATGTCAATAATTGTAGAACATCCACGAAAGATTTGCCAAAATCGGCTGTCAGAACAAATTATATTGTGAAATTCAATGTTGCACTTGCGAACTTCTTAAACGTGCAAAGTTTAGTCAAACGGGCCACATGTACGCACCCCGCTTAACCCTTTCAACATCACAGGCCTGTATAGTGGTATTGGCAAAAAGAGTAGATCCAGATGAGCCGGCTCGTCATAATTTTGAGAACAAAAACACCCCATGTTCATAAATAGATTGGTCTGAAAATCATTTTGTGATGATGGGATTGGTTTGAAAATTAGCATATCAAAATCCGTTCCAGTTATTTAGGGGTGAAAGAGTTAATCTGCCGAGGTCTGTCCGTTGATGAGTAAAGAAATGTTTTAGCCCTTCGCACCGTCGATAACGCACCACCCTAAATTTATTCCTGCGTATGGGCCTGAGGATCTATGTACCACATATCGATGTACCACATATCTCCCACATATCGATGCACTTTTAGGTCGACCGATAGGGGGGTGTCGAGACAACATTCCGAACTGTGCAGCATATGGCCCTGCCGTGTGTGTGTCCCCCCAATATAGCGCCTGATATGATAGATATTTACAAAATTATACGATATGTTCCATAAATGACATCGAATATAGACGAAATTTCATAAAAAATCGAACATGGTTGGTCTCATTTTATTGCATAAATGGTACTTCGCAGTGTAATAACGCGGTTTATTAAACCGTTCTGATTAAATAATATAGTATTATCATGGTGAAGATGTGCAAAATTATTTAGCCCACGGACAAAGACAAATCCGTACAAGTTGATAAAACAAGCATAGGAATTCCTACGAATTTCCGCGCCTCACCAGGGGGCGCGTTTCACTAAACTTCGTACGACTAAAATGTTCGTAAGTCCAAAATTTCACATTAACAATGTTTTCTTGTAAACAATTAATGGATTTACATTTATTGAGCATATGCAGCCTGTGCTCAATAAATGTAAATCCATCAATTGAAATTTCCAGACGATCCTAAATTTGCACTTACGAACATTTTAGTCGTACGAAGTTTAGTGAAACGGGCCTCTGATCGAATAGATACTGACATGGTACTATCGAATTAAATGTAAGACGGATGCCGATGAACACGACATTTCTGAAAATCATTTTCAGATAATTGGATTCGTCGAAAAATTAACATATTACAGTCCATTCCAGTTACTTAGGGTTGAAAGGATTGAGCTAACAGTGTTTGATCAACATGACCCTGGTTATGGACTGACATTATCTTCAGAGTTACGTCTAGCCCCAACTCACACCCTGTGTATTATACCTACACAGGGACTGGGACAGGCACTGGGACATCAGGCACTGGGACTGGGACAGGAAACACCGATTCGTCCAAATTGCAGGAAGTCAAAAGAACCAGGGAAGATTTCCCGGAAACCTGGCTTTGGACGAATACAATAGCTGGGTATGTTCGCTTTCGATGTGTGTTCATGCTTTATAACATATTCTCGCCGTAGAGCCTGTTCCAGCTACTAGGTATTTATACAGTCTGGTTTCATCAAGTCCATGGATACGACAGCGGTGATGTAACCATGGTCAGGCACGAGCTCGTGTGCCAGTCTTTGGCACACGGGCGCCCACTGCAAGTAAACCTAGTACTGTAGTTCCAGCAACATGGATATGGGCAATCATCGAGACACGGGCGCCACTGCAAGTAAACCTAGTACTGTAGTTCCAGCAACATGGATATGGGCAATCATCGAGACACGGGCCCACAGCAAGTAAACCTGTACTTAGTTCCAGCAACATGGATATGCAATCATCGAAAAGGGAAACACGGTCGCCACTGCAAGTAAACCTAGTACTTTAGTTCCAGCAACATGGATATGGGAAATCATCGAGACACGGGCGCCACTGCAAGTAAACCTAGTACTTTAGTTCCAGCAACATGGATATGGGAAATCATCGAGACACGGGCGCCACTGCAAGTAAAACTAGTACTTATAGCTCCACCAACAAGGATATGGGCATCATCGAGACACTGGCGCCTGCAAGTAAACATATTAACTTTAGCTCCAGCAAACATGATATGGCAATCATCGAGTTTGGGTGCATGCATGTTTTACATCTCATTTGTGACCGCCATGACTGGATAAGTGGGGCTTATGGGTGTTGTGACCAGCCTAGATCTTAATCCTCTATCACACACATTGAACATGATTTACACTGTCTGCTGGAGGCGTGACGGGTGTTTCATGGACTGACTGTCGAACAATCTAGACCCTGATCAGACTGTGCGAATGCACAGGCTGATCTGAATCTACACGGGTAGCAAACTCTATAAGCCATATTTCACCAGTCACCTCCACATTTTCTAAACCCTAATGCCGACAATAGTAAAGGTACATGATCACAACAACAACAACAATAGCTGAAAGTGTTGAAAGCGCGCCCACTCTAAAGTAAGTATTATTTGATAGTTTCCTTAATAGGCAACTGATTTTGATGAAATATGGCACAGCAAACGCGTCTTCATGTGCTGCATTTGGTGGTCCCGGGAGTTCGGCACATACGTATGTCGTTTTTTGCGAAGAATTTATTTCGTACCACTAAAATGTTCATAGGTGCAAAATTAACTGTGCATTTCACATTAACAATGTTTTCTTGTGAACAATTATTGGATTGATATTTATTGAGCATAGCCTATGTCATTAAATGTAAATCCATCAATTGAAATTTCCAGACGATCCTAAAGTTGTATATACGAACATATTAGTGGTAGGATGTTTAGTGAAACGGCCCCCAGTGCTGGTACGTAGGAGCCGCGGTACATGCGCTGTCAAACGTAAAATAAACGAATGATATATTTATAGAAACAGAACATCAAACCAATCAAAGAGACAGCAATTATTCACAGCGACATTTGGAGCCGGAAATAACACATACCAATAAACAGACACAAACGGCGAAAACCGACAGCCGCCATTCGTGGTACCATACGTTTGCAATTAAACACACTCAAACAGCGCAAACAGACAGCCGCCATTTGTGGTGGATAAGTTTACAGATACCCATACTACAACTGTGAAAATCAACAGCCGCCATTTTGTGGTACCATACGTTTACAGATAACCACACTCCAACGGCAAAAAACCGACAGCCGCCATTTTGTGGTACTATAAGTTTACAGCTGGAAATAATAGCACACGTCTTCGCAGAAACAATGACGAACGACATGTATCGGTACAACATTGAAACATTGCTGCAGATTTTGATTTTCAAAAGGATACTCGGAACGGATTACTGTCAGTAATGTCAGACATATTTTCCGACTCGTCATCACCGAGCTAGTATATGAATAAACGTCAGTGGCTAACAAGTCAAGTCACCAAGGGAGACACCTCAACAAACGGACGTCACTTCATCAAACGGACATCATTTCTGAAATGTAGCGAACTGAAGATCTGAAAGCGCCAATCATACAAGGACACATTTCCCACTACGACCAGAATCACGCTCACGATATGAAGTTGTCCGAAACAATATCAATTGTCCAGCGGGCCGTTTCACTAAACTTCGTCCGACTAAAATGTTCGTAAGTGCACAAGTATGATAGTCTGTAAATGTCACATTAACACTGTCTTCTTGTAGGCAATTATTGGATTTACATGTGCAGCCTATCCTCAATAAATGTGAATCCATCAATTGAAATTTCCAGATTATCCTAATTTTTCACTTATGAACATTTTAGTCGTACGAAGTTTAGTGAAACGCCCCTCTGACACGTTACTCACAAAGGGAAAGTATCACAATCGGACACGGTTATAATGCCATATTTACTAATTTAAATTTCCACAGACACATTTGCTTCTGTTTGGGGCGATTTCGTCTTCTGTACAACAAGTATATACTTAATTGAACCTTCCAAATGTCTGCGACATTGGCGTATGTTCAGTCGCACATTATATTTCCAGATGCTGGAGGTACGGGGCGCCATGCAGGACAGGTTAATTATGTGTACAAAATTGAGTTTTGTAACACTAAAAATCACAAAATTCAATTCTGTGTCACAAAATTCAATTCTGTCAATTCTGTGTCACAAAATTCAATTCTGTGTCACAAAATTCAATTCTGCATACGTTTCGTATACAAAATTCATTTTTGTTATAAAGGATTCAATTTTGTAAGACAGAATTGAGTTTTGTGAAGAAAATTCTGTTTTGTGGGACAGAATTCATTTTTGTCCACAAAAATTAGTTTGCGTACGATAGTCTATGTCATCTCTACGTTGATTGGTTGAGATCGGTCTTAGTCCATTTTACTAGATGGTGGAGTACACTTGCAGGTTTAAATATTTCAATGCGAAAATATAACCCAATATATCAATATTATACTTCTTTATGGACAGTTATTTTGGTTATTATGATTACAAATGAGTGGTCACACCATATAAGCATATATACTTTGAAGGAGAAATAAGAAAAATATTCAGAATTTTCCCTCAATTATGTAAACAGGGTCAAACATAAAGTAGCCGGGACATAGCTGTACCTGAGAGCATGCCCATATATAGAGAATACCAGGCTAGTGTATTTTGATATCAAGTTTATCAGGCAAGGCTAGGAAACGCGTAGGAATTCCGAGGCTTGCCGAGGAATTCCTACCGTTTCCGAGCCGAGCCTGATAAACTTGATATTAAAATACACTATCCTGGTATTCTATTTATCAGGTAACGTTTTATGCTCGAAAATGACATTAGATGACGTCGTATTCTAACAGTAGATCTAACCTTGTGAAACAAATGGTATTGGGTCTGTGTCTACTAGTTGCGAAGTTACGTGTTCGCAACTATGTGTCTACATGCATTATTTACAGTATACACCATCTTAGTATCCATGGTATCTACACAAATACTACAAATGGTTTCCTCAAATGGTCCAATACACACATCTGTTTATAAACACAGACAGCAGTCAGAACACAGGCCACAGCGCGTGTATTATTGATTTAACTGGGGCAGATGTACCTTGTGATACACAATAAATGACGTCAGTACTCGCGGGAGATCTACATGTACATGAATTATGTGTACAATTATAACGCAAATGAGTTTAAATACGAATGGGTTTGTCAACGTTTGACTGTTTGGAGATAGTTGAAGCAAAATGGCAGAATGAGAAATGAATCATCGGCAGAATGAGAAATGAATCATCGACATTGAATGTGTAGATCGGCGACCGTGACCCATTTCTCCAGTGCAGTTTCTGACCAATGGTAGTCCTTCTTACATGCGTGTGCAGAATTGACAGAATTGAATTTTGTGACACAGAATTGAATTCTGTGGCACAGAATTGAATTTTGTGACACAGAATTGAATTTTGTGGCACAAAAGTGAATTTTGTGACACAGAATTGAATTTTGTGACAATTTAATTTAATTATGTGACACAGAATTGAATTCTGTGGCACAAAAGTGAATTTTGTGACACAGAATTGAATTTTGTGGCACAAAAATGAATTTTGTTGACAAAATTGAGCCATGTCCCACTTGGCGCCCCGTAGGAGGAAACGAGAAGACAAATACCAAACGTAGTGATGTGTTTCCGTAATTTACGGTTCCGGTAAATCGTCTATCGTAGGAGTAGCACCTTGGGTACCTGGTATGGTTCCAACCCCTGCACCTGGTATGACATACGCACCAAACGTAGTACCAACCCCTGCACCGGGCCGGACATACGCACCGGGAGTGTTCCCAACATATGTACCAACCTCGAGTCTGCAAGAAGTGAAACGCACTCGGACCGCATTTCCTGAGACGTGGCTTTGGACACATACCGTTTCTGGGTACGCGTTTAACATCACTACCTCAAGCACACATTCTGCTTCGTAAATATAGCACTGAGATTTGGCTTGATTGACGGACACTCGGATATGAAATATACATGTACTTCGCTTTTAATCGTCGAATTCTGAATAGGTTCTTCATTTAAAGTGCGATCGTGAAACAGAAAAGCAGTGAGTTTCCAGAACTCGGCACTTCACCTTACCACTTATTGTGTACTCCTCCATATAAAGTAGTGCGTTTCAGTAAATACGAGGTAAGACTTTAACCCTTACCGTAGTAAATTAGATTTTGTCGTCTGCTGTTATTGATTTGTTTGCCATTATACTCATGAAAAACATGGTTTGACAGTACTTTAGAATCATTTCCAATGGAAATGATTCTAAATTGCTGTCAGACAATGGCGTTACTGAGAAAGAATACAACATATGAAACGACAGCAGACGATATTTTCGGTTCCCGCCTTTTAAGGGTTAGTTTCTAGGCAAATACGAGCGCATGTGCCAGTGATTCCATTACTCAACGAGATAACCATAAGGTAGGTCTGGGTATTAAAGGTACATGCCCACTCAGTTGGCATACAATGTACTTTATATCACAAACATCATCTGAGTCATGTTCTGGCAAAATAAACATTAATTCACCATTACCCTACATATTGATTGGCATTATTATACATTTTATATCGGACGTGAATTTCCACACTGATATCAGGGGCGATAACCGTGTTTCCTTAAAATGTTAACAGACATTACTATTTATTCTCTGTATTTATTGTTTGATGTGCAATGGTCATACTTTATAATCTGTCGAAAATATTATTTTTTCAGGTGACGCATTCAATTAGTATAAATAATAAAAAAAAAAAAATCATGCCTCATTTGCATATGAAAATAGTCGGATACCACCGCGAGTCACTATCAGTAAAATAAATATTACCAAATGATTATATCTGTATAGCGGGCACTCGTATTGTTTACAACTGGTGGAATAGTCACCCAATTATACACTTATTCTGACTAATTAAATGCACTGACTAGGTCTAAAATATGTGGTGCAATAGATTAGTGATATATAAAATGGGATCAGCGTGAAAGTGCACACACGAACGAACACGACAGGTTGGAACCAACCTGTCGTGTTCGTTCGTGTGTGCACTTACACGCTGACCCCACTGTATGTTAATTATAGATTTGCAGTATATTTCTGAAATCCTTTGTACACATGAGTCGATTGAAGCAATGTTTGAAATAAGAAATGTTTGAAATTAGTAAACACATGTTTCAAATAGTAACGAATAACTAGCGTTGCATATCGCCTCCTAGCAACGGCATAAGCGACGCTACATATCAGTGGTTGTGATTGGATAAATGTGGCTTGTGGAATGTTTGAATAGTGTGCCTCCTGATCAAATAGAACTCTCCTGTAGCCTGATAACGATCTATATTGCTTGTTAGAATCGAGATGGCTGCCTCATTGATGGAATGGCGAACAGTGCAGATCCTGATCAGACTGTGCGGATGCACAGGCTGATCTGGATCTACACTGGTCGCAAAACCCATAAGCCATATTTCGCAAGTCACATACACATAAATCAAGGTACATGATCACGTGGTTACAACAGGAACAACAATTACTGAAACTGCCAGTCTTTTATATTGTACTTATTATATAACGGATTTTGATGAAGTATGGCACATTGAACGTGTCTTGTTATTCTGCATTTGGTGGTCTCGGTACTTTAGCCCAAACTTATGTCGTTTTTGCGAAGAGTCGGTTTCCGTGTTTACTGACATAAACGACATAAGTATGTGCCGAATTCCCGAGACCATCAAATGCAGCTCACGAGGACGCGTTTGTAGCGCTATATTTCATCAAATCCGTTGTATATTAACGAAAATATCAAATAATACTTACTTTGGAGTGGGCGCGCTTTCAACACTTTCAACCATTGTTGTACAAGGATGACGTTTTATTTCCACAGTGCCGACGGTAGGGCATCCATAGAAGCAACGGTACCGGATACAATCACGTCTTGGGTAGCCACGGCTTTCTCTGTGAACAAACAAACGGGGCTTGGTGTAGCTGACACCCCGGCAAAGGTACCATGTAGACATGGGGCCCGTTTCACTAAACTTCGTACGATAAAAATGTCCGTACGCAGATTTCTATGAATTTGCTTCGCATATATGTTTCCCTAATGCTACCATTGTGTAGAGGTTCGTGTCATTAAATGTAGCACATTCACAAAATATTTTCCAAAATCGGCTGTCAGAACAAATGTTATTGTGGATTTTAATTTTGCACTTGTTTCACTAAACTTCGTACGATTAATACGTTTGTAAGTGCAACATTGGAATTTAGCATAACATTAGCACGGATATCCGATGTTGGAAAAGTTGTAGTGGATGTCTTCACCTGTAATGTGTAAATGTAAGCGAAAACTGATAGCATTAGTTAGCCACGTGAATGTGAGAACCAAATTAATTGTAAAAAATCGTACGAACTTTTTTATCGTACGATGTTTAGTGAAACGAGGCCCAATCTTATAAATAGGTTACAGAACTTTGAAAATGACGAGTAACTTCCCTTAGAAGAATCTTTTGAAAGTTGACGAAATTCTCATAACAAATGCGCAATATAATTCCGCATTTGCTATCAAAATTGTGTCTTCTTTCGACGTCATTTACAGAAAATATCACAGTTACTGAATACAGTTTTCGTGTAAAATCGCACATGTTCTTAGGTACAAAATCACATGGCGTGTCTCATATAAAGTTTACAAACCCGAACAAAATCACGAGTCGATTAAGCAACGTGACAGCAAACGAACTAAGTCCGGCAATTAAAGGGAAATGCTGTCCCCGGAAGTAGTTCTATGGGAAGTTACCGGTAACCTATTTATAGCACTGATCTAGACTGAGAAATCTCTCAAAATGATTCTGACTTCGAAGATTATTATCAATTATCGCCGAGCCGTTTTGCATGAAGAGCGGTACACTTTGACGTATATATTTTAGCGCCACAGGCCATAATTGAATGTTTACAAACACTACAGATCCAGATGAGCCGGCTCATAACGAGCCGTCTCATCAGGATCTGCAGTGTTTGCCAGTATTTTAAGATTGTTTGGTCCATCCCACGTTTCGTATGAATGGAACAGTCTAAATGTTAAAATAGAAACATCAAAGGCGGATATTTGGCGGAGAAAGGGTTAAGCAGTTGCATATCACCATACTGTAAAACAAATGCGTAATATGTCTTTGAGAAACGTTTTCCGTAATGTGTAAATGCTAGTAAATAACAGACAAACTCGTATATCACACACTTGTTATATTACGACGCAGTAGTCAAGTAGTAGTACACGGTGTATGGTCACGTGGTTACAACAGCAATAACAGGTACTGAAACTTCCAGAAGCAATCCAATTCAAAGTACGTATTTTTTTTAATTATTGTATTATGTAACAGATTTTGATGAAATATGGCGCATGAAACGCGTCTTGTTAAGCTGCATTTTGTGGTCTCGATACGTTGGCCCAAACGTCTGTCGTTTTTGCTACTGACACGGAAATCGATTGTTCGCAAAAACGTATGTACCGAACTCACCATATGCAGGTCATGAAGACGCGTTTGCTGCGCCATATTTCATCAAATTCCGTTGCCTATTAAGGAAAATATCAAATAATACTTACTTTGGAGTGGTCGCGCTTTCAACACTTTCAGCCATTGTTGTTGTTGTTGTAACCAGTAGTGTTTTACTAAATACTTTTACATATAACTCATTTGCTATATATGTCTTCAGGTTCCTACCTCGTGTTAGTTCACGACGGCTTCACTAAAGATACATCCATATAACTCATGTACCTTATATAAGACAAGCCATGTGACTTTGCACATAAAAAGATGTGCACTATCTCAAGAAAAAATGCTTCCGCCATTTAAGATGTTTCCCTTAAATGGCGCTTAAAGTCAACGAAATGTTCCGAGCAAATGCAGAATAGAATTCCACATTTGCTATGAAAAATTAGTCAAATTTCAACGTCCAATATTGAAAATATCACAGTGTTCATAACAAACTCGCACTTCATTATAGATACAAAATGCACATGTCTTGTCTCGTATGGAAGTGTCCTTAAGTTCGTGTCCCCGTTACAGTTCACGACGTTCCGTCCATTCTTCGTGAGCCTGAACCTGCCATACTCCGTGATTCGAGGCGAGGAGGTCGTACTACAAGCCAATGTGTTCAACTACATGGGCCGGGACATGAACGTAAGTCGTAGTTAGGGAGCCCAGGGCGATTTATTTAAGTGTCGTGTTGCAAAAGGTTTGAATGTTTCTTCTTAAATGCATTTCCCATAGTTTCCATACTTAAGTGCATTTTTTAAACGCTCGTTTTACCTCTCCAAGTCATATCTTCGTATTCGCAGAAATATTTTGATTTTGGTACCATATCATGTTTTTTTGCTCAGAAATTGCCTAAAAATGGCACAAAATTCTGAGCTCATGCAGAATTCACCATGGTCTCTGATTTGTTCATGGTATGTCTCTCAAAATTGTCAAATGGAATTTATCCCATCAACACACTGCGTATGTGCCGTGAAACACGGTGCCGTGAAACATTTTGTGATATCCTGTCAATACTGCGTATGAATATGTGCGGTGACTGGAGTTATTTGTTTTGCATTTAAAAGCCATTTGTATGTGTTGACGGGATAAATAGAATAGTAGGTTAGTGCCGTGAATGGGAAACATATCTGGCGCGGCACGGACACGGGATGTGCTCGGCAGAGCCTCGCCCATCCCGTTTCCTAAGCCTTGTCAGATATGTTTTCCCATTCACGGCACTAACCTGCTATTCTCTACACGTACTTACAAATGTTGGCTTGGCTATCTGACTGGAGATATAGAGAATACCAGGCTAGATAAGTTTGATATCACGTTTATCAGGCAATATCTTTTTTGGGAGAGGGTGACTTTTTTGTTAATGACGAAAAAGTACTTCCATTAACATAGGATATAAATGTAATGTGTTTAATAGCCAAAAATTCGTCGGCACACAAACGTGGAACAGACAGTAGACGTGCGATGTTCTCTCGTAGTAAGGTACTAGCCTGATATTCTGTATTTGCAATGTTTTCACTTTTCCGTGGCTCGGAAACGGTAGGAATTCATCGGTAAGCCGCGAAATTCCTACACATGTTCTAGCCGTGGGTGATAAATTACCAACGAATCTAGCATTGTATTATCTATACACTACGCATTTGCAGGTTGTTGTAACTCTGGCTCGATCCAACGATTTCCGGACGATTGTGAAGACCCCAGCCGGTCTGATAGATTACGTTTCCCAGGACATTGTCAAGAATGTCCAGGTAACATTGTATTAGAGAACTCTTTCTGGCTGTGTTGGATTGTTTCTTGCTAATTTCAGATTAGTTCGTTAGTGAAATGTCTGAACTACATGTACGTCTTGTAGTTGAATTTCCCAGGACATTAGTAAGAATGTAAGTGTAGCATTGTATTACTGAACTACCTTGCTTCTGGAGGACATTAGTAAGAATGTATGTGTAGCTACCCAGTGATTTACATTGATTCTAGAGGAATTTATTTCCTTAAAGGAAATAATACCTCCTCGACGTTCGCGAGACGTAATTGACGTCACGTTTTGACGTCATTTTCGGAGAAGTAACTTAAATTGATTTATGCTAACTTCCAGGGGTCCGTTTCACTAAACTTCGTACGACTAAAATGTTCGCAGGTGCAAATTGACGGACTTATATTTATTGAGCATAGGCTGCATATGCAGTACATTTATTGAGCATAGGCTGCATATGCAGCCTATGCTCAATAAATATAAATACAATCATTGTTTACAAGAAAATATTGTTAATGTGAAATTTACAGACCATCATAATTTTGCACTTACGAACATTTTAGTCGTACGAAGTTTAGTGAAACGGCCCCCTGACCCTTTCTTTACTGTGATCTCTTGTATATATATTGTAATCGAACAATTTGACAAACTGACGCGGTATATAAATAATATAATTATATTGTCTAGTAAAGATATATGAAACATACACAATGTCAATATTGTTCTACAATCATTTCGTAACACAATAAATGCAAGTGTGTCTTCAGTTTTTGTCAAGTTCCATCATTTTCGGAAATGTCCGACTCTAACCAATATGTATTTATAAACAAACACGCGAGTATACAGCATGGATTTGCTCCCGGTTACACAGACGATCGATTGCCTATCGTTTACACATTTTCTTGTCACGTTTTAAACCATTAAACATAATGTTCTAATTAAAAACAGCGAAAACACGTTGAAACAAAGGGCAGGTGTTTAAATGCATGTAGTTGAAAGACGGGTATTTAAACGAAAATATAATTACCACATACTAACAAAAATAATCGTTTACATGCATATCGTACTAAATGATCGTTTTCGCCTCATTTTCATTGGTATCGTTTTGTTTGGGAACCTTCAAAAAAGCTTTTTAATACACTCTATAAATACCACTCAATCTGATGCATTACAGGTATTTATCAGGTAACCTGTCCTGTATTGACCGAATACGTACTGACTGATAACATATTGTTGTATCAGGCATTGCCCTGATATAAACATTCGGGTTACAACAAAGTGAAAACTGACGTTCCATTGGTCGGATGACGTCACGTGACGTTACCGAATGACGTCAGTGTAAGGACGCAACGTAAACAAGTCCTCGTTCTATCCATAGATAACGACGTGATCTGTGATCATTTTCGAGCATAAAATGGTACCTGATAAATAGAATACCAGGCTAGTGTATTTTGATATCAAGTTTATCAGGCTGGGCTCGGAAACGGTAGGAATTCCTCGGCAAGCCTCGGAATTCCTACGCGTTTTCTAGCCTTGCCTGATAAACTTGATATCAAAAGACACTAGCCTGGTATTCTCTATATCATTGTTGATGAACGGTCGCAAATTATTTCAATATATATGTCTACGCCAGTAGTAAAGGAGCGCATTAGAAATAGGTTAACCGCATTGTAATTTTGAAATTTGCGGCGTATATCAGAAAATTATAGGTCGGAAAACATGTTTAATGGCAAGCTCGTAGCCATTAAACATGTTTTCCAACCTATCATTTTCTGATATACGCCGCAAATTTGAAAATTACAATACAGTTAACACTATGTCGATGTTCGTATTTACGTGCAGGTGGCTGCAGGAAAAGCGGAGTCCGTCTTCATACCAATTGTAGCAACCACTGTGGGCACCATCGACATCTCTGTCAAGGCACAGACACCGATGGCCGCTGATGGAATAAAACGGCAGCTGATCGTCGAGGTTTGTGATTGGTCAATATGTAGTTGTTGTGACTGTAGACCTATTCATGATTGGTCAACATGAAATTTGTAGTGACTGTAGATCTATCTGTGATTGGTCAACATGAATCTGTGTTGATATTATATGTTTCTGTGATTGGTAATCTTGAATTTGTTGTGACTGTAGATGTATTTGTGATTGGTCAACATGAATATGTTAGTATTGTAGATCTATTTGTGAGTGGGCAACGTGACTTTGTAATGACTGTAGAGCTATGTGTGATTGATCAACGTAATTGTGTTGTTACTCTAGAAATATTTGGTGAGCATGCGACTGTATCTACTACGTGTGATTGATCAAGCTGAGCATGAATGTGTTGTAACTGAATATTTGATATGCGTGTGATTTGACATCTGACATATGTTATCCCTGTAGATCTACACGAGTCGCAGCTTATGAGTTGTCAACAATTTGCTTTCATTTTCAATCTAGTTACATGTTGTATTCGTCAACCAGACTAGTTTGCGAAATTTGAACTGCATAAGTGGCGTTAGTGATTGGTCATACAGAGCACAGTCGCATATTTACGGGTGGTAAACGGGCGTCGTGATGGAGAAGCTGTGCATGACGGATATCAGAAATATAGTAATTTCCAATGACCTCCAAAGGGAAGCACATTTAATACATTGAATACATTTTAAAATAATGTGTCACAATGATATACATTGCAAGTTCAGTAGCAGATTTCACCAACATTTCAATGTATACTTTTCTAGCAAAGTATACTTTGAGGGAGTAATCATTTATTTTTCCCGAAATGCATTATTTCATATAGAACGACTACATATATTTGATGTTTAAAAGTATGCAGAATTATTATACTGAATTTATGACATTATCACAGCTAAAATGGCTGTGATAATTTAATACATTCCAGTATAATAAAAAAAAAAAAATTATCATAACATCGAAAATGTCTCCGTCAAAGTATACTTTGCTAGAAAAGTATGCTTTGCAATGTTGGTGAAATATGCTACAGGTTTATTGTCCATGGCCATACAGGAACAATGCTAATTATGACGGAAATGCATCACACATTTCCAACTGAAGCTTCAGCTGCAAATGTGTGATGCATTTCTGATTGAGATATCATCTTATGATATCGTACATTATTTTCATTAAAGGCGGAGGGATCCCCGATGCATATCAACATCCCTATGATAATATCCGGCAACACCAATGTGGACATCCCGATAGCTTTCCCGGACAATTTCGTGGCAGATTCGGAGAAGATACACGTATCCGCAATTGGTACGTATTGTTGATTGTGTGAATGTTATGAAGACTAACACATGATTACCGTATCGTTTTCATGTCTGTTTTATACGGTTGATTTTAAAAATTGTACTTGATTTAAGCAAATCAAGTTGGCTTAAACAATCTAAATTCGTTAAAACCAAATTAAATATATCATTAAAATTAAGAGCGTATGAACCATTGAAGCGTTAAACGTATAAGCATAGTCGCAATTTATGGTGGTAAATGTTGTGTAGAGATAGAATACCAGAGGAATTCCTTAGAGAGCCTCAAGACCCCTACCCGTTTCCTAGCCCAGCCTGGCCGACTTGAAATCAAAAGACACTAGCCTGGTAATAGACAATAGTAGGTTAGTGCCGTGAATGGGAAAACAATATATAACAACATATCTGGCAATGATTAGGAAACGGGATGGGCGAGGGTCTGCCGATCACATCCCGTTTCCGTGCCGCGCCAGTTATTTTTTCCATTCAAGGCACTAACCTACTATTCTATTTATCCCGTCAACACCTACAAATGGCTTTCAAATGCAAAAAAAGATAACCCCAGCCACAGCACATATTCATACGCAGTTATTAGGTCGTATTGACAGGATATCAACAATGTTTCACGGCACCCACCGTGTTTCACGGCACATACAGTAGAGTTGGCGTGAAAGTGTATCGTTTCCACGCACGCGTATCGTGTGCGTCCCGTGTTCGTCTCGTGGCGTTTTTTTAATGAGGACACGAAGTTCGTTTCGTTTTACTAATTTGCATATCGTGTTGGTGTGAATCGTGCCGAGTAAAAGGATACGAATTAGAAGATAGGTGCCGTGTTACACGGCGTTCGTGTCGTGCCACACGGGACGATTTGGATTAACCAATGAGATGGCAGAATCGTGCGGTTAAAATATACTGATGCACCGGTTCATTTCTCATGTAAACATCCGGTTTTCATTTCTGCCACGATTTTCATGAAGTTCTTTCAAAATGAATCAATTTTCAGTTTTACGATACAGAATCAATTTCAAGCGGAGGATTGTGAATTATCACAATCCATCTTATATATTTGTGTTCAATAAAGTAATTCATCAGTAATTCAGCATTGTAATCCGCACCACCGCCGGACACAAACAAAATATCACACACACACACGGCCATCTCAATTTGGCGTCCGCAAAGTTCCGGTCTATATCCCCCAAAGTGGGAACAATTTATATCCCCCTCCACAAACACCCTCCCAGATGTTGTCTCTGATTACACTACATCCCCGACCACCACTAACCCGAAGTTTCTGTATGTAACACAGGGCGACTTACATGACTCGAGTTACCGACAGACTGGTACCTGGACATAACGGACCAGATTTCGGACTAGTCATGTTTCGGTGGCCGACTGATCAGGTGACGACGGTTATGGATAACCGATACAAATATTTATATTCCGTCGAAATAGATAACCATAAGAAATAATTGAATCCGGTCGAACATTCTAACAATAATTCCTTAGTGTGACCAAGGTCAGATACATCATCCAAATAATTATATTCCGTCAACAAAACAGATAACCATAAGAAATAATTGTATCCGGTCGAACATTCTAACGATAAATCCTTGTTGTGACCAAGGTCAGATTCATTATCCAAATAATTATATTCTGTCAAAACAGATAACAGTAAGAAATAATTGTATCCGGTCTAACATTCTAACAATAATTCCTTGTTGTCACCAAGGTCAGATAAATTATCCAAATAATTATATTCGGTCGAAACAGATAACTGTAAGAAATAATTGTATCCCGTCGAACATTCTAACGATAAATCCTTGTTGTGACCAAGGTCATATACATTATTCAAATAATTATATTCCGTCAAAACAGATAACCGTAAGAAATAATTGGATGCGGTCTAACATTCTAATAATAATTCCTTGTTGTGACCAAGGTCAGATAAATTATCTAAATAATTATATTTGGTCGAAACAGATAACCGTAAGAAATAATTGTATCCGGTCAAACATTCTAACAATAATTCCTTGTTGTGACCAAGGTCAGATACATTATCCAAATAATTATAATATATATATATATATATATATTCCGTCGAAACAGATAACCGTAAGAGATAATTGTAGCCTGGTCAAACATTCAACAATAAATCCCTTGGTTGTGACCAAGGGCAAGATCATTATCCAAATAATATAATATATAATATATATATATATATATATTCCGTCGAAACAGATAACCGTAAGAGATAATTGTATGCGGTCGAACATTCTAACAATAATTTCTAATGTTGTGACCAAGATCAGATAAATTATCCAAATAATTATATTCGGTCAAAATAGATAACTGTAAGAAATAATTGTATCCGGTCGAACATTCTAACAATAATTCCTTGGTGTGACCAAGGTCAGATACATTATCCAAATAATTACATTCCGTCGAAACAGATAACCGTAAGAAATAATTGTATCCGGTCGAACATTCTAACGATAAATCCTTGTTGTGACCAAGGTCAGACACATTATTCAAATAATTATATTTCGTCAAAACAGATAACCGTACGAAATAATTGTATCCGGTCGAATATTCTAACAATAATTCCTTGTTGTGACCAAGGTCAGATAAATTATCTAAATAATTATATTTGGTCAAAACAGATAACGGTAAGAAATAATTGTATCCGGTCGAACATTCTAACAATAATTCCTTGTTGTGACCAAGGTCAGATACATTATCCAAATAATTATAATATATATATATTCCATCAAAACAGATAACCGTAAGAGATAATTGTATGCGGTCGAACATTCTAACAATAATTCCTTGTTGTGACCAAGGTCAGATACATTATCCAAATAACTACATTCCGTCGAAACAGATAACCGTAAGAAATAATTGGATGCGGTCTAACATTCTAATAATAATTCCTTGTTGTGACCAAGGTCAGATAAATTATCTAAATAATTATATTTGGTCGAAACAGATAACCGTAAGAAATAATTGTATCCGGTCAAACATTCTAACAATAATTCCTTGTTGTGACCAAGGTCAGATACATTATTCAAATAATTATATTCCGTCGAAACAGATAACCGTAAGAAATAATTGTATCCGGTCGAACGTTCTAACGATAAATGCTTGTTGTGACCAAGGTCAGATACATTATCCCTGGTTCGATTCCGGGCCGGTATGCATCTTCCTCACTCTGTGAGACAAGTAAACCGTTTTGTTTGTTAATCAATAGCCATCACCGGTATTTGATTCAGACCAGTAGAAGTCAACAAGACAACAGAGCACAAATTTTGCTGTAATACTAATAATTATGAAATAACTTTTATCAATATCATTCATTCAATCATTATAGATTTGGAAAATTAAATACTGCTTTTCTTTGAAAATTAATATCAATATTTTCACCTTGTTATTATATTATGAATGATTAAATTGCAATCACATGCTCCTTGTAGCTTGAAATTGAAATATATACGAGTTGAAACTGATCTCAGAAAGTGTCCTGTCGACTATAGGATCGCGTCGAAATAACGGAATAGGAACACTTAATTTAATACCGACGTAAACGGAAACAAAACGTTAACTTGGTGCTTGGTTTTGTCATATTATACCGTAGACCACACATATTAATTCGATTTTATATCAAAATAAGTATGATTATGCTGGTGTATATTTGTTCTTGATCATGTTGATGTCTGGAACGTGGAACATTGTCCGTGACGACATTTTTTTGTCCGAGAAATTGTGAAGCTTCAACATGCTCAAGGTCATGAGTGCGTTTCTCGCGCAGTAACCCGCTAGAATTTATTTGCGCACCATAATTTGTGAAGAATAAAACAGATCATTAATACAGTTGACCGTCGAATCAGTTTCAATTAAATATAGGATACAATCTAATGCATTGTGACAAATTTGGATTTGAACGCGGATACGTTTTTGCCATTGTTATATTTATTGACACCGGATGAATTCACACGTGTAATTCACACGACTACCCTCACACGACACTACTATCGTGTAGAATCACACCAATGCCGTGTAACACCATACTACTGTGGTGTAACACCACACGACACGACATTAGTGTAGTGTAACACGACAAGAGTGTGGTGTAACACGACACCGTCGTATTTGATTGGTCAAGGCAATCGTGCGTCCAAATTCTTGCATATCGTGTGATATTTGGTGTCGTGTGCGTGCCGTGTGGATACGGTGTCGTGTTCGTGTGTGCACTTACACGCCGACTCTACTGTACGCATTGTGTTGACGGGATACTTATATTTATCGAGTAACATATCATGCTACAAATGAGCAAATATGAGGCGGCTCTCGTTGAAATGCAGACTTGTTTACGTTGCATAATCGCACTGACGCCATTCGGTAACGTCATGTGACATTCTTAGACCAAAGAAATGGCAGTGTTCAATTTGTTGTGGCCACCATATACATATATATTCAATACATGATACGACAATGTGTTGTCAGCCAATGCGTATTTGGTAAATTCAAAGGTTATTACTAGATAATTGTGTGCAGGTGACGTGATGGGACCAACAGTGAAGAACATGAACAACCTGCTGCGACTGCCGACCGGGTGTGGTGAGCAGACCATGACCAGTCTGGCCCCGGATGTGTTTGTCTACAATTACCTCGAGGCCACGCATCAGCTCACAACAGAGATCAAGGAGAAGGCGCTACACTATATGCACACAGGTATGTACATGTATGTAATTTGTAAACGATCTCAAATATGAGACACGCCATGCGATTTTGTACCTTCGGACATCTGCGTAATTTCATGAAATACGTTTACAAAATTTACTATATTTTCCGTAAATGGCGTCAAAAGTTGACAACATTTTCAGAGTACATGCGGAATTATATATTTGGCATGTACTCTGAAAATTGTTGTCAACTTTTGACTTCATTTATGAAAAAAGTTGTAAATTGTGTAAACGTATTTAATGAAATTACGCAGATGTCCGAAGGTACAAAATAATATGGAGTGTCTCATATGTATGCATGTCTATGCGGGCACGGAATACACAATCAATCGATCAGTTGAGATCTTATCATCAATTGTGTTTTACCTTTGCTTTGCGCACATTTGTGTTTATCGTCCTCTTCAATAGTAATATGTCTGTAACTATGACAACCGAATGTCTATTTGAAATACGTTGCAATTTAAAATTTAAAGAACATGGTACCAACAGGAGACACATGAAGCGACGCAAAGAAAGAAAAAACGCGGAATACATCATGATAAACGCATGGCACGTGCACAGCGATGGTCGAGAAGCCTTCAATGCGGTATAAACACGCAATCCACTACCAGCGGTGTGTGGTTCCAACATATCTATGAAATTGCAATGGAACCATTATGGAAGGAAATAAATGCAATTTGCCATTTTATGAGCTACTATTCAAAGTATTTAAAATAGACCCTTAGTTGGCATACAAACCAATCAACATTGATCGGTGCAATGAATCCAGTAGCCGATTTCATCAAAATTGCAAAGTATACTTATCTAGCAAAGTATACATTGAGGGAGTAATCATTGATTTTTCCCAAAATTCATTATTTCATATAGAACTAAGCACTGCATATATTTGATGATTACAAATATGCAGAATTATTATACTGAATGTATTACATTATCACAGCCAAAATGGCTGTGATAATGTAATAAATTCAGTATAATACAAATTAATAAAATGTCTCCCTCAAAGTATACTTTGCTAGACAAGTATACTTTGCAATGTTGGTGAAATCGGCTACAGATGTATGCACGTGTAAAACAATTTCGATTCTCTAAAACTACATAAATTGGAACATATGTATGACATTCATACCGTACTTTTGTTCATAAACACACAGTGGCTTATATAAAGTTCGGTGGTACATGTAACGAGTGATGTGTTTGAGATATGGAATTAACTATATAATTTATTTTGCCTACATATACATCCACTACATTGGACAATAATTAAATGGTCATAATTGCATGATATAACATTTAAGCTAACATCCAAAAGATTGCGTGTACTTTATATATAAAAAATAATTACCCCATTTCATGCTGAATTCCAATACGGGGTATGAACAAATTGGAATAAGTTTCAACGGCTAGTTTTTCTTTCTTCTTGTCAACACTATGTGGTGTGATCACTCATGTGAATCGTCTCGACGGTTCCAATGAGCGGTAACAACATATACTTCTATGCATAATTAGGAGAACTATTTTGTTTGTATTCGTACACGTAATGGGTTAACAATGCAATTCTATTGACTCAATACTTATCGTATAAAATAATAATATTTTAATATTCTATTGCAGGATACCAGAGAGAGTTGACGTTTCAACATAGCGACGGCTCCTTCAGTATTTGGGGACAAAGAGACGGAACCGGCAGCATGTGGTATGACGTCATATTTATCTTAATCCGAAACAAACTACGGATAACGTTTTCAAAACAAGTCAGTATCTGTACACATTACGTGAACTGAGGTGCTAATTTTAGTTTAAAGCTATTATAATTATAATCGTATATATAACTATATTATACGGAGCCCCGCAGGGGACATGGATTTTTTTTAATTAATTCGTTCCCACGAAATAACAATTCGTTCCTTTTATATAACAATTCATTCCCTCGAATTAACAATTCGTTCCCACGAAATGAGAGAACGAATTGTTATTTAGTTGGAACGAATTGTTAAATTGATGGAACGAGTCCGTTAACACATGCGAGTGTCTTACATAGGCTGACAGCGTTTGTCTTGAAGTCATTCCATCAAGCCAAGCAACATATTTTCGTGGCGGACAGCGTGCTGCATAACGCAATCAACTGGATCGTCCGGTATCAGAGCTACGATGGCTCCTTTAGGAGTGTGGGTAGCGTGCACGACACCAGCCTCTCGGTAAGTCATTCATGTGTAAACGTATTACAGTGGAACCTCTCTAAACCGGACACCAAGAAAACACCTGTGATATTATTTGTAATAAGTTTCTTGGTCATTTATCTCATGTGCTAATGTCTGTTCGTGATTGCATAGCACACACCTATGGCTCAGAATGATCAAATGTCATATTTCCAGTAAAATCTCTCTAAGCCGGATACCCTGGGGACATCCCAGGGTGTTCGGCTTAACGAGTTTTCACTGTATCAACAAAGCACTGAATAGTGGGGCCTCTGCATACCGGATAACTCGGGTGTCCCCATAGTGTACGATCATGATATGTAATAGTTATAGTTCATTTATTGAATTTATTAAAAATTAAATATGTGATCTATAACGTGCTTATTGTTTACCCAGCCCACTCGCGAAACTCCGCCCCATAAACGTGTTTCGAATCGCTATACTAGTATGTGATTGACTGTGTGACATGAAGTGAACGCGTGTGTGGGCTGTAATATGTTTTGCGTCTTGTGACCGACAATATGCGATCAATGGAGATGAAATGCTGTTCATTCATTGGTAGAGAAACTAGGGTAAACATTAAGTGTGTTTATTGTTTACCCTAGTATATTGAATAGACTATGTATAGCGCTTGTAGGAATTGTAAGGCTCGCGAGGAATTCCGTCCGTTGCCGAGCCGAGACTATTGTAGACACCTTGTTCTAAACGTTAATTTTCGTATCTCAACGCCACAATTTGCTTTCTGCATAAAACATTCTCAGCTTCAGCTTTTAACCCTTTCATTAATTGACTGGAATGGATTTTGATATGTTAATCTTGCAACAAATCCAACCGTCACAAAATGGTTTTCACACTAGTCCATTTATGAAAAGTGGTATTTTTTTGTTCTCAAACATATGACAATTACTTTTAAAAAGTGCAGATCCTGATGAGACGGCTCGTCACGAGCCGGCTCATCTGGATCCGCACTGTTTGCTTAAACCGCTATAGCGGGCTTTCGGGTTTAAGGGGTCACGTTTACTACTAATTATTTGAAAGTAATATCAGTTTAACTACAGAACAAAATACGGTAGTCTACATGTAAGCATGCAGATGATTGGTATAATAATGTGTTGTGATAAATGTATCTTGATATTTCCAGGGCGGTTCCTCATCATCATACAGTCTGACTGCGTTTGTCCTGATTGCTCTTCTGGAAAATTCCGATTCACATGTAAGTGTAAGGTATTTACATGCGTATGTAATATATATTTACTCAGTAATTTAGCAATATAGAATGGAATGTAGTTATGCACATGCATGTTTCTAGAAATATATCTTGTTTGTACATGTTTTTGTGTGAAAATAAAAATACTATAAACAAAAAAAGAAAAGAAAATACGTGTGCAATAAAACCGTACTTGCAATGTCAACTTGTTCTGCTAGTCGTATTTCGCCGATCATCATGGAGTATTTTATTCTGGTAAGCGTGTTCAGAGATGGATCTTAAACCATGTGATTCCAGAACTACAGACTAAACCAAGAAGCCGCCAAGGCACGTGTCTTCCTGGAAGCGCACGTGCATGAACTGTCGTCACCGTACGACCTCGCTATCACTAGCTACGCCCTAGCCAGGTCTGGCAGCAGTATCTCAACCATCGCATTTACGAAGTTGGAACAACTGGCAGTCACAGGCAGTAAGTGGCATTTTTTACATTTATGTGGCAATTTTAAACAAAGGAATAGCCACTTATCTATCCATTCGTGAGAACGTCCGTCCATCAGTCCGTCCGTACGTCCGTCCGTCCGTACGTCCATCCTACATGTAATATGATAAACTATGTTGTAAAGACGACATCCAAATATGAAAACAGTCAACTGGTCAATGAAGGGAAACTGAAATTAGAAGAAATTTTGTAAATTTCTTCTAATTTCTGTTTCCCTTCATGGAATGCTTTCATATTTGGTTGATGACTTTCTGGCATTATGTTTCATCAATCTGAACAAGATACCCGGCCCTACTTCCATCTAAAGGCAAATGGCAATTAATGTGGTATCCTATAAACTTAAAAATATTATTATTATTATTATTAGTATTGTTGTTATTATTATTATCCTACATCCATCTAAACGGAAATGTTATTATTATTATTTCACTATTATTAAACTAGTTAAATTAAAGGTGCATGCCCACTCAGTAGGCACAAAAAGTTCTTTATAGGAATTAAATACGTGTATAATTGGGTCACTATTCCACCAGTTCTAAATATTACGAATGGCCGCTGTACGGGTATAATCATTTAGCAATATATATTTTACTGATAGTGACGCGCGTTGGTATCAGGCTATTTTTATATGCAAATGAGGCATGGTATTTTTTAATTATTTTTACTAATTAAATGCGTCACCAGAAAAAAATAATATTTTCGACTGATTATAAAGTATGATCATTGCACATAAAAAATTAAATACAAAGTGTAAGTATTAATGTCCGTTAACATTTTAAGGAAACACGGTTATCACCCCTGATATCAGTGTGGAAAGTTACGTCTGATATAAAATGTATAATAATGCCAATCAATACGTGTGGTAATGGTGAATGAATGTTTAGTTTGTCAGAAAATGTCTCAGGTGATGTCTCTAATATAAAGAACATTGTGTGCCTACTGAGTGGGCATGTACCTTTATATTTAATACCAACACTACTTTTTCTTCCGGTTTCATTTAGGTAAATTAAAATAAGTACACTATGTTATTATATGTCACACTGTATCAAATTGAATAACATTTGTATGGCAAAAACATGTAATTTATATAAGCTAGAATTATTATTTTTATTATTATTAGTATTATTATTATGATGCTACTTCCATTAAAGGTCAATTCAAGGTCAACGTATTATTCTATAAATTTAACATTGTTATTATTAGTATTGTTATTATTATTATTATTATTATTATTATTATTATTATTATTATTAGACGGTATGAAGTCATGGCCATCGCCGCCGCAGGTGCAGAACCCGGGCTGGTATAGTAGCTACTACCGTAACCCACCACGTGACGTCGAGACGGCCGCATACGCTCTGCTATACTACATCACAAAACACAACCTCGTGGACGGCCTGCCCGTGCTGAAATGGCTCATCTCTCAGAGGAATGCCCAGGGTGGCTTCAGATCAACACAGGTACAGTGCGACCTCTCTACAACAGCCACCCAATGGAAGACGCAAAACTGGCTGTTGTAGAGGGGTGGCTGTTGTAGGGAGGTTAATGCGGGATTACATTTTATCGTCTGATGTTTATTTATTTTATTCGATAATTCTCACCAAATACATGCTTTGACAGCATTTTAGAATAATTTCCAATGGAAATGATTCTAAAGTGCTGTCAAAACATGTTTTATTGAGAAAGAATGCAAAAGCAACATCAGATGACAATTTTCATCTCAGCAGTCTAAGGGTTAGACATAGAGGAAATCATCCATTTGGGATATAAAATAGCGGCTGTTACAGAGAGGGTGTTGTTGTAGAGAGGTGGCCGTTCGGGGAGGTTTGACTGTACTACTGCCGTGGGGCCAATGTGTGAGATTATATGTACAGTCGAACCTCTCTAACCGGACACCCTGGAGGTGTCCAGTATAGAGAGGTTCCACTGTAATTAAGTACACCATGAACACTCTCTATCATTGTCATTCATGTACAGACACGACAATGAAATAATTACAATGACACCCATTGAACACAATCATGGCGTCCACATGGTGTCCGATTTAGACAGGTTTCAATGTATAAGTTAATTTTCACACACATATTGGATTTTTAAGGAATTAAATGCGAGGAAGCGCTAGCGACAGCAGCCTTTAGTTCCTGAAATATCCCAAATGTGAACAAGTACATAATAATTTATTATTGTTCAGCCAAGTGTACAAAACATAGAGAATACCAGGCTAGTGTCTTTTGATATCAAGTTAATCAGGCAAGGCTAGGAAACGCGTAGGAGGCTTGCCGAGGAATTCCTACCGTTTCCGAGCCGAGCCTGATAAACTTGATATCAATATACACTAGTCTGGTATTCTATTTATCAGGTAACATTTTATGCTCGAAAATTACCTCAGATTTATTATAGTTCAGCCAAGTGTACAAAACAATGACCCATCCGAATATTGATTTTCCATTTCCTGTCGAACAGTTAATTATTAAATCTGGTAATATATAGCGTTGCAATATGTGAAATAAGTGGACCACAATGATGCCCAGCTATTGGCTTAGAAAGTAGGACGAACTGGAAGTCATATTGTATCTTTCTTTTTGGTGTCGTTTTTTTTTTTTAGATATACATGTAGGTCTAACCGTGCCCCATAAAGATCATATTATCAGTATACATGCCCACTCAGCAGGTTATACTATAGGAAGACAGATAGTTTTATATATTCTGTAGATTTTCTGGCAAAATAAACATTTATTCACCATTACCCCACGTAATGACTGGCATTATTATGCATTTTATATCACACGTAAATGTCCACACTGAAATTTCTCTGTATTTATTGTTTGGTGTGCAATGATCATAATCTGTAGAAAATATTACTTTTTCAGGTGACGCATTTAATTCGTATAAATAATTAAAAAATATCATGCCTGATTTGCATATGAAAATAGCCTGATACCACCGCGAGTCACTATCAGTCAAATAAATATTACTAAATGACTATGTCTGTATAGGTCGCACTCGGAATGTTTAGAACTGGTGGATATTGACACAAGTATGCACTTATTTAATTGCTATAAAGAATATGTTGTGTCTAATGAGTGGGCATGTACCTTTAATTGTTTCTCTCTCTGTGCTTAACATGGTTAAACAATCAGTGACGTCAACAGACGTATGTGTTATTACCACTCATTGGAAGCGTCTAGTCGATACGGTTCCAATGAGTGGCAGGGCGGATCTGGAGGGGGGGGGGGGTTCCGGGGTTGCACCCCCCCCCGTTCAGCCACGGAGTTATCATAGATCACATTTACCACAAGTTGGAGTCTGACTTTAAATGCCGTAAAACACAAGAAAGTGCATTTCTGGACATCTAGATTTCAAACTTTGTCCTGGGTATTTACTTTGTCCTGCCCTAGCATACTCGCTTCACTTCACTCCGTTCCATGCATACTGGATACGCCCCTGAGTGGTCACAATATATACTTTGGAGAAGAAGTAAGAACAAATATGGGTATTCACCATGAGTGGGTCAATATATTATTTTCTATATTTCTAGGATACGGTTCTGGGACTGCAGGCAATGTCAGAATACGGAGCGATGTTGTCGGGCCATCTCGACCTGAATCTTGACATCATCGCCGGGAACTTCTCCCACCAGATCCACATAGCCGACAGCAGTGCGCTCGTACTCAAATCTGTGGAGGTAGGGGATTGGTATTGGCCCCTGTCCGTGCTTATAGATGGCTGTGAATGGAGAAATGGGGATTATGGGTTTGCGACCAGTGTAGATCCAGATCAGCCTGTCTGATCAGGATCTGCACGATTCGCCATTCCATCAATGAAACACCCATCATGCTTCTAACAAGCAATGTATATATATCTTTATCAGACTATTTCAGTGTGCTATTTGCTCAGGAGCTACACCTGTCACAAATCCCATAAGCCCCTTTTCTCCAGTCACAGACACATATAATGTTTCCGAGTATACGTACGTCGTCTTCATGCGGGGAATAATGAAGGATGTTTGGTCGAGACTGAATGGGGCTCAGCCTCGACCGAACATACTGCATTATCTCGAGTATGGATTCTGATAAAGTGTTCAGAGAGATAACTATGTAAGCCCGGACCTTTACAATGAGTGATGTTGTGGGGTCTTGTACGGATATTCCCTATATTCATCCTTAATTCTCATTTGATTCTGCAAATATCTCGGTAATAAAGCCATGAACATATTTACAAAATTTGCAACATAATTGCGTCTGATATTACGGTGGCATAGAGGGGACATGGAAATATATTTTACTTTATTTGCGCACGCAATAGCTATCGTTCGCATTCGATATGTTAAAGTTTGCGTGTGCACGCGATAGCTATCGCGCACTCGATATGTCAAAGTTTGCGTGCGCACCCGATAGCTATTGCGTGCGGATGCAATAGCTATTGCGTTCGCACGCAAAAGTAAAACATGTTTCCATGTCCCCTCTGTGCCACCGTAGATATCGATGCGTATACGTGATTTTAAAACGTCTGGATATTTAAGGGAAAATAAAATGTTATCGTCACCGTTTCATTGTCATTATCAAACTTTGCGCAGCAAAATCACGTTTTGGCATGATATTGAATACTATGTATGGTATGCATCAGGGCGAGCTTCACCAAACTATTACGACGAAGAAGTTCGTAAGTGCGAAATTGGAAATTCGAATTACACTTACACTGATCGGCGATGTTGGTAGATTTTCAGTGGATATTTTCACATGTAACGATGTGTAAATGTAGGTGAAAATTGCAGCATTAGTTGGCCACGTTAAAAAACTTAATACAAATTTTCGTATTTACTTTTCTATCGTACGAAGTTTAGCGAAGCTGGCCCCATGGGCCCGTTTCACTAAACTTCTTACGACTAAAATGTTCGTAAGTGCAAAATTATGATAGTCTGTACATTTCACATTTCGCATATGCAGCCTATGATCAATAAATGTAAATCCATCTATTGCAATTTACAGACGATCCTAAATTTGCACTTACGAACATTTTAGTCATACGAAGTTTAGTGAAACGGGCCCCAGCTCTGTCTGTCTATCCTCAGTCACGGACAAGTATTCACTATGCTTAATTTTGCTGAAGATGTTCTAGTGTCATCGAATTCGCTGCGAATTACAACCACCCCGGGACCCAGAGTCCAACAAAATCAGCCGTATTTATGCATTCCGAGTCACATATGAGACACGCTATGTGAGATTGTACCTTCGGACATCTGCGTAATTTCATGAAATACGTCTACAAAATTTACAATATTTTCCGAGAATGGCGTCAACAGTTGACACAATTTTCAGAGTACATGAGGAATTATATTATATTCCGCATGTACTCCTGAAGATTTTGGCAACTTTTGACTTTATTTATGAAAAATATTGTAAATTTTGTAAACGTATTTAATGAAATTACGCAGATGTCCGAAGGTACCGCCTGGCTTGTCCCATTTATGAACGTTCATTGTTTACAATATACAGGTGCCATCTAACTCCATGCAAATGACGAAAAACCCTGGAGGCCAGACATCAAACGTACATCTGTCTGCTACAGGTCAAGGTTCCGCTCTTGCGCAGGTAATACACACACATATGTCAATCACTGGTGACTAACGCGTGGCAGGATTTTAAAATGGTTTAAAAATATCCTAATTATGTTTAGAAACCAGCAGAAAGCCAGAGAAATATTTCTCCTGCTTTCAAAACATAATTATGAAATATTTAACCTTCACCACTGCAGACCTCTATATCGGTATTTGCAAACAGTGTATATCCAGATTAGCCGGCTCGTGACTGGCCGTCTCTTCAGGATCTGGACTTTTGCAAGTAATTTTCGTATTGTTTTTAAAACCAAACACCCCCTTTTCATAAATGGACTAGTGGGAAAAACATTTTGTGACGACTGGATTGGTCGAATATTTGACATATAAAAATCCATTGCAGTTATTTAGGGGTGAAATGGTTTATACATATGTGATGCCAATATGCACTATTGCACTATGGCCCAGTTCGAAAATCTGTTACTTCTCTTAGAGTTATTATCTAACTTGGCGAGCTCTTTAACGGCTGAGTTAAAATGGCACAGCTATTCACATCCGGTAAGTAAATTTTCCAAAACGTGCATGTCCATGATGAGAGAAACCAGTCGCATAAATAGGTTACTAAGGGGTAACTGTTTTTTGAACATCTTCCGGGGCACCATCGGCGTTATAATTGGCGGAGTTTAAGCAACGTGACGTCAAACCAACAAACTGCGCCAATTATAACACCGATGATGCCTATGAAGTAGCTCTAAGGATAGTTACTCTTGATATTTCTGGTTCGGTAACCTATTTATAAGACTGGTCTATATAGCTCTATATGCATGCACGTCGACAGAAGGGATTCGATGGGGGCGAACAAATTCCCTTATCACCCAATAATTTGTTGTGCTGTCGAAAATTGACAAAGCAAGCAGAGATCATGCATACATTAAAAGCTGCCACAAAGTCAGTCGCATTTTCCGCAGATGACGTCGAAAATTTACAGAACCTTCAGAAATTGAAGTTCGCATGAGCTCTGCATATACATATCAATTTTCGATTAATGAAAATATTTCCTTTTTAGAAATAAATATCCGGCAAAAAAGTCGACATGACAGGGGAGATATATTCGCATTATGTTCCAGGTGGCGGTGAGTTTCCACGTGGAGACGGAGGTTTTACACCCGGCCTTTAACCTCACAACATACATCATGGACGAGACCCTGAGATCCATCGTCGTTCAGGCATGCGCATCGTAAGTAACTGCTTAAATCTGGCCTCAACTGATTGGGTCTTACATTCCAAAGGCGGCGTGTCTCAGATTCGCAAATATGTACACAGGGGCGGATCCAGCATTTGGGGAACTGGAGGGGGGTTTGTCTAGTTGCGAAGTTAACTCTTGCAATCTACTCCCGTATCGTCCGTAGCTAGTAGCTAGCTACGGACGGTACGGGAGTAATTGCAAGAGTTACCGTTCGCAACTAGGGGGTTGTCCTATTTTCGAGCTCTTCGAAATGCACTTTCCTGTGTTTTACCATGTTTACGTCATTTAAATTCAGACTGAAACAGGTGGTAAACTTGGATCTATGTAAACTCTGTGGCTTAATGGGGTTGCAATCCCCACCCCCCCCCCCACCCCCCTCCCCTCCGGACCCGCCCCTGATGTATAAGTTCTTGTTCACATATTGGATTTTTAAGGAATGAAAAGCGAGGGAGCGCTAGCGACCGCAGCATTTTGTTCCTGAAAAATCCAATGTATGAACAATACCATACATGTACTTATGGTTCACCCAAGTGTTGTCAAATGCGTCAGTTTTAGTTTATTAAATTCCATTGAAATTGTGTTGCCTTCAATGTCCCACGAACTGCAGATTGTGATGTGTATACTCAATGCAATAAACCCGCACTTACAGCGTGTATTTGTTCGTGTTGACGTGTTCGACGAGCTTTATGGATGTCTCGACGTTGTCTTCATATTTTAAAAGTCCATTGATGTTCGATGCAGTGTGGCTGTTGTAGAAAGATATTTAGTGACAAAATAAAGATACACATTGTCAGTATCTGGGATTTTATCGATTTCTAAATACGGCAAAATCTTGAGTATCACACAATCTTGTGTGTCTCTTATTCATAACGTTTAATTCGTACTATTTTCGAGCTTAGCCTGATAACTTGCATTATTATATGACTAAGAATTTCAACCAATGAGATTGTCCAATTGCGGGTCACGTGATTGTGGACCTACATGTATATGATTTTCAGTCTCGTTGCGCGAGACTAGTCAGAGAATGATATTCGAAATGTGATATTCACCTGGAGGTGAATATCACATTTCGAATAACACTCTCGGACTCTTCTCGCGCAACGAGACGAGTCCGAGACTGATATTCAGGTATAGCAGCATGTGCGTGTCACTGAATTTTTGTGGGGGTCCCTAAAATTTAAAAAACATTTTTTTAAATAATTATTGAAAATTGTGTGAAACCAAAACAAGGTGAACAATTTTTTTTTCGGCCGGATATTTTCAAAACAATATCGGCCAGAAAAAAGCGTCATATAATAAAACAATTATAGTATTTGGAGTCGGTGTACATGAGATTTACGGACCTTCGAAAAGTGATGTTCACCTCCGCCTTGAAAATTGTGTGAAACCAAAATAAAGTGAACAATTCTTTTTTCGGCCGGATATTTTGAAAAAAATATTGGCCAGAAATATTTCTTTTGAGTCGGTGTACATGAGATTTACGGACCTTCGAAAAGTGATGTTGGCCAGAAATATAGTCTTTTGAGTCGGTGTACATGAGATTTACGGACTTCGAAAAGTGATGTTCACATCACTTTTCTCAGGTCCGTAAATCTCATGTACACCTCCTCAAAAGACAATAATTGTATATTATTATATGATTGACAATTTCAACAAATGAGATTGTCCAATTTCGGGTCACATGATTGTGGATATATATGATATTCACCTGGATATCAGTCCGAGAATGATAATCGAAATAACACTCAAGGACTCTTCTCGCGCAACGAGACGGGTCCGAGACTGATATTCAGGTATAACAGCATGCGTGTGTTACTGATCACGCAACCAAAGCATGAGACATATCGTGTGTTGTTGTATCATATACGTTCTGTAATATGGGTCATGTAATAAAATAAGTATTGTCTTTTGAGTCGGTGTACACGAGATTATATTGTTTTTATGTGACGCATTTAATTTGTATAAATAATTAAAAAATACCATGCCTCATTTGCATATGAAAATTGACTGATACCACCGCGCGTCACTATCAGAAAAATACATATTACATGTACTAAATTATTATATATGTATAGCGGGCACTCGTAATTTTTAGAACTGGTGGAATAGTTACACAATTATACACTTATTAAATTCCTATAAAGAAAAGTGTGTGCCTACTGAGTGGGCATGTACCTTTAACTTAGCGGACTGACGCGCGTTAGTCGAATCGAATAGAACGGTTCTTGAAGAAGGGTTTATATGTCGGTGTATTATGGATTATTTCGGTATATATTCGGTTACCAACACACAATGTATGTCACCTCCCTGCGAATTGCATGTATAACTAGAACTGCAGTAGATATTAACAGTATAAAATGGGTCCAAAACTGAATATGTACATAATTGACGATTTATGTCGTGTCTAATGTTAGAGCATTAGTAGTTGCACAACACTTTGTAAATTAGCAAAAACCAACGAAATCCACCCAAATCTACCAAAATACCCACATGACACAAAAGTAATGACCCTCTGTTCAAATACCTGTGGATAGAACTACATATATTTAAATTAAAGTAATATTAATATGCAGATGACGTGCGCTTTCATAGTGTAAGCCATTGCTGGTTAGTTATGCAATAAGAACGTGTTTATTTGAAGCAATACCATGTTGACCTCATTCTGTGTTCAGGTATAAATACAGCAAGTACAGCCGGCCCGGCATGGCGGTTATCGAGCTCGGCGTGCCCAGCGGATTCACTGCGGAGATCGACAGTTCCAGGACGGTAATCAATGACGCCAAGAAGACGGAAATCAAGGACCATACTGTCGTCATCTACTATGACTCGGTAAGGGATATGCTATGATTAATAAATCAAGGTTTATGCCTAGAATAAGCTGAATAACCAATGAATAAGTATTTATCTCTATAATAACCCGACTGTCCTCATCTACTACGACTCGGTAACGACTATACTAGGGATACAATTACAGGCATGGATGGATTCAGACGGGGGCGTGTCGACGGGGGCGTGTCCGGCGCACCACCACCCTACCCTTCCGCTTTACTGATACTTTTACTTCATGTTACTATAATGCATGGTTGTCATGGTAACGTTACAGATCCTGCCCACGCCTGCCACGTGTGCCACTGTGGAGATGATCCGTACAGAGATGGTCGCCAGGACCCAACCGGCGTCCGTGCACGTGTATGACTACTATGAGCCAGGTATAACTATGGGTAGTGCTCGTCTTCTCGATCAATATCCTCTAAACCCTTTCTGTAGCTTATTTCACCGACATTGCAAAGTATACCTTTTTAGCAACGTATACTTTGAGGGAGAAATGTTCAATTTTAGGATAAATTTATTATTTTTTATTATGCTGAGTTTATTACAATATCACAGCCATTTTGGCTGTGATAATGCAATAAATTCAGTATAATAATTCCGCATACTTTTAATCATCAAATATATGCAGTCGTTAGTTCTATATGAAATAATGCATTTCAGGCAAAATAAATGATTACTCCCTCAAAGTATACATTGCTAGAAAAGTATACTTTGCAATGTTGGTGAAATCGGCTACTGATGTAGTTGGCAAATGTATTTCCCGAACAGCTTGTGCATCCGTGTTTTTATATCTATTCTTTCTTGAGATAGCATATTATGTCACGCAAATTGCTATGGGGGCAGGCATTGATAGTGCTACGCCTAAACGGCGAGTACGACCAAGAAAATAGTGCCCTGTGAAAACTTATCCTATGGCGTTTTGGTCCGTCTTGTTTTGTATCTAAAACTCTACATGTACTATTCTCTATAGTTTTCAAAGTTTTGTGCTCAGTTTATCAGTTCAATTCTGGAAAATACGAATCAAAACATTTCGTGCGTATGAATACAGCAGCTATTATCTTTAGTTCTCACAGTTATGTAGCAGTGACCAGTTAGCCGCCAGTTTCGTACAATTTATTTCTGGGAGTTTCAAACAGTAATTCATTCTAGAGAAAACGTATGGATGGGAATGGGTTTGCATCATCACAGTACAGTTGCCTCTGGATGATGATTGAGAAAATATGCAACTTACAATCTCTAGTTCCGCAAGTGATCAGTTTTTGTGCAGATAACATATTTCAGTACTTTCAGTACTTTGATTTAATCCGTGTTTGCAATGTTTGTCATTCTGTCAGGTGGATATTTTTCACGATTATAAAACAATAAATATAACATTAGCAGGGCTGGTTACTTATAACGATATTTATTACACGTGTTTACTGATTTCATATTATATTGCCCACCTGGGGCCCGTTTCACTAAACTTTGTACGTTATCAATTGGAATTTCACCAAACTTTAACGTTATCAATTTAAATTTCCAGACTATCCTAAATTTGCACATAGGAACATTTTAGTCGTACGAAGTTTAGTTAAACCGGACTGTTTTTTTGAACTTCGTACGACTAAAATGTTCGTAAGTGCAACATTATGATAGTCTGTAAATTTCACATTAACAACGTTTTCTTGTAAACAATTATTGGATTTACATTTATTGCACATATGTTCAATAACTGTCAATCCATCAATTGAAATTTCCAGGCTATCATAAATTTGCACCTACGAATATTTTATTCGTACGAAGTTTAGTTAAACGGCCTCCAATTCATATCTGTCATGGACTATGTGAGTAATGTCACACTCTATGACTAACGCTTCATACACTACATACACTGTGTGGCATATGAATTTCATATGTTTTTCATATGAATTTCATATGAAAATTTCATATGCAAGTTATAAAAAGTGAGCCGATATGCAATTCATATGCAAAATCTTCATATGAACTTCATATGCAAATCATAAGAATTTCATATGAAGACCCATGTACATGTACAATGCTTTTAAATCTGTAAATGAAAAACATATGAATTTCATATCGGCTCTTTTCATATGAATTTCATATGCAATTCATATGTTTTTCATATTTTTTACGTATGAACAGAATATTAATTTTTGTTCATATGAATTGCATATGTGGCACATTTTGCTGTGTACAACCGACTTTTGCGAAACGCAACGTGAAAGAAGAATACTGGCCACACTCGTCCAACCACTATCACATATGAGACGCGCCATGTGATTCTGTACCTAAGAACATGTCTGACCTTTCAATATATTTACAGAACTGTGATGGATGTAAATGACGTCGAAATATGACGAAATTTTCATTTGCCATGAAACCTTCGTAAACTTCGGACGTCATAAGCGGAATATATCGTAAATTTTGTAAATCGTTTTCACGAGATATCGCACATGTTTTCAGGTACAAAATCACATGGAGAGTCTCATATGTTATTTAATATGTCACCCTTTGCAGATAACCGCGCCTTGGTGTTCTACGAGTCACAACTACTGAAGGGTGCCTCATACTGCGACATCTGCTCAACCTGTGGCTGCTAACTATGGTAAGTCTTGCCGGGTGGTGATTGTGACGTATGAAAATGTTATTCAGTATACATTCGTTACCTCAAACTCCATTTGCTATTCAGTATACATTCGTTACCTCAAACTCTATTTGTTATTCAATCTACATTCGTTACCTCAAAGTCTCTGTTATCCCGTCAAAGCAGTGCGGATGTGCCGTCAACACGGTGCCGTGAAACATTTTGGATATCCTGACAATACGACCTAATCACTGCGTGTGAATATGTGCGGTGGCTGGGGTTATATGTTTGCATTTTACAGCCATTTGTAGGTGTTGACGGAATAAATAGAATAGTAGGTTAGTGCCGTGAATGGGAAAACATATCTGGCGCGGCACGGAAACGGGATGTGCTCGGCAGAGCCTCGCCCATCCCGTTTCCTGAGCCTTGCCAGATATTTTTACCCATTCACGGCACTAACCTACTATTCTCTATGTATGAAAATGATATATAGTCTACATTCGTTACCTCAAACTCTCTTAAGACAAACTACTCAAAGTCAAATTCTTGGTCCCAAGTACTTGTTTTCCAATATAATTAACTCGAGTTAAGTCGAGTTTGTGTTAACTCAAAGTATTTCCATCATATCAGTCCCAAGGTGCATGATCACGTGGCTACAACAACAACAACGTCGCCCACAAAGTAAGTATTATTTGATATTGTCCTTAACATGCAACGAATTTTGATGACATATGGCTTTTTTTAGCGAAGACACGGAAATCGATTCTTCGCAAAATCTACAAAACTTTGGGCGAAAATACAGTGACCACAACATGCAGCTTAACGAGGCGCGTTTGATGCGCCATATTTCATCAAAATCCGTTACATAATAAGGACACTATAAAAGAATACGTACTTTAAATCAGATGGATTCTGGAAGTTTCAGTACTTGTTGTTGTTGTTAGTACCACGTGATCATACACCTTGTGTCCCATGGACTATGAGTAAACGAGTATAGACTGTAATTATAATGTATAGGTTATAATGTATAGATAAAGGAAAGACACATCTGTTGAACCTTATATGTCACAGAAACGAATATATCACACATGTGATCTATTCGTGCGAATGCGTCACACATTTCGGTGAATACTGGCCGAATTCGGCCGAATACATCACAAACAGAAAATCTCACCCAAATATTTTTCACTTTTTGGTATAAACGAATACTATGTCACACAAAAGCAAATTTCAAACTTGACCGAATATGGTCATATCATTATCAAATCGATTGTATCGACAGGACGATCACTTTGTAGCATTTATTGTCGAAATCTGATCGTTACGTAATCCAAGATGACCGCCGAAAGGTCAAAAGGTCATTATTTTATTAGAGATTTCAAACGTCTTATTTTCATGAACAACCGGGCTGATATTGGACAAACTTCACAGTTATGGCCATGGTCCGTGGGTGAAGACTTTTCATATTTGTTAAAATGGAGATCATCGCATAATCCAAAATGATTCGATGACACTTGGTAGGAATGATCGATAGTTAACGCTGTTTCAGATTTGTTCAAATGGTGGCCCCTGTGTCAAGAAAGGGCGGGCCGGAGGGGTCAAGTAGGGGTCAAATTTCAAATTTTACCGTTTATGGTTATGTCATATATCAACTCAAAGGTATCGACAAGACGATCACTCTGGAGCATTTTTGGTCGACATCGGATGATTACATCATTTAAGATGACCGCCCGCCGAAAGTTTATTAGTGATTTCAAGCGTCTTTTCCTTGTGCATCAGACTGTCTGTTATATATACCGTTTATCATTTATTCATACAATGTATTTGTTCTGCATCACATTTGTTAATGCTGTTTTATAAGCATTATACTGTTTACATTGTTGTCAATTTTTATGTTTCAAGCTATGGTGGACAGAATAATTTTGCTTGTATATATACATGTAATAGACAGTCTGGACCATTTCTGACTTACTTTATAATTTGGATAATAATTTCAGGTGAGCGAAGCAGGTCCATTTGGGCCTCTTGTTATATTACTTTTTAATCTCCATGTCTGTGATATAGAGTTTATCTCATGAAATGTAAACTTCTATGATAATAGGAACCAAATATAAAACATTATGGTACAAATTGCTAACCGATGGTCAGTTTGGCCTGTTCAATATTTACATGTCCAATACACTTTACATATATAATAATGTTCCAATCATTGGGTGTTCTATTTAGATGATTAAAATGAGATCAGCTTTAGATTTTAAAAGCATATTTTATCATCAGTCAATGTATATTCCCGCACCACTCCCCTCCAGGGGAGTAGCGGGGCTTTATCTGGGCATACTGGGCATACACCGGGGCTTTAACCACCGATGATGTACCGCACTGCGGTGCCATTACAGGTTCTTTAACTGTTGCTAAAATTGTGCTGCGACGTTCACCAACCAAATGGCCGTACACTGCGGGGCATTTTACCGGGACATTTACTGGATTTAACAGCATAATTATTTAAAGCACCTCCATTTCTCGGGGTGGGGGGGGGGGGGGGGATTCGGGGGTGGGGGTGGAGCGGGTATTTAGTACTATTTACACAGATATTATGGCATCAATTTCAGACATATTTTACCTTGGAATGCATGCATGCCCCTTTAAAATGTGTCCTTGCGGAATGCATCATCACTATCACAAGCTGGGTGTCATTTAAAAGTTACATATGCTTATTCGGCTTTACGTAAATATACAAATACAAAAGGCATGACCTAATGTATTTATGTAAGACCGTGAAAAATGTACTCACACTCAGCTTTGTTCACTGTCTTACATACCGGCTTCGTGCGATAGGAGAATGAACTAGCTAGGTTAAATTAATGCACATATTTCGACTGTATGGCAGATATTAGTAAATTCGGAAACTTCATGTGACATATTCGTCGGGACAATATTTTATTATTTTTTGTTCCGAGTTTTTGTAACATGTGACACATTCGTTTTTGTTGCAAAATGATGCCAAACGTAAATGTCACACATTTGTGTGATGTATTCGTACGTATTCTTCATCATGTGTGACGCATTCGCACGAATATATCACACGACGTGTGATATATTCGTTTCTGTGACATATAAGGTTCAACACACATCGATACAACATAATAGCAGTGTGTTATTACATGTACCTGTGGTTGTATTATGGTATATTTATTTGAAGAGAAACGTGACCTATTTGCAGGCTAGAAGAAATTATTGTCGGGCGATGTTACTTTTTTTTTCTTTTCTTTTTTAATTTGTTTATTATAGTGACATGTGTTAAGAGAAACAGGGAATATGTACAATATAATATTGATGAAAACACCCGGCCCTATGGACCTATATGTTACTTTCAAATTTTAGGTAACAAATGAATGTGTATGATGTATGAACGTTTTGCTTTAAAGCATAATGTTATATATTTAAAAGTTAATTAACCTGGTATTCAACTTTCGTGTAAATATATCGTTTTAATTGAGCACCGGCGGATATGGAGCTGCCTATCAAATAGCACACACATGTAGCCTGATAACGATCTATAACACTTGTTAGAAGCATGACGAGTGTTTCATTGATGGAATGGCGATCAGTGCATATCATGATCAGACTGTGCGGATGCACAGTCTGCTCTGGATCTGCACTGATCGCAAATCCCCATAAGCCCCATTTCTCCAGTCACAACCACATACAAGTGTGCTGATTCATGGGGCTTATGTGATTTATGACCAGCGTTGCTCTTGATCAAATAGCTCACTTCAATAGTCTGGTAACCATATAATGTTTGTTAGAAGCATGACGGCTGTTTCATTGATGGAATGGCGAACAGTGCAGATCCTGATTAGACTGTGCGGATGCACAGACTGATCTGGATCGACACTGATCGCAAATCCCCATAGGCCCCATTTCTTCAGTCGTAGCTACATCATAAGTGTGTTCATTCCTTTTCCTTTTAGTTTGTTAAGTATGTACATACAATATGGTGTTACTGAATAACGAATCTGATAATATCTCACCTATGTTGACCCATTTTATTGTGTTAATTATAGGATCCAAATTAAACGCCAACATCATCACATTTGACAGCTACGACAACAACAATAACAACAACAACAACCACACGAACAATGAAAAAACGATATCATCAACAGCAACATCATAAACGGCAACAACAGCATCGTAAACAGCAACAACAACGGAAACAAGATTACCTAATGGATTCCACTTCTACCGAATTAGTAGACGAAACGTTCCCAAGCCAACAATTGATATAAGTATACGTACATTGATTCATGTACCAGCAATATAAAGTAAACATCTACATGTAAACTGAAACATAAAGTATTGAAATAAATAATGGAACTGTTACCATGACTTCTGTCTTATGTTGTGTTACCTTAGAGAGTAGTAGTCTATCGGCTGACAAACTTCTCGTAGGATTTTTATGTGCCCTCTGTTTGACACTGGATTCATGAACTAGAACATATACCAAGTCGAAAAAACTTGGGTAGACATTTGGTACCCCGGCAACGAATGAGAAATCCAAGATGGCCGCCGGCGGCCATTTTGAATTATTGTCGCATTTAATTTTGCAACCAAATGGTATAGAAACATAAGCAGCACATCATTTCTGACTAACTTCAGACCGGGAAGTCCATTAGTGAGGCTATTTTTGTGATTGGTGAGCTTCCTGATATAAAAATCAAAGATGGCCGCCAAATGTTATGTTAAAAATGCATAATTTGCTTGTAATGTTTCTAAATTCTAACGAAACATATGTATATGCACTCCTATGTTTATTATACTGTCTCAGTAAGATCTAAACTGACAAATGACAACGACAAATGTCAGTTTAAGGTTGAAGTATCCTAAATCTGTAATTTTGACATCATTATTACTGACATCCTTGTAAATGATATAATGGCCAACAAAATATAGCAACTTACACAATTTTTCGTAATATTTATTACTTAACTAAGCCAAACTATCAATATCATTTACATGTATATGAATACACATATAACAATGTATGTACCAAATAAGGCTGTATGGGAAAATGGACAGCATGTCAGTTGGGACGAGTCTAATATAGTCTAATATGGCTAATTTAATTGCATTGAATGTTGGCAGTGTCCACTTTACAAATTGTGTACATTTTGTCATACTGTATCACCTATTAATTGACTATCTGTGTTTAGTTTCCTGTACGTTTGCGTATTGGAGCTTTGTATACTGTTCATTGTATCCATAATTCAATTAGGAAACACTTATAACTGTCAATACATTTTGATACTTTAGGCACCTGTCTCGAATCTATACACATCCTGATGGATTTTACACATCGTTATATCTGGGATACATTGACATTTACAAAACTTGCAACAAGGAACACCATTCCTTCTGCATGTGCATCTGATATTTGCACACTTTGTGCATGTACACATCTGTGCACATGTATCAGGAATCGGTGATCTACATGCATCGGGCATGAACAACTCATCTACATCGATAAACCCGTACTGAGTCGGATCCAACACTTCTGATTCCACACAAAGCAGAGATGTCATCTGATATGTTGCATAAAATGCCCTGAGAATGTGACCCCTAATAGCATGACTAGTTGGAGGTAGCTGGTCTAGTGATAGTCCTTTGCTGTGGTGGTACATGTATGCCCGTAACTGATTCATTGTCGTACACTTACTACCCCCTTTCAACACCTGGACCAGGTACAACTCAGCTGATTCCATTACATTGTCCATATTGGAAGTGTTAGGATGTATACCAAAGTCTTTCAGAAGGACAGTTGGGTTACACTTCAAGCCTGCATGTTTAGTACCCAGTTTGCTGGTGTAATCACAGCCTGTGATAGTATGAACAGCTGGCAGTACGCTACACAAATCCTCTCCAACCCTATCTGCCAATGTATGGATCGGGATATAACGAGTGGAATCAGCGACGCCAGCCTTGACCCAGAGTTCATGAAGGTCGTGTTTTCTGAGTTCGCTCCAACAGTACATCATCTGTATAAACACATCGGTGTCTGACGATATGACCACAATTCGCTTGGCTCCATTTTTCACTGCATGCATAACATGAGGTACAATGCGGGTATCTGCTTCTTCCAGTTCGCTATGTAATTCGGGTACTTCCTGTGATTTCCCATCAGAAACACAAATACACGGAACTGTTTGTTCTCCTGACATATTGCTTACGAATACCTCAGTAACCTGCAATGGTGAATGTGCGTCAGTTTGTCTATCAATAATTTGCTGATGAAGCAACAGCTGCAGCTTTCGTTTGTTGCTACCAGAAGACCAAAATCTTTCCATTTCAACTGGTAGTGATGTTTGTTTGTTGATTATATTCAGTTCAATAGGACAAGTTGTCTGTCGACGTTTCCTTTCCGAGTCTTTAACTGATTTATCTATGTAGGATTCGAAGATGAAGTCAATTCTATCAGCCCCAATCGTTGATTTCGTAAGATAATCCAATATTGTGTTGCTGTATTCGCCAAAGTCTTTGATTCCTTTTGTCCTAATCTTTCTAATACTACCCATCATGTCTACGACAAACGTTGTGTGAAATGTGTCATGTCTGTTTGGGAATTTCTGATCATCTGCAGTAAGTTCATGTTCCAGCTCTTGTACAATGGAGCTTTTCACTGCTTTTGTCATCAAACATTCCTGATCAAAAAGACATGATTCTGGTGTGACGTTATACTGCAACAGATCTTCCATTGCACTTCCCCGTACCCTAGCTACCTCAAGAAGTCTCTGTTGATGCCCTCGTTCCTTCCATTGTAATATTTTTACTGATGTTTTGCTTTCTTTTGATGAATGATGTATACTTTGAAAAGTCTTCAGGTTGGTTCGATGGATTGTTTCACAGAAACGCACTGTCTTCTCCACGAAACGGCCTTTACGCAGGGTGTCATATGCTATCTTCCCGATTGTCGTCACATGCAATAGTTGATGCCGAATATCGTCTGTCATCACTTCTTGTGTGACAATGTTGTGGAGTTTGGGTTGAACGGCATCCACCTTGAATGGATTTTCATATTTCTCAATGAATGTCAGAATGGCCTGAACATTCTTCTCACCCGTGATGGTATCCGTTCTGTTGAACTCGTGATTCACGGTCATGGTCATACGCGCTGGTTCTCGCCCCGCTTAATTCTCTTTGAAGGTTGCTGATGGCCAACATTTCATGGTATATTAGTTCCCATTTAGCAACGAATTTCTTTTTTCTAGAACTGCCAATTATGCCTGAGCTACCTTTTTGTGATTTGTTGATGGTTTGCTCCAGTGCCATATCTGCACCAACGGCTTTGAAATGACCCTCGGTTCGTTTCACAACAAACTTGCCTTCATGGAAAGCTATATGAATAGCGGGTGCCGTCTGAGGCAGCCTCCGCATGTCTTCTAGATATAGCGAGCACCAACGGAGGTAGTTAGTTGAATCGAATGCTGCGAAAATTGGCAGTAATGCCTGTATTGTTTGTAACTGCAGCTCCCAATTGCCTTCTCTGTCACTACGAATGAGGTCTTCCAGAAGGGATGTGAGCTCTATGAATGTATGCCAGTACTGGAATGTTTCATTCATCTCTTTGTTCTCCTCTATAAACTCATCAAAATCATTGATTAGATGTTTGCTGCTCTCTTTGATATCTACCAATAGGTCTTGGCTATGGATACAGTCCTTCTCTACTACACTATCCTTAATCTTTAAAATCAAGTCAAGTTGTTTATCATACTTCTTGAGATCACACCTCTCAAAGAACTCAGCCCATTGCAATCTGCACATAGCTTCCTTGAGTAGCTGCATTCCTTTCAGAGATCTAGTGTAGTGTTTTCCACTTAGAACAGATTCGACAACATTTACCCCAAATACAGATGCCTCAACTAGTATGCTCTCTGCACCGCTTCCTTTCAGGTACTTTCCAAGACAGCCAAGCATGACCTTTGCCATGTGAAACGACCCCATACACAGTATGATGTCCTTAAACTCTTCTGGTCGATGGAGTTGTATTTCACGCGCTATGCGGTAGACTCCTTCATCGCACGTAACAGGTAGCTGTGACTGATCTAGGTAGTGAATCACCCCTTGCAAATTTCTCATTGCTGTGTAAACTGTTTCATACTGAGTGACCGGAAATGGCAGGACAGGTAGAAACCCTACTCGCTTCAACTTGATATTCTCACTTGTCCATACAGAATTAGACGCACTCCACGATGGCATGGTTTGTGTGTTTGGTTTTATGGAGATGGACATGGGGTCTATCTCATAAAGACCCAATCTTGCTAATTGCCAAGTAATGTCTTTACATCGCAACTCATTGCGCATATCATCATTTGTTGCTATCAGGTCTGGAGATACATTGTAGTCTGCGGATAAGTCACCTTTCTTCGGAGGTTTGTGTACTTTTTGCAGTTCCTGACACCGAAGGTCTGTGTTGAGAGTTTTGGGACCATGTTTTGTGTTTGTTTCAGAAAGTTTTGGTTTACCTACTTGACTATCCGAGTCTTCCTGGAATGAGAACAGTTACTGTATCGTGACTACCTGACACACCAGACAGAGTGGCCTCATCATGGTCAAAGTTATCAAACGCTGCCATGGTAAACTGTGTCCTATCAAAGTGACTAGGGAACGGAACATCGTCGGTACTGCATTCAACAGTGTAGCTAGCTATGTCATTATGGTGGCGCATTAGCTCATCATAGCTACTACATAAACCATAATGATTTAAACTTGTGATTAATGTAGCACCTTTACATTTGTCATGAATTGCCTGACTGTTTAATATGTGTAGGGGTGTCCGCTTTCTGCCACGGTGTAGATCGTAGTACATTATCTGAAAGAGTGCCTGCATTTGTTTACATTTGGAATTTGACACATGTTTGATAGACTCACTATCGTCTTCTCCGTCATCACCACCCCCCTGACATGCATCACGGAATGATGTTACATCAAAATTGTATAATACAGAAAGGAAATACATAAGAGGTGTTGGTATGGCCATGCTTTCCCATGCATTTTTCAAGTCATTTGCATCACAAAACCTATCATTCAGATCAAAATCAACCGCGAGAAGTGATTCTCGTATCATGTTGGCGCATGCGCGTACAGTGTCTGTCGAACGTATTGTTTCTGCCAGGTTTTCAGCCGTGATACTCCGACTGAAGCACATAATTGGTTTATTTAACTGTTTGGGATAGGAGAACCCAATGCTGTGTCACCAAAGTGGTTAATAAGAAGCACTTTCACCTCTTTGTTAGAAACACTACTACTACTAGCAGCTATGTGTTTGTTCATGCAGTCTCTAATATGGCTAAGTTCAAACCCTTCACCTTGGTACAGACCCGGCTGGATGTCTTCAATTACACGTAACCAGGCTCGGTGTTTGTCACTTGCTGGCTCCTCAGTCGGGCAGCTTCTAGAAAACGCGTTCATACTTAAGAATGTATTTCTTTATACAGGGATTATGGCAGTAAAGGTCTGCAGCAAACACAGAGTGTACATTTTGTAGATCACATGTTCGTGTGTAGACTTCATCTTGCAGATATGTTGTGGCAGTTAAGAACTTGTCCGCTCTAGGAGACTCAGAAATTCTGTGTTTCACATATCGACCGTTGTGCTTAATATGACCACAAACTACACATGGATGCTGATAGATATCAGTAGCACTACTCGGACCTGCTCGTGGTATGCTGTGTGATCTGTTACTGTGGGCAGTGCCATTGGTATTCTCATCTGTTTGTGTAGTATCTGATATATTTTCCCTTGTTTCTGGTAATACATGTAATTTGTCTAGTGTTTTCTGCAATGTGTATGTCTTATAGCATTCATTGTTCATATGGTATACAAATTCAAAGTCACCAAGGCATTTCAGTCGTTTCTTCACTATATCATCTCTAATGCTGGCAGCATCCAGGATTCGTTTACGACCATTGTGAGTACTGGTAGTCGCTAGTGATGTACTCGTCTGACATATAATGCACTTATCACTGATTGTGGACTCGTCCCCACACCCGGATAATCGTATGCCATCCCCCTCCATCACGTTAGTGCCCTGTCAGGTCATCTGAATCGTCCATCATGCGTTAGGTGTGACAACCTGAAAATACAATTCATATAGCCATGATTATTTCCTGGCCATATTTTACCACGTAACGCTTGTTAAAGCATGTATATTTTACAAACATAATTATACGGTATAAAGTATCATTAGTATATATCAAATATTTGCATGCTGGGTGAATAATGGCTAAAATAGTTGAAATCTTTGCAAGACATTTTCTTTTTTTACATTGTTACATGGAAGTGAACACATAGTTCTAAAGAAGTACCACTTATTTAATTACCACGAACAATACAGCAATCGGGAAATGAAGCTGATCCACTTGCTAACAGCATAACATATTTGCATATATAGGAAAGACGTGGACTCACGCTATATCCAATTTTGGCTATGCGAGGGGATACTAACATCTAGTCTACCTGATAATATGACGAATAGAAAATAGCCATCGGTGAAGTATTTTATAACATCTTCCTACTTCTTGATTTCAAAACAAAACAAACGTCGGTGTGTTATCAACATAGGCCATGGTACTAAGAGTCAAGTATTTCACTGATTTAAAGTGATATTTAGTTACTACTTACACATGAACAGCAAGAGCAGGCAGCAGCAGATGACAATGTCACTGAGATACGCTGGACCGGATCTCAGGTAGAGGCAGAAACGCGGCTTCCTCATCAGGGTTGCAACTGTAACATTGTCGTTTGGTCACTCACAACTTATTTTGAATAGTGTGTACGTGTGATTTGTTCAGCAATATTGGCAGTTGCATAATGCTAGTAGGGTGGGTGGGGTAATATATAAATCAATATCAAAAATAATATGCAGAATGGGAAGCAGGTAAAATCGACTATGTCAGCATCCTAAAAAAAATTTGGCAAGGGGAGGTGTACACAGAAGTGATTTTTTTGTTTTATTCTAGCAATAATGGCATTTGCATAACGCTAATAGGGTGGGTGGGGTAATATAAACTAAATATCATAATATGCAGCATGAGAAGCAGGTAAAAATGACTATGTCAGCATCCTAAAAAAAAATTGGCAAGGGGGAGGTGTACACAGAAGTGATTTTTTGTTTTTTTCCAGCAATAATGACATTTGCATAATTATAGTAGGGTGGGTGGGGTAATATGAAATAAATATATAATCATCCATAGAAAAGTTGGCCAGATACATGTATGAGTGCTTACATACTAAGAATGTGTTATCATATTACCTTGGATGTAGATCGGTCTGGATTTTTGAAACACGGCAATGTGCTCAGCTCGCTCTCTCTTCATAGTTGTTTGTTTGGAAAGTTCCCGCTTTAAAAACTTGTTGTTGTTGTAGATAAACAAAATCCCTCCGCTGACTTTTCGGCACCCTTCTTTTAGTGACACATACCTTGTTTCTCGGGGTCATTATCACCAAAAATACCGTGTAATACTCAATATTGGCATAAATATTCAAGCAAATCATGCATTTTCCCACAATATTTGGCGGCCATTTTGAAAAAATAGGTCAAGGAGATCTCCAATTGCTAATATAGCCCCACTAATGGATTCCTCGTCCTGAAATTAGTCAGAAATGATGCGTTATTTATGTCTCTAGACCCATTAGTTGCAAAGTTAAATTATACACTAATTCAAAATGGCCGCCGGCGGCCATCTTGAATTTCTCATTCGTTGCCGGGGTACCAAATGTCTACCCAAGTTTTTTTGACATGGTACATGGTCTAGTTCACGAATCCAGTGTCAAACAGAGGGCACATAAAAATCCTACGGGAAGTTCCACAGCCTATGCATTATAGTGGAAATGTTGCCTTCAGACCGCATATTGTTGTGTTCCTGTCGTTATTGAGCGATAATTATACAATACATATGTGTAATGCACATGCGAACTTTTAATTTCAGCGATATGTGGCTGTTACTGGAGAAAATGGGCTTATGGACTTTGCGACCAGTGTAGATCCATATCAAGCCTGTGCATCCGCACAGTCTGATCAGGATCTGCACCGTTCGCTATTGCGTCAATGATCATGAAACACCCACCATGATTCTAACAAATACTATCATACTAGTATATCATTATTATTATTATTAAGCTGCATGAGTTTCTTATTTGTTCAGTAGCTACACCGGTCATAAATTTCATAAGCTCCATTTCCCCAGTCACAGCCAAATATTTCTTGATTTTTAAATAATTATATTTTATCTGCCACGGTTGAACGGAGCCGTTGTAACAAGTACAGTCGTTGCTCCGCAAGTTGACGCAAAGTGTTGTCGTTTAAACCTTAAACATTTAACCGCACTAAATCATATATTCATGCGCGATGTCGTCAAACGTAGTACAGTAAAGAGAATAATCCAGATGTGTTATGCCAGAGACACTCTTTGCTTGCAGAAACCGGTCAATTTGTGTACTAATCTACTTCACAGGCATGTTAATGTATCATTTACATCAGTTTCAGGCATATATTTTGGGATTATTTTGTAATACGGAACCTGTTTGTCATGTGAGGTTGTTTCAAGGTCAGCCGCTGACATTTTGGCCACTATACCAGGGTGCTCACAGGAGATTGAATTCATCAATAACGAAATCTATATTTTAATTAGCGAATAATCGGAGCTGAATGGGTACAGGTTATGGGAAAATAGGTCCCACAACATCCATATGAAAAATGAAAGTAGATGAGAATAGCAAATTGTGTGGCAATTGGTTAGTTCATACACAGTGAAACCTCTCTAAACCGGACACTCTGGGAGGTCCCCAGGGTTTCCGACTTAGAGAGATATTATTGTAAATCAGGCATTTGATCATTCCGAGCCATAGTCGTGTGCTATGCGATCACGAACAGACATTATCACCTGAGATAAAGGACCAAGAAACTCATCAAAAATTAGATCACAGGTGTTTCATTCGTGTCCGGTTTAGAGAGGTTCCACTGTAGTAAAAAAGCAATGGCGGTGGCCCGCCTTAGTCATTTGGAATGTTCCGTAAACGTAAATAATTACACACAACCTTATCTGGGCGCTTGGACTATACAAAATGTACATTTATTGTACAGTCGAACCTCTCCGAACGGCCACCTCTCTACAACAACACCCTCTCTGTAACAGCCGCTTTTTTATATCCTTATATCCCAAATGGATGATTTCCTCTATGTCTAACCCTTAGACTGCTGAGTACGTACATTATCGTCTCATGTTGCTTTTGCATTCTTTCTCAATAAAAACATGCTTTGATAGCACTTTAGAATCATTTCCATTGGAAATGATTCTAAAATGTTGTCAAAGCATGTATTTGATGATAATTATCGAAGAAAATAAATAAACAGCAGAGGACAACATTTAATTCAGCATTAACCTCCATACAACAGCCACCTCTCTACAACAGCCAGCTATGCGTCTTCCCATGGTTGGCTGTTGTAGAGAGGTTGCACTATATATGAGTACAATGTATATGTGGTCGTACCTGGAAAAATGGGGCTTATGTGTTTTGCGACCAGTGAAGATCCAGATCAGCCTGTGCATCCGCACAGTCTGATCAGGATATGCACTGATCGCTATTGCTATTCCACCAATGAAACACCCGTTATATGTATGCTTCTAACATGCAATGTAGATCGTTATCAGGCTATATGATCGAGCTGTGTGATCAGTAGCTACTCTAGTCACAATTTCCATAAATAAACAGCAGGCGACAAAATTTAATCCAGCATTGTAAGTGTTAATACATACATGCCACAAATATCCTTAATTAAAGTTAAAACACGTGTGCTATAGCAAGTCCAGCTGTGTCTGTGATGGGGAAAAAATGGGTATTATGGCATATATAACTACTGTCTGTTCCACGTTTAGCTGCCGACGAACTTTTTGCTATTAAACACATTAAATCTAAAAAATATTTAAATGTAAGTACTCTTTTATCAATAACAAAATATCACCCTCCCAATTTTTTTATTTGATGAAATTCCATCAAATATTGATTTTATAGCGAAAAAAATACTTTTTTTTTTATTTGTGGACCGATTTTTAAAAATCTAACTTTTGTTTCCTTAGTTACATCATTTCCAAGCTATCTAACCAGGTTTCGGAGTCAATTTCCATTTTGTTGACTCCTCCTTTCCCCCCATGTGAAATTCATATAGGAAAATATGTTTTTCGCAATAAAATCAATATCTGATGGAATTTTATCAAATAAACAAATTTGGGGATGGTAACCATTTTTGTGAACCACTAGTCTAGCCCCTGATTATGCAGGTCAACTCATGTATCCCGTTAATGTACCTATCTGGAAATACGGGTGTTTACGCAGAGGCTATTTGTGATTTGAGCGAATATTCCAGATCAAATTGCACACTCCTGTTGCCTGATAACGATCTGTGGTTCGTGTTAGAAGCATGACGGGTGTTTCAGTGATGGCATGGCGAACAGTGCAGATCCTGATCAGACTGTGCGGATGCACAGGCTGATCTGGATCTACACTTGTCGCAAACCCATAAGCCCCATTTCTTCAGTCACAGCCAAATGTACATAATTATTTTGGACTGTTTAGAATATTACAGTAGGAACTTCAAAACACTGCCCTGGATGTAAACACTATATAGAGTGTTTTGAAAATGGACAGGTATACATTTTCAAAACGCTCCTCTTTGATACATTGATGGGAGTGTTTTGAAAATTGCTAGTCGGGCCATTTTCAAAACACTCCTATAAACTATACTGAGCGGTGTGTTTATGAAATGGCTATAGACTCTCAATTAATGGTACATGCCCACTCTGTTTATTTTGCCAGAAAATGTCTCGGATGATGTCTCTGATATAAAGAACATTTTGTGTCTAGAGAGTGGGCATGTACCTTTAATTGAGAGTCTATAACCATTTCATAAACACACCGCTCAGTGTAGTTTATGGGAGTGTTTTGAAAATGGCCCGACTAGCCATTTTCAAAACACTCTCATCAATGTATCAAAAGGGAGTGTTTTGAAAATGGATAAATGTGGATTTGTCACAGGGCGGTAAAGGACCATTGGAGCAATGCGTGTGTGAAATGTGAAGTGGATCCGAGCAAGGAAACAGAAAGTATAAACCATTTACCCGAGCGTTAAGATTTCGGGATGGACGTACGTACGGACGCCAGTAACACTATATGCCCCCCCCCCCCTCACTCACCATTCGGTGGCGGGGGCATACAAATCCATGTCCCCTGCGGGGCTCCGTACGTAAGTGCAACATTGAAATATGACCACAACGTACTGTACTGACAACCCCCACTTATTGACTTATATTCAGGTGCAACATTGTTCTTATCACGACAGCCAATTTCAATGTTTAGATTCAATACTACCATTTCATTGGTTGTCCAGATAAGAACCTCGTTCTCAAAATACAAACTGGTGCACGTGACACTAGAAGCAAGAGTAAGTTTAAAGGCACTCTGCCTCCGATGTCGCCTCATATATTCAAATTGATTAAGTTGTTTTAGCTACATGCAGAGCAAATGTCTTATATCAAGTATTCGCACCATTTTATTTGATCAAATTCGCAAACGAAATGCGGTATGTTCAAGTATATATATATACTACATGTATCAAATAATTTGATTATGCAAAAAAAAGTATTTTTGTGGTAGTCATGCCTGGCTATTATCATGGATCTCTTGACATTGACTTGTAGTTCTATCTATTGTTTGGTTGATTGAGGTTTAACGTCCGTCAACAACAATGCCACATGCAAACGGGAATACACCTGTATGGGGGTAGGGGGGTGGGGGTGGGCACTGTATATTCAATACTGAAATTACAAATGTCCAGTGTACAGGGGTCCGTTTCACTACACTTCTCACGACTAAAATGTTCGTAAGTGTAAAATTAAAATTATAATTGTCTGTAACTTTCACATTAACAGTGTTTTCTTTTCAACAATTATTGGATTTACATTAAATGAGCATAGGCTGCTTATGCTTAATCAATGTAAATCCATCAATTGAAATTTCCAGACGATCCTAAATTCGCACTTACGAACATTTTAGTCGTACGAAATTTAGTGAAACGGGCCCCTGATCCGATGTCACAAACCCTTACTACACTGGACCACTTAGCCTCAGGTGTGAATCTCAGAAAGATATGAATCCTTATGATGGATTCATCGCTGAATCCTTAAGGATAGAATTCATCGCTAAGATATGCGAACCGTTCCAAACCTCACTGACACGCGTAGTCATCATGGCATTGGGCGGCGTGTTGTGCAAACTGTGCAGAAAAAAATCATATTTAATATTTTTATTCAGAAAAATAAATGTGTACATTAATCTTCAGAAAAATTGGTAAAATGTATTGAAACACGATTTCCTTATGTATCATATATGTCTAGACATTCATTACAAGTAGTACAGGCGTACAGTAGTACAGTGGAACCTCTCTAAACCGGAAACCCTGGGAGGTCCCCTGGGTGTCCGGTTTTGAGAGGCTCCACTGCAATTAAGCACTCCACCTACAGTATTTGTTATTTTCAATCATGAACAGACACGACAATTACATAAATGACAGTGAAACCCATCTAGATTAGACACAATGGGTTCGACAGGGTGTCCAGTTTAGAGAGGTTCTATTGTATTTCTAAATTAATGTAATATTTCTGAATTCCAGTCGACACTCCCTCTTTAATGACATACACCACGGACCGCCTGCTGCCAAAATGGACCTCTCGATGTTTGGGACCAGCGTAGTTCCAGATACTAGTAAGCATGTGCATTCGCATAGTCTAATCAGGGCCTGCGCTGTTCGCCATGAAGTAAACACAATAAAGTCTTCGAGCAAAACATCATACGTATCTACAAAATAATGTGCGCTTGCGCGAGAACAGGATGGATCATTGTTTTAAATGTGGTAATATCCCTGTCTAAGTCTGTGACAAAATGGCCCACACAGAAACAACAAAATATGCAGTATAATGTGTTTGCCCAGAACCAAAAGACACATTCGTACGATAAAGTCAGGTTATGCATAGACTGTGCTGAAGTAAATCGGTTGTTGATTGAATGCTATATCATATAGCATTCAATCAACAACCGATTTACTGCATAGCAGACTCATTGACGGACGGACGTCGTGAAAACCCCATATACAGTACACATTTTTTCGTGTGGTCTTTTGTCACTGTGTCACCGCGGCAAAAACGTATTTACAGTGGTCGATCACCGCGGGCATAGCCTGCCTGTCCCCCGCGATCGCTGTTTCAGACAGTGGCGTCGCGGTGACAGCATCCCCGGTCACTGCGATGAACTGCCCTAACGTTAGCACGGTGATTCGCCGTGATCGTTCACGGGGGATCACCGCGATTGCGTATTTACCTGTACAGATATATGCATGTACATTTGCAAAATAATACTTTTTCTTGTAAGAGAAACCATGAATTATATATATATATATATATATTATATTTTTCCAATCGAAATTTAAATACGGTCATAAGTATTCATTTCAAATAGATCGGTAAATGGAAATTGCGATTATTACCTTAGAGGTAATTAGAAATCGTATGGGTCCCGTTAGTTTTCGTTGATTTTATGACCGACGACTTCCGTTTCGGCCTTCGACCAACTCGTCCGTCAGCCAACTCATAATAATACACAATAGCGACATGTCCAATGTTCATCAGCTGACAGTCGACAGGTTGCGGCATGCCCGTATGTAGCCGGGAGGGGGGATAAGTTGTGCACTCGAAATCTTGCCACGCTTCACGATCGCAACCTATGCAGAAACCGCGAACACGCGAGGTTGTCACATGTCCCTAACAGGACACGTACACATTGTCTTTGGAGACGATTCTTAAGTGCTGCCAAAACATGTTTTTATTAAGAAATAGAACAAATGTGGACAAAAATCAGTAGTTCTTGACAACAAAAACATAATAATTGTCTTGGGAGACGATTCTAATGTACTGCCAATACATGTTTATTGAAAAGAAAACATATTTCGATACGTGTTATTGGTTGCTGCATCGCATCGTCGACATAATATATTATACTCAAGATCGCGAAAACGCGAGACCAAATCGCGACACTGCAAAATCACGAGGCGAAAACATGATATTCTATTGTATTCAATATCGCGTTTTCGCCTCGTGATCGCGCATTTTTGTGAATGCGATGTCGCGTTTTTGCCTCGGCTTTTTCACGATGTGTTGAAATTGAGTTTTGCGCATACATGTACGTACTGGACTATCGTGAGAACAAGCTGTGTCCAATAGTCGTCCACCGCCCATACAGCGTGGATACATAATAGTTCCGTTTTCAAACGGCGTATAAAGAAGTATGCCGCCGTACCCACCTATCCCAAACTAGCACATTTGCGACATTTCATTTTCTGTCTAGCTGCACACCTGATGGTGTTTACAATCATCTGTCGGTAATCCAGTTTCACGTGCAAAGTGTGACCTGGTGACCGACATTTAGAATTCGGCAGAAACAAAAATATCAAAACAACGCTATGTAGTCGGTCACGTTCATCACGTTCGTCGCGATGCGCCGATAAATTGATAAATTACGCATCAGCTTTACATAGTGCATTTTCACATTTGTTTGACTTCTTGATAAAGCAAGCTTGGCAGCACATGAGAATCGTCTCCTAAGTCGATTCTTTGTAAAGAAATACCAATGTATTCATGTTTTCTTTTCACATTTGTTGATTTCTTAATAAAATAGGTTTGTCAACACATGAGAATCGTTTCATTAGACGATACTAATTTTTTCATTTTCTTCAAAACAAATATTTATTTCTTAATAATAACACATGTTTTGGCAACACATGAGAATAGTCTCCTATGACAAAACCATTTATATTTTGTACGAATATTAGCATTATTGTCAAGCCCGCCTGTGGAAAGCGAGACATAGTGCACTTCTCACAATAACGTCCGGGTGTCCATCCGTGCTCCGGGTGTCCATCCGTGCGTCCGTCGGTATTTTTAATTGTTCACAGTATTATCACCGAAAACCGGCGATACAACATGGAATGAAATGTCGAATCTAGCCTATAGTCATTGGGGAAATTGTTAGAACGGGCAAAGAATTGACGCATTCAAAAACTAAAAATGTGGCATTAAGGTTTCGAACGCACCAAGTCTGTGACATTGCCCATGGGCTTAGCGGGGTCGGGACGAATGTGGATTTGTCACAAGGGGCGGTAGATGAACATTGGAGCAATGCGTGTGTGAAATATGAAGCAGATCCGAGCAAGGAAACAAAAATTATAAGCCATTTACCCGGCGAGCGTTAAGGTTTTGGGACGGTGTGTGTGTGGGTGGGTGGGGGGGGGGGGGTGGGGGGGGGGGGTGGCATAATAAACGATGCAATTTGTGTTTCTCGAGTCGGGTTCCATATGGTGAAGAAGAAATACGATCGATTACACACCGTGAAAATGTTGTTGGAACATAAATGCCAATTGTCACGTACGATATATCAGTTTACTATGAACGCGAGGGTAGATCGCGAGTTAAAATACAGCACGCGAGATCTTAAATAGCTCGCGTGCTTCTTTTACCTCGCGTGGTAAATGTAGCTCGCGTGCTACTAATTACAAGCTCGTGTGGTACATTAAGCACGCGAGCTTGTAATTAGTAGCACGCGTGGTAAATGTTGCTCGCGTGCTAATGACGGGGCAAGACAGTCAATACACGACGTTTTACTGTAGCTCGCGTGGGACTTATACCTCGCGTGCTAAAGTAACCACGCGTGCTGTTCCTTAGGTTCGCGAGCTCAAGAATGGCTCGTGTGCATATTGTAGCTCGCGTCCTACAATGACCACGCGAGCTCTTTTAAGGGCTCGTATGCTATAATGGCTCGCGTGAGTCTTGTACCTCGCGCGCGTGCTAAAGTAACCACGCGTGCTGTTGTTTAGGCTCGTATGCTGAAGAATGGCTCGTGTGCATTTTGTAGCTCGCGTCCTACAATGACCACGCGAGCTCTGTTAAGGGCTCGCGTGCTATAATGGCTCGTGTGGGTCTTGTACATCGCGTGCTAAAGTAACCACGCGTGCTGTTGTTTAGGCTCGAGTGCTGAATAATGGCTCGTGTGCATATTTTAGCTCGCGTCCTACAATGACTACGCGAGCTATTTTAAGGGCTCGTGTGCTATAATGGCTCGCGTGAGTTGAAGTAACCACGCGTGCTGTTGTTTATGCTCGCGTGCTGAAGAATGGCTCGTGTGCATATTGTAGCTCGCGTCCTACAATGACCACGCGAGCTATTTTAAGGGCTCGTGTGCTATAATGGCTCGCATGGGTCTTGTACCTCGCGTGCTCAAGTAACCAGGCGTGCTGTTGTTTAGGCTCGCGTGCTGAAGAATGGCTCGTGTGCATATTGTAGCTCGCGTCCTACAATGACCACGCGAGCTCTTTTAAGGGCTCGTGTGGATACAATTCAGCTCGTGTGGTAGTAACAACCAATCACAACGTCTGTTACAAATATATCCGGGCCGTCATTTAGACCTGTCCGAAAAACAACAACAACAGCAGCATGGTCAGAGTCCGCTTCCATTTTGTTGTTGTTGTTGTATATCTGTCATTATCTGAGATTCAGCCGCTGACTTAATAGTTGTTCGCTTTGTTGATTAGGGCCATGCAGAATGTATGTTACGGTACTATTTGGCATATAAGCCCAAATATTTATGGTTATTTCGTATAAAAATAAAAGCTGACCGACCCTACCTAGTAAATCCGGGACCGTTGCCCGCACCACGTTTTCATTTAGTTCGCCTATCTTGCAAGGCAAATTGTACACGCATCACCGGTGAGATGAGGTGGTTGTCCTCCTCTCCAATGAAATGTTTAAACCTACAACACCATAGAGGCGACTTTCTGGCATATGGGCCTCCGTTTTCACCTAATTAAATCTTGCATAAGTACAGTGTATGCCTATTATATATCCTGCAAGGCATGTAAACGCATCGCTGGTGCAGAGGGTGGTAGGTGATGTCCTCCAAGAAAACGTTGAAACATACAACACTGTAGACGCGATTTATCGGTACATTTACCAGTTTTCAACTGATTTTTCGCGGCACCCGGAATTTGCTGGCGTATGGAATACTAAACACTACGAGTACAATCGTCGCGTACGGCATACTGTAGCTCGGCATACGGAATACCCTCTAATTAGGACGGAATCTGGAAGACGCAAAGGGCAATATACCCCTCACGAATACTGCTTGGTAACTACCCCAATACTTTGGTATGTTACTGTGTTTCTAATGGTAAGTCATGACATTGTGTATACAATGTGTGGCAGGTGAACTTATTATATGGGAATAGATATTACAAAAACCTTCGTATTTGTTATGTATATTCCCATCTAGTCTATAACCAGTGTCATCTGCCGTCAATAGTGTAAAACGTAATACTTTTATGTAGCATACTGAACTGTTCTATTTCAGTACATGTACTTATTGGCTGCACTATTTTTCTCCTATCACGTGACTAACACTGGAATGCATGTTGTATGCGCACGCAACACGACGCACTTTTTCATTCGACGCCATTCTCTTCGCATCGCCATTGTACATGTAAAATATATTAAAATAATTGTCTGGTAAATATTGCATTTGCAGTTCTGTGCATCCCACTGTGAATAGTGACATCGCTCCAGATAGAGAACATTCACAAATACTTTACCGGCCTTTTTGGGGAGGTTTCCCAGAGTAAGGGGAGGGGGAATAAGAGCCAGCCCGGCAACAAATGATTGGATAAATTAAAATACCACCCTTATGCACCTATAAATATCGTCACCGCCCTGTGGGTGTGGGTTGGGCAGCCGGCACGGCACCCACGTTGAATTAGACAACACAATATTCCAGATACCCGGGAATTAGACAGCCCATTACGCTCTATGGTGGGGCAATTAGACGTCCACCAACATCGCAGATACAGGCTTCTATGAGGAAAAGACCGTCCGACCACCGGGAATTAGACACAAATTTAATCCCGACAGTCTTGAATTAGACAGTATATTTTAACCTTTGTTGAATTTCTCGGGGGTTGCTCGCCACACCTCCGGGCGGGGAAAACATTGATCGGTGCATTATTTTCCGTAAAATTAATAGCATCTGATGTTGGCTTATACATGTAGTAATAAACTGATAGTCAGGGAAACAGTCTAAAATTCAGACAAATGGCACCCCATTGAATAATATTCTAGTTCATGTGCAGCTTTATATATTTCTTTGTATTCATTTAATAACATAACGTCAAAATTCTAATCATAGTTGCCCAGAGACTTACTTATACTGCTATTATAACTTTCTGATTTCCTAACATTATATGAATGCTATAATTATAATCTACGCATATATGGGCTTGTATTATGAAAGGTGAGTGAATTATGCACCTAGTAATGTCTTCCCCGCCCGGTGGGAGAGGGGGGCGGGCACCCGCGGCGAATTAGACAGCAAAATCTTCCCGACACCAGAGAATTAGACAACGCATTATGCCCAAGGGTGGGGAATTAGACATCCAACAATATTGCATATCAGTTTTATATAGGAAAATGACAGTCCCCACCCTCGGGAATTAGACACAGATTTAATCCCCACAGTCGGGAATGTCTATTACCCGGTGGTCTCCGCCGCCACCCCTCCCCTCCCCCTCCCCCTGGTAGGATAGGTGCATTATGCTTGTGTAAATGTATAGTACCCGTCCAGAACATACACTCGACGTTTTGTTTTCGAAATGGAATGATAATGAACGTTGTTCTAAAATGTGTCTCAGTGTCTGTGTTCCTAAATCAGAACTTGCGTCCAGAACAGGCATGTGCGTACACTCTACAAAACAGGAATGCTTTAGTAGTTTAAAATATTACATTGCATCATTGAGAATATATCTATTATATATGCATGTTGCTATTCATCATAGCTAGGTATATATTAACCACGTGATTGCCGATATGGACACAGAACACGTATATGAACTATATATTTGCAGATCTGGACCATGGGCAGACAAACTTTGACAGTGCGCGGGTAGATATGAACCATGCACATATTCATATGGAACATGGACACATCCACTACCCTGATCCACTACCCTGATTACATGTAGCTGCCATAAAATCACAGATTTACGCTATCTGATACGATGTCAACTGAACACGAATTCATGATGCCTCCCCTTGAAAATGTACTCGCCGCTCGTGAGTTGATCTTTGAACAGTCAGCCTTTGTTGTTCATTTTATATACAGTTATGAGCGATTTTCGCTTATTGAAGCATGCTATTTAGTAACCCGTCATGCATAGACCTACACATGTACATTGTACCAGGTATACATGCACATATAATTCCTTGTAATTCCACTACACTACCGAGAGCTAACAACTGTACGAATTTATATATCTCTGCATATCAGTGTAGGACCGTACGGTCATGCTGATATGTGGCTACGATGGTCGCATATGTCGTGTAACCGACTGCTTGGCTGAGCGTACTCATAAAGTCGCACGAGTCTGTAGCGGACCATGGTCACACTTCGCCAAAATGGACATAATTTTCATGAATTCTGAAAGATCGCCAATAGCCTATACTTATTGCTATACTTATATACTTATTAAGTAGGTATTGAATCTGCCTTCAAATCCACCTATCATGCATTTATGACTCACTGTAAATGGACACTAATGTTTATTATTGCTCAAAATAGGCCCAGCTGGTGTCTGTGATGGTGGCATCTGTGCATGCCCCCCTTGGGGGCTGGTACTGCGGTTGCTATCATAGACGCATTGATGGTACATTGAGATGGACTCAAGATAACATTGTGATTCTAAATTAATGCTGTGCACTAATGTTGGTATAGTACATGTATCTGATGTCTCTGACGGCCACTCCAGTTCTTGCCTTTATGGGTCGAGTACTGTACTTGCCCTCGGATACACGCATCATTTATTGATCACAGGCCGGTGTCCACCCAGACTGAAGATGGACTAAGCCCACTTCTTACATTTTGATATACACATGTATGGCTTTGCCATTGCTACATCTGAAAAATATGAGGAAGATTGTAATGACAGAATAGATATATATTATTTTAGTTCATTCCCTCGTATGTGATTGAAACATTATATTTGCCTAAAACATTTGCTAATTGATAATTAACATATGAACAATGTTTAACAAAGCTTATATGTTGTGCGTCCAACTGATATTAGGCCTGTATACTATGACAAATGAGTGTATGTATGGTCCCTGCTATAAATAAACTATTATAATATATTACGAGGCCAAGGACAAACGCTCGACCAATCATCAGCTGTGGTGAATCATCTGTACACATATGTAAATTCTAACACTGACCTGGAACAATACATTTGCTAAATATGGTGGTAGTGTACGTGTACTACATTTTACTATTATACTGGACTTGTGAACCAAACAGCAGCAAGAACACACACCACGTGGGTCATTGAATGTCAAACCACACTGACCTCGATTTGGTCGAAATAGACCTACTGCGTATTTATTTTGAGTGTGGAATTTTGCGCTTTTCTGTTTTCAATTTTGCGCTTTCCAATTTCTTTCTTTGCATAGCTCACACTGTGGGTCATGCACTAACGATAAATCTTATCTGATAAATAAATGTTACTTATTACGCATCTCTAAACTGTAAGCTGTATTTGGTAGACACATGCTATTTATAGTAAATAGATATCTACATGCTGGTTCACTTGCCACTTTTTCACCTACATGTATGTGACAAAGGTTTTCGGGGCGGCTATGGTGTACCACGAGGACATGGGGGCCGTGATTATTATACCATGAATTCTATTAAATGGAGCTGATGCTTGGAATTTGTTCATTTAAAAGAAAAATAAACAACATTCACGTGCATTCGTGGCCAATGCTGATCCACCTCTGACTGACATCTGTGCAGCTCGGACTGTATCACCACTGATCACATGCACGACAGGTGTTCTGGGTCAGATTATTATTTTATAATAATAGTAATAACCCGCATTCACATATGCCAGGTTGAGTAAATTGATCATTGTTTGAAAATTGCTCATTGATTATCAATTATTAATGTTAATTCATTTTAGTAGTCTGTGGACCCCGTCTCGTCGTGGCGCATCGCCGGCCTACTTGAGCTTTATAGACGTCACCATGCTTAGTACTTGTCATACATGCCTTGTTTGTTTCTTATCACACCTGCGTATGGACTGAAACTCTTTTGAGAAAATAAACGATTTGTTCTGTTCTGCTATATCATAGTCCCTATTCACAGATACAATAAAATAGTTTGTTGGTGAATGCATTTTCCAATCCCACAAACCGGGCCAAAACATTAATCAGCCAAATCACACAAACCGGGTAAAAAAATGGACCATTCCCACAGAGAGGTGCGGCGAAAAAAATAAGCGCCGAAATGTCAGTCTCGTATATAGCAAAAACAAACAACAACAACAACAGTATTAACCATATATATTTGTAACAGACGATGTGATTGGTTGTTACTACCACACGAGCTAAATTGTAACCACACGAGCCCTTAAAATAGCTCGCGTAGTCATTTTAGGACACGAGCTACAATATGCACACGAGCCATTCTTCAGCACGCGAGCCTAAACGTGGTTACTTTAGCACGTGAGGTACAAGACCCGCGCGAGCCATTATAGCACACGAGCCCTTAAAATAGCTCGCATGGTCATTGTAGGACGCGAGCTACAATATGCACACCAGCAATTCTTCAGCACGCGAGCATAAACAACAGCACGCGTGGTTACTTTAGCACGCGAGGTACAAGACCCACGCGCGCCATTATAGCACGCGAGCCCTTAAAATAGCTCGCGTGGTCATTGTAGAACGCGAGCTACAATATGCACACGAGCCATTATTCAGCACGCGAGCCTAAACAACAGCACGCGTGGTTACTTTAGCACGCGATGTACAAGACCCACGCGAGCCATTATAGCACACGAGCCCTTAAAAGAGCTCGCGTGGTCATTGTAGGACGCGAGCTACAATATGCACACGAGCCATTCTTGAGCTCGCGAGCCTAAGCAAAAGCACGCGTGGTTACTTTAGCACGCGAGGTATAAGACCCACGCGAGCTACAGTAAGACGTCGTGTATTGACTGTCTTGCCCCGTCATTAGCACGCGAGCAACATTTACCACGCGTGCTACTAATTACAAGCTCGCGTGCTTAATGTACCACACGAGCTACATTTACCACGTGAGGTAAAAGAAGCACGCGAGCTATTTAAGATCTCGCGTGCTGTATTTTAACTCACGAGCTACCCTCGCGTTATTGACTGTAACCCCCCGTCATAGTTTACCGACGTTTCGTCAGCTGTTATTAACACAGTGGTTCGTCGCAATTTTGCTGAGTCATTGTGTCGATGTACGTACAAAGTAATTACACAGTGATTCGTCGCATTTTGCAGAGTCATTTTGTCGCAAAATGCCGCAATTAGTTCGCCGCGTTTTTCCGAGGAACAGCGCGGAATCTGCACATGTACTTGCATATTTATGAACAAAATTATATTATTTCGCATATATGCATTGTATATACATGTACTTACGATACAAAAGGTGACTTGACAAATAACATGCAATACCGTACATTGGTAGGAAAACCTTGCCTGCATATTTACCTGTAGCGCATGCAGACGTCATCGTGATACACGGTGACCGTCACCGGGAATCACCGCGAATCACCCTTAGGGCATCGCTGGTTTCAGTCACGGTGACAATTTTCAACGGCACGACCTGAAACCACAACCTCCGGAACTCAAGTCAAAAACCGAGTTGAGCTTAAGCGCGTAAAGGTCCCGTTTGGTAGCATACCGGATCCAGCCCACGACCTTGTAAGTGGGCCGGGCGAAGAAAAGAGCGAGCGACGAAGCGGCGATACGGTATAAATACTGGCGGAGTTGTGGAATACGACGGAACAAATACAAACTAGAAACAAGTAACAGAACAAGACGAAAACAAGTAAATCAAAGGTAAGCGATTTTGTAATAGTTATAAATGTAAATATATTTATTTTACAATATTAATAAGCTCGAGATAACTTACACAACCGCCTGCGTTCATCTTGACCAAATGTCAACGTTTCTGAACATCTACAGGGTACCTAATTAAAATAGCTGTAATATGTTTTATTAAATGAATACATGTTCACCAAGTATACCATGCATGTACCCTTGGACGAGGTTGTACATATTTATTAAATGATATGTATATATCGCCTAAGTGTAAAGTTATCCAGAGTTACAAATGTACAGTAGCGCTTTTCTGCAGGTCAACTATACGTACTATACCAATACTATACGTATACTATACCAATACGATATGTCTTCTATACGATATGCATATAGTATAAACGTACGGTATGTTTGTACCGTACATACCAACCAATATCGTGTATACATGTGTATACTTCTGGTACGTTTGTATCGTACACACATACCAGATTTGTGTACGGTATAAATGTACCATACTACCGTATATTAACGGTGTTGCCTTGTACTATTTGCCCTAATAATTGGTCCCTAATATTTGGTCCGCCTCGGCAGTTTGTTTTCTTCATAATATTAAAAAATGCTCAGGAAGAAAAATACCAACGGAAATGTCGACGAACTTGCTGCACGGTGTGTATTATTGTTTTGCGAAAATCGATATCCGATGCGCATCAGTAACCGACAAAATGTATTCATGCTGTCTAAAATTGGTATTGTACACACATATGGCACGTTGAAATAAACTATATGAACGACTTATAGTAGATGAGTGTATTATTTTTTAATATAATAATAATGAGATTATAGTATGTGAAATTTAACAATACCACAGTTAAACTGCACCACATTCCTAGGCTATTATTTTTGTCAGCATTGACAGAACTGTCAAACTTGTAGCCTGTTACTGTCAGTCATGCAAATCTATGTTACATCCATAAATACAGTTTACACATCAAATGAGAAATATTCAGATTGTATATATTTGTGACAATTCGTCTGTTATTTGTATGAGCAATCTAAACTATTCTTACACTGTTTTCAAATTTTATATTGGGTTGGGTAGATGCACACAATGTCCCTTGTATGGAATAAAGGGTTAACTTGTAAGAACGGAAGGACCCCTAGATACCAATATCCTATTTTGAAGTTTAATCCTCTATAATGGCATTTGCAAACAGTGTAGATCCAGATGAACCTGCTTGTAACGAGCCGTCTCATCAGGATCTGCACTGTTTGTGACAAATTTTCTATTTTTACCACCAAAATATAACATGGTAGATTCAGTGTTGGCCGGGAAATACTGGGGGCGGGAATTACCGGCGGGAAATACCGGGAAATATGAATGTTTATGTTATTATTTGATAATTAAAGTTATTTAAATTAAGTTTTAAGCTCAGTAATAGTTAATTAAACGATCAACAACTTAATAATTAGATATAGGGGTTAATTACAATGTATAGATCTGTTTCATTCCCAACTAGGGGTACACATCAGGTGGAATATTTGGCAACCATGACATTTATATTTTGGTTGTATTATTTTTTTGTAAATTACTTCTTCATTGTTTAGGAAGCATCTGAGTGTCTGCTAGATACAATTCACAAGGACAACGTCATCACTATCAGACTATGTTTAGACAACAGGCTGTTAACTGTCAACCTTCTCCCACACTAATATTCGGTATCAAGAAATGAGAATAAATGATCTTAGCATGCATGATGTGCATACACATAGTCTCTTACAAGTCTTATATGACTGACAATGTACTGCTGTTTTATGCTTTGCATTTGTATTACTGATTTGCATTATTATTATGACATTTATTTAACGTGAAGACTAAGGGCCACGTTGGTACGTATGAGATACAGTACCTAAACTCGTTAAAATTAGCCAAAAGCATACTAATGTCTACTTATTTGCATATACATTGATGAGACTTTAATATACTTTAATAAACCATCAGACTATGACAACAGGCTGTTAATTGTCAGCCTTCTCTCACACCTTTTGTGTCATACTGTATAATAAGAACTCAGGTGGTCTGTATATGGTCGTGTCAAGTTGTAAAACAATTACACTTACACTGTACATGGATCATCCCTGTTATCAACAGGGATGTTCTCAAAATTCCAAAAGCATCTTTTATTAGTGGCAGGTTACTATAGTAATGAGGGGTGTTCTCATATACAATAAAATAGACAGTTGGCAAATACTACATATACTTGTATATAGGGTAGAAAATTGTCTAGAAAATAATGATGTTTTTTTTTCTCTAAATAAACTTATTATTTCTTTTTTTTATTGCATAATGTTTTACCTGTAGGCTTATCAGTCTACACAGATATAAACCATAGTAGATATATGGGAATATAGAGACTCATCTTGACATTGTGGAATTAAAAAGACCACCAAGATTCATATTTCCAGGTATTTCCCAGTATTTCCCGGTATTTCCCGCCGTCCTGGGAAATACTCTTATTTCCCGGGAAACTGCCAACCCTGGGTAGATTCTATCCCAGTTACTTCGCGGTGAAGGGGTTAATAGGTTAAGGTACTTGCTACATGGCGTATATGCTACATGGCGTTTTGTGATTGTGAAGAGAAGATACCTGTTGACACAACTGCTGAGCAAGATGAGAGGAAGCTGTTGGCCGAATACAAATCGAAATTAATCATAGAGGGAACTGTTATTATACCAGATCCGTTTTCGATATCCGATGGGTGGAGTGGTGAAAAATGTATGAGCTTGTGGCCATCGATTTACATCACTGATATTGCAAGTTACCTAGACACCAAAGGAAATATTGCACCGTCTGCTGAACGAATATAAGGAAGGTAAAGCATACAGATACTTTTCCTGCGAGTGGGTCAAGGAAATTATGGTTCACATGATAAGACCAACAAGTCCATACTGTATAATGAAGGCCAAAGTCTCCCCATCCCAGTCAGTTAATAACAAACCATATGACGTATGGATTGTTGTTAAAAAAGACACACAGTCAGCACCAGTAGCCTATTTCATCAACATTGCAAAGTATACTTTAGTAGCAAAGTATACTTTGAGGGAGAAATTTTCAATTTTATGATAAATTTATTAATTTTTATTATACTGAATTTATTAAATTATCACAGCCAATTTGGCTGTGATAATGTAATAAATTCAGTATAATAATTCTGCATACTTTTAATCATCAAATATGTGCTGTGATTAGTTCTATATGAAATAATGCATTTTGGAAAAATAAATGATTACTCCCTCAAAGTATACTTTGCTAGAAAAGTATACTTTGCAATGTTGGTGAAATAGGCTACAGGTGGAGAAATTGTGTCCGGTTACTGTACGTGTACAGCTGGAATGCTTGGTTCCTGCAATCATATCGCTGGTGTAATGTTTCGTATAGAGCATGCAGTAAAAACTGGTATGACAAAACCAGCATGTACCAGCAAGGCTTGTGAATGAAATATTCCCAAGAAAACAACCATGAAGCCACTGAGGGTTTGTGAAGCTGTGTGGAAGAAAAGTCGTTACAATAATGTAAAGTCACTAGTAAAAGCGAAAGAAAATCTGGAGAAAAAAAATAAATTTACACCATTAACAAAGCACCAGTTCAATGCGGTGAAAGATACAAATACTGTGCGGAACGAACTATATAATTTGTTAGCTGCCGATGTGCCAGAGTCCTCATTTTGTCCACCATCTTTAGTTGCGGTGGCAGAAGATGTTAGAAGTAAGGGAAATGCCGGTACTTTGTCAAAAGATGAATTCATCGACCGGATTTCAGTAACAAATAAAGAAGTTGAAGCTTTAAATAGTGCAACTATATAACAAGCAGATTCTGATTTGTGGAAAGAACAGAGACTCGGGCGATTAACAGCCAGTAACTTCCACAGAGTTTTTACAAGAGCATCCACATTAAAATTCAAAGAAAGTGCCGACCCACAGTCTTTAATGAATGCTGTCATGAGCATCAAAAACATTTTCCAACTAAAGCAATGAAACATGGAATATCTCTTGAACCATGTGCGAAAAAAGAATACACGGTGAATATGCGTGGAAGCCACAAGCACTTTAAAAGTGAAAATTCAGGGTTGTGTGCATACAAGGAAATTCCATACATTGCCGCAAGTCCAGATTTAATAGTTGAGTGTAAATGTTGCGGAAGAGGACTACATGTATGTGAAATTAAATGCCCAGAATCGATAAAAGACCAGATACCCACACATGAAAATGTCCCATACCTCCAAAATCAGAATGGACATATTTGTTTGAAAGATACACACTCTTATTACTACCAAGAACAAGGTCAAATGGGAGTAATGGGATTGACATATTGTAATTTATTTGTATACACCTTTCATGGACATCTAACCATTCGTATAAAGTTTGACCAAAGCTTTTGGAACAAACTAGTACATGAGATGTCTTGGTTTTGGGAGAAATACATTTTCCCGGAACTACTGAACCCTTCATTGCCACATGAAAAATACACAGCTGAGTAGCGCAGACCACTAACAATGGTCATCTTTAACAAACAAAATTCAAACTGTTCAGCGATGGCAAAATCGAATAGTTCAGTAAAATGCAAGACCGCTTTGTTTCCAAACAGTTCAAGCCCAGTGACATCTGTGGTAAATGCCGCTGTACCAGTTAGCGCGGTGACAGGTGCCTCTACCACAGCTGTTCTAGGTGATCCGTCGACATCTGTGGTAAAAGCCACTGTACCAGTTAGCGCGGTGACGGGTGCCTCTACCACAGCTGTTCTAGGTGATCCGTCGACATCTGTGGTAAAAGCACCTGTACCAGTTAGCGCGGTGACGGGTGCCTCTACCACAGCTGTTCTAGGTGATCCGTCGACATCTGTGGTAAAAGCCACTGTACCAGTTAGCGCGGTGACAGGTGCCTCTACCACAGCTGTTCTAGATGATCCGTCGACATCTGTGGTAAAAGCACCTGTGCCAGTTTATGTGGTGACAGGTGCCTCTACCACAGCTGTTCTAGGTAATCCAGTGAAATCTGTGGTAAAAGCCGCTGTACCAGTTAGCGTGGTGACGGGTGCCTCTACCACAGCTGTTCCATGTAATTCAGTGACATCTGTGGTAAAAGCCGCTGTACCAGTTAGCGTGGTCACAGGTGCCTCTACCACAGCTGTTCCAGGTAATTCAGTGACATCTGTTGTAAAAGCCGCTGTACCAGTTAGCGTGGTGACGGGTGCCTCTACCACAGCTGTTCCAGGTAATTCAGTGACATCTGTGGTAAAAGCCGCTGTACCAGTTAGCGTGGTGACGGGTGCCTCTACCACAGCTGTTCCAGGTAATTCAGTGACATCTGTGGTAAAAGCCGCTGTACCAGTTAGCGTGGTGACGGGTGCCTCTACCACAGCTGTTCCAGGTAATTCAGTGACATCTGTGGTAAAAGCCACTGTGCCAGTTAGCGTGGTCACAGGTGCCTCTACCACAGCTCTTGCAAGTAATGTTGTACACAAATCAAAGATAATCACTATCGGGCCAATTAATTCAGCGACAACAGCATTACCAAGTCGCACTTTAAAGCCGACTAAACGCACTAATGCGCCAGTCAAGCATAGAAGGAAAATTAGGTGTGGATTGACAAGAAAACCTGTTGTTTACCTGTGTGGAATGTGTGGCAAGGAATGTATTGAGAATCCCACAACATACAATGATGAATCAATTGGCTGTGATGCATGTAGCATTTGGGTTCATTTTGTGTGTGCTGGAATTCCAGTAGACAGCTCGGTATCAGAGAATGATAAGTGGTTATGTAGTAATTGTCGGTAGATCAACAGTGTGGCATATCTACATGTGTCAACACATTTTCTTTTTTTTTAATGCATTTATTCTCCTGGAGTGTAACATATTGCCACATCATACATGTAATCAGATTTATTTCTGTCTGTGACATGATCAGACAAAATGGGGCTTATGGCATTTGACCAGTATATCTCTTTGTCAGCTAGCTATAATTGGAGCAGACTAAATACGAATTACGACAGATGTGCAGACTGATCTGGGTCTACACTGGTGACATAGACCATAAGTTTCATTTTGTCAGACTGTTTCACATTTAATGACTGGGACTGAATAAAGTACAAGAATGTGCATGCACATTGTATCGTAATTTAATGAGACTGTTGCTCCATTGTTTGTACATGTAGATATTGCATATGCATGTATGAACCAGCGTATGGGAAAAATGACAAATTGGCATGTGTAACCAGTATAGATCCAGATCAGACTGCTGATTTTGTGTACTCAGCTCAGGGTCTACACTATTGGTACGCCACAAGACACTTCTAAATAATATTCTAGCAACCAATGTAGACCCCGATCAGAATGCACCCAATTCGATCACCCAACCCATGCACTGGCTCATATATCTGAGTATTGACAGTATTCCAACCGACTTGAAAATAAATGCTTTTATACATATGTTTATTGATGGAGTAATACAACTATTTACTCATGAATGGTTGTCCAGTTGAATGTACTATGTCACAGCTGTTAACACATACATTTTATAATCTAGGGATATGGAAATTTCAAATATTTGTTTCTTATTCCTCCAGGAAGCTACATATATCTGTTATAACCACTCGTTTGATCCATCTGCGCAAGATGGTTCAAATGGTGGTCACAACATATACTTCCATAGAGGCTAGAGCAGTAAAATAAAAATGGTCGATGGGACATTGCATACATATGCCTATGCTTGATCTTGTGTTGAAGACTGGGTAATAGAAAATGCCAGGACAGTATTTTGTTACCAAGTTTATCAGACAAGGCTCAACAAACCTCGCGATTGCTATACTTTTCCTAGCCTTGCCTGATAAACTTTATTATTAAAGGACGCTAGCATGGTATTTTCTATATTCCCGCTGATACTGAAGATTAGGTTTTATAGATGGGTTGTTTGAGGTTGCACAATCCAGAACAAACGAAAGCGATTTCGTCTATATTTCGCTAAAATGCGGTATGTCTTAATGCGCCGTATAACCTGTTCAATCAGAATCCTGTGATTCGCTATTCTCTTGGGTTTTCTGCACACATGCACTGGTCATTTGTGAACGTACACGCCTACCAGGTGGAACATACAGTGAGATACACCTGTCACTACATTCATTGGATATATTGAATCCTTTATCGGCCATAACCATACAATTAGATGGCAACATATCTAGATATCCACAATCTAATGTCAGGGCTTTGTCGGAAATTATGCCGGTGTATGAAGGGGAAACATATACAATAGCGCTGTTTGGGCCGCAGGCAACAAGTAACTTTACAGTGTTATGGTGTTTGTAATCGCTCCATGTTGAGCTCTGTAAGTGGCGGTCCTTTGGTGTTTCGATAAATAATTATGTACAGTCAATAATCGAGTGTAAATCTGGAAATTTTCGAAATCTTTCTGGTTTTGAAGCTATCATATGTTTCCTCATCATGGATGTATACTAATGGCTTCAACACAACACTGCATGCTCGAAGCCAGGCAAGAACTATCCTAGAGCAAAGTGCCTTCGAAATATTAAACCGCTTCGCTAAATCTTTACTTAAAATTCCCAACAGTAGCTTCATCAATGTCATGAGAAATTCACTCTTTGAAGTCATTTGTCTCTCTGGGCCAAATATGGATGGAACAGATTTGAATCTTCTAATGTTTTTACCATAGATGTCACTCCGGTCCATCTCTTGTTCACAAACGGTGACACAAAGGAATGTAACTTGTCAAAACTAATTTTTGATCCGAGGCCAGTATAAAAATTAACATCGTCATCTGTTTTTAGTATTTTTTCAGTATACACGGTCTCCTTCAGACGTTTGATTTCTTGTTTAAAACCCAGAATCTCTGCATTGAGACTTTCAACTTTGCGTTTGTAGTCCTTTAATGTAAGACACAATGTGATAATTACCCCCAATAATGTAATGGGCCATGCCACATATGACTTTGATGTTGTCGTATTATCAATTTCTCGATCTGGTACAGTTGACGAGTCCAATATATCCACATTGTTAATATCAATTACACGCACATTGGGTTTACATTTTTTCGCACGGGGGGTTTCAAAGTGATTCATACGCTTCACTCGTTGTGCGGCACCATCATATCCCAGTTTCAAAGTTGGAATTTTTCTTCACCGTTGGAAAAGCAAACAGTCTGAAATGACACATTTGTATGGGCGTTAGCATTATGGCAAGTCATTTGTGATTTTATTAAATCAATAGACGGGTACATTTGGGTGTATGGTCAAGTCGGCCCATATTTCAATCTCGGCCCACGGGTGTGGTCAAGTCGGACCACATAGGTGGTCATCTCAGACCATGTTATAGTTTTTGTATGTGACAGAGAATATAAATTTATTATGAATGTTGATTCAATTTGAAATTTTTGTCATGATTTTGAAAAGATTGTACCTGTATTAAAAATAGACATCTTCACTGAAATTACAGAGGTAGGGAAAGGCAAATCAGCATGAACAAAAACAAAAGTAACATTCTCAGAATCACTGGACTTGATGTCTGAACCTCTTCCTGATCAGGTGTTGTAAAGCGCCGGGTCCTCTATCCGGCCGGGTATATGCATTTTGTTGTTTACATAACTGCCACTTTCTCATAATGCGGAACGATAATTACCTGAACGGTGGTTCACATTTGCAGTCCCTAAAATCCACATGCGTCGCATAGTTGTTTTTTCCATTTATTGAGCCAGTAATCGCCGTTTGAACAGTGTTCACTGCACACGTCAGTGCCAGGACAGATATTTTACACGAAAATCAATTATTGGTTCGCGCATGCGCAAAGCTGAACTGTTAACGGGTGTATTACGTTTTCCTAATCTGTTAACATTATTTCAACGCGATCCTATAGTCGACATGACAATTTCTGAGATCAACACAACTTTTCATAATGTCTTTCAATTTCAAGATGCAAGGAGACTGTGAATTGCATATTAACCATAATAACATGGTGAACATATTGATAATAATTTTAAAAGAAAAGCATATTTTCATTTTCGAAACCTGATCATAAAAATAAATTAAACAATTATTTTGGAATTAGATTTCTATTACTGCAAACGTTCTGCTCTGGCTGTTGATTTCTATTGGCCGGAATAAAATTTTATGAAGATAATATTTATTCCGGTGACAGCCATTTCTTTAAAATAAAACGGTTTACTTGTGTCACAGACTGAGAAAGATTCATACCGGCCCGGAATCGAACCAGGGACCTTATGTTTACCGTACCATGCCCATGGCTCTACCGAGCAAGCTAACAAGGCACAGATCATACACACTTCATCCCCATAGTCAGTTGCGTACTGTGACATTCTTCTCCGCCAAATTGAAATTCGTCCTCGAATTCCATATGTTTGGGTACAATTTTGGGAGTATTTATCAGTCACGATCCTTCGTTGGGTAACAATTGTCACTGGGGATAAATATGTCCACCCTGAATTCCATATTTGTGGAACATTTCTTCATCAGTCACGACTCTACGTTGTGAGTAGTTGCGGCAAGTAACTGCAGAATACTCCATTATCGTCCGTACCCAGAGTTACGGTGCTCCATAGGTTTTTCCTGCAGAGTACCGAATCGGATCTCATTCGCGCTTTAGCTGTTAATTGTGACATATGTTTCTGTACTTATTCCACAGAAATGAATGTAAGTATAATGCTGACATTTCTTTCAATTGAAAAATACAGAAAATATGTCGCAATTAACAGTTGAAGTGCAAATCAGATGTGATTTGGTACTTTGCAGGGGAAACCTACGGAGAGCACCATAACTCTCGGTACGGACGATACGGGAGTATTCTGCAGAGTTACTTCCCGCAACTACGTTGGGCGCTAAATGACACATGGTGAGAAAGATGCGCACCAGCCCGGAATCGAACCGGGGATCTCTGGTTTACCACACCATCGCTCTACCGGGCACAAATACACACTTATTCACCATAGTGATTGATCACTTCATTCAACCAAAAATTCACAAGCTAGAAGCTATGCTAAATTATTACAGTCAACGTCACAGATTATGCTCTTGGCGACATTAGCGGACACAAATTTGTCCATCAATTTGATCAAATAAACAACGGAATCTGACAGATAACACTATGACGGCGCATGGAAACATCATTATTCTGGTACTTGGAATCAAAATGGTGAATATTAAGATCAATATGTGAGGCGCTGACAGAACCTTTAACATTTGTTATCACGATAGCAGCTACAGGGATTGTTGGACGCATTTATTTAGAGAAACAGGAGATTACAACCCGCATTGGATAATATACTAAGTGACATTTTGTTCTAACATACACCAACATGGAGGATTAAATTTGCGACAATGTTGGATTCTGGATTTTGTGAACAGGTGACAGAAATCGGAGCTGGATAAGAACCGACAGACGTGATTCTGAATATGCGTGCTTGGTCTGTGGTTATTCTTCCAGATCATGTCATGCATGTTTTAATTTCACGTCATGTCAAAGCAGCACTATTGAACATAATGAATAACTTTAATATTCTACAAATGGTGTGGTGAGAATTAAAGTTCTTTCAGCGTCTGATGTGTAACTGATGAACTAAGGTAAGTTACTTGTATATGACAACTTTTGCCTCACTAATTTGTATGCCCCACCACGATAGTGGAGGGGGCATTTAGTGTTACCCTTGTCCGTTCTTCCGTCAGTCACCAACCTACAGTAGCGCTTTTCTGCTCCTTACCTATTTGTATATACTAATATCGTATACATATCGTAATCGTATAGTATTGGTATATTTAATGAGCATATCGTATGCTCATATACTATTGGTATGTTTGTACCGTATCATCGTATAGTACAAACGTACTATACGAATATTATACAAACATACGATATCCGTCCGTATATACGATATATCCGTACGGATATGGTATGAACATACCATAATCTGGTATGTTTGAACGCTACAAACGTACCAGAATTATACACATGTATAAACATCGTATAAACGTACGATTTGAATGGTATATATATACGATATTGGTTGGTATGTACGGTACAAACATACCGTACGTTTATATTATATGCATATTGTATAGAAAACATATCGTATTGGTATAATATACGTATAGTATTGGTATAGTACGTACAGTGGACCTGCAGAAAAGCGCTACTGTAGTAACTCGTAAAACTTTTAAACCGTAATAGCTACAGACCTTAAACTTGATAAATGTATGTTTGATTCGACCCCATGGTCATGGATTATCTCCCCCATTTCAAGTTAGAATTTTCCAATTTTGGCTTGTAGCTCGTAAAACTTTAAAACCCTAATAGCTACACACCTGAAACTTGGTATGTAGCTTCCTTATGATGAGTAGATTTGCAAAGTTTATTTTGATTCGACCCCTGAGTCATGGATTATCTCCCCCTTTTTTACTTAGAATTTGAAAATGTTGCCTTGTAACTCGTAAAACTTTTGCAATAGCTACAGCACTGAAATTTGATATGTAGCTTCCTTATGATGAGTAGATGCGGAAAGTTTATTTCGAATTTTGATTCGAACCCCGCGTCGTGGATTATCTCCCCCTTTTGGACACTGGAGTTTTGCCTTGTTTACTATCAAAGCGATATGTGGGGTATCCGTGTTCTATGAACACATTTTCAGGTTTAGTTATATCCTTTCGTTTTTTTCGCGCACTGATTTGTCTGGAGCATAACGCGAACACCCTTTGCAATATTTTTTATGAAACTTAACCATGTTAACACATGCATAGGTCTCACGGGACAGTGCGGAGCTAGCGCTAAAGGTACATGCCCACTCAGTAGGCACACAATGTTATTTATGTCAGAGACATCATCGGAGACATTTTCTGGCCAGATAATCATTTACCATTCATTACCCACGTATTGTTTGGCATATTATACATTTTATATCAGAAGAAAATTTCAACATTGATATCAGGGACGATAACCGTGTTTCCTTAAAATGTTAACGGACATTACTATTTATTCTCTGTATTTATTTTTTGAAGTGAAATGATCATACTTTATAATCAGTCGATTTTTTTCTTCAGTTGTTGCATTTAATTAGTATAAATAATATAGAGGATATTCCATCGTACATTTTGAATAGCGGGAAATAATACACGAGTGTGCGTCGGCTTCCGCGTAAGCAACGAGTGAGCGTGGCGAACGAGTTGCTTGCACGGACGGCTACGGACACGAGTGTATTATTTCCACTATTCTAGCATGAACGATGGAATATCCTATTTATTACACTTCCACGGCGGATACATTTGCACATTTAGTCTATTTTTGAGATTATAATCAATGAATTGTGATGTGCGCATGAATAGTTATACAATGATGTGTTTTCCCGCGTTTTGACACTACGTTGTGTGACGTCAAATGTGACGTCATGTAAACTTTTTGAAATCCAAAGTACGCAGCTGTTTCTATGAACCAGATATATTTGAGTGCATGTTTGGAATGTGTTCAATCACATTAACATTCTAGATTAGTCGAGACCCTTTCCAAATTTTCTAATAACTTTATTTTGACTATAATAAAAACTAAACATTTTGCATGGTAGCTCGTGGTTTCCAAGAAAACAGGCGCACAATTACGGGTGTTCTCTTCACGGTGTATTATTTGTAAGGAGCTGATTACGAGTTTTCTCTCACAGCGAAACCCATGCAAATAATTTGCAAGAGTGTAATAATATAAAATATCATGCCCCATTTGCATATGAAAATACCCTGATACCACCGCGCGTCACTATCAGTAAAATAAATATTACCAAATGATTATATCTGTATAGCGGGCACTCGTAATGTTTATAACTAGTGGAATAGTGACAATTATACACTTATTTAATTCCCATAAAGAGCATGTTTAACCTACTGAGTGGGCATGCACCTTTAAAAATGGGTTGGACAATTTTTGTCACGACCGCTTGCGGACAGTGCGATATAGTCTGCGCATTGACGTCCATCCGTAGTTTTTTTGGCCGAGCCTGCTTGCGGAAAGCGAGACTTAGTGATCACAATGACGTCCATGCGTCAGTCCATGCATATTTATTCTGTGTCCCACTCATGTGGCCCCTGTGCCCCAAGGTCAAGTCCAAATGAAATTTGTGCTAAAGTTTTTGCATACCTTATATCTCCACAACACTTACTCAGATTTGCTTCAAACTTCAGATAATTCTTTATTATCATCAATATTTGCATACTATAGCCCACGCATGCGACCCACATGCCCAAGATCAAGGTCAAATGACTTTCAAATTTGCGTTAAAGCTTTTACATACCTTAATTCAAACTTCAAATAAATATACTCCGAGACCATCAAATGCCTCGGTGGGCTCGACATGCGGGCCACGGCCATCTGGTTTTTATTTACCGTAGGTTAAAGTTTTTAAGAACACTATATCTCAGAAACCGCTTCGTCAATTCACTCGAAGCTTCACATGTGTGTTTATCATCATCCATATTTTCATTCTATGCTCAACCCCTGCAACCCCTGTGCCCAATATCAAGGTCAAATTACTTTGAAATTTACCTCAAAGTTTTTGACATGCCTGCATGTGGACAGTGCGATCTAGTTGTCACATTGGCCTACATACGTACGTACATCCATATGTACGTCACTTCGTGCGTCCGGTTAAAGTTTTTTTTATTTAAGGTTAAAGTTTTTAAAGGTACATGCCCTGTCAGTAGGCACAAACTGTTCTTTAATATAGGAATTCAATAAGTGTATAATTGTGTCACTATTCCACCAGTTCTAACAATTACGTGTGCCCGCTATCCATATATAATCATTTAGTAATATTTATTTTACTGATAATGACTAGCGGTGGTACATGTATCAAGCTATTTTCATATTCAAATGAGGCATGATATTTTTTAATTATTTATGCTAATTAACGTTACATACCCACTCAGTTATTTGTAGGACTTAAATAAGTGTATAATTGTGTCACTATTCCACCAGTTCTAAACATTACGAGTGCCCGTTATGTGGATATAATCATTTAGTAATGTTTATTTCACTGATAGTGACACGCAGTGATATCAGGCTATTTTCATAGGCAAATGGGGCAAGATATTGTTTAATTACTTATACTAATTAAATGTGTCCCATGAAAAAATAATGTTTTCGACAGATTAAAAAGTATGATCATTGCACATCAAAAAATAAATAGTAATGTCTGGTAACATTTTAAGGAAACACGGTTATCGCCCCTGATATCAGTGTGGAAATTTACGTCTGATATAATATGTATAATAATGCCAATAAATATGTGTATTAATGGTGAATTAATGTTTATTTTGCCCGAAAATGTCTCAGATGATGTCTCTGATATAAAGAACATGTTGTGCCTACTGAGTGGGCATGTACCTTTAAGAACACTATATCTCTGAAACCGCTTCACCAATTCACTCGAAACTTCACATACTGTGTATTTGTCACCCACATTTTCATTATTATTTATATATGCCCGATGTCAAGGTCAAATTACTTTGAAATTTCCCTTAAAGTTTTTGTTGGGTCCGCTTGCAGACAGCGATATAGTCGGCACATTGTCGTGCATTCAGGATAAAGTTGTTGGTTAAAGTGTTTTTTGGGTTAAAGTTTTTGGGTATATTATCAAAGCCTCGGCGGGTGCGGCTGTTTTTACGTCAACGGGCTAAAGCTTTGTTGCAATAAAAAAATTGTTTGTACTATCAAATGCCTCGGCGGGCACGGGCATGGCCATCTAGTTATTATGGCATGCGATTTGATCAGTCGGCCATCGCACCATGACCAGTTTAGCACTTGATCAGTCGGCCATCGCGCCAGGACTAGTTTAGCACTTGATAAGTACGCCATCGCACCTGGACTAGTTTATAACTTGATCAATCGGCCATCGCACCAGGACTAGTTTAGCACTTCATCAGTCGGCCATCGCTCCAGGACTAGCTTAGAGCTTGATCAGTCGGCCATCGTACCAGGACTAGTTTAGCACTTGATCAGTCGGCCATCTCACCAGTACTAGTATAGCACTTGATCAGTCGGCCATCGCACCAGGATTAGTTTAGCACTTGATCAGTCGGCCATTGCTCCAGGACTAGTTTAGAACTTGATCAGTCGGCCATCGCACCAGGACTAGTTTAGCACTTGATCAATCGGCCATCTCACCATGACTAGTATATAACTTGATCAGTCGGCCATCGCTCCAGGACTAGTTTATCCCTTGATCAGTCGGCCATCGCACCAGGACTAGTTTAGCCCTTGATCAGTCGGCCATCGCACCAGGACTAGTTTAGCCCTTGATCAGTCGGCCATCGCACCAGGACTAGTATAGAACTTGATCAGTCGGCCATCGTACCAGGACTAGTTTAGCCCTTGATCAGTCGGCCATCGCACCAGGACTAGTAGAGCACTTGATCAGTCTGCCATCGCACCATAACTAGTATAGCGCTTGATCAGTCGCCCATTGCACCATGCCCAGCATAGCACTTGATCAGTTGGCCATCTCACCATGCCCAGTATAGCACGTGATCAGTCGGCCATGCCGAGTATAGCACTTGATCAGTCGGCCATCACACCAGGACTACTTTAGCACTTGATCAGTCAGCCATCGCACCAGGACTAGTTTCGCACTTGATCAGTCGGCCATCGCACCAGGACTAGTTTAGAACTTGATCAGTCGGCCATCGCACCAGGACTAGTATAGCACTTGATCAGTCGGCCATCGCACCGGGACTAGTTTAGCTCTTGATCAGTCGGCCATCGCACCAGGACTAGTTTAGCACTCGATCAGTCGGCCATCGCACCAGGACTAGTTTAGAACCTGATCAGTCGGCCATCGCACCAGGACTAGTTTAGAAGATGATCAGTCGACCATCACACCAGGAATAGTTTAGCCCTTGATCAGTCGGCCATCGCACCGGGACTAGTTTATCACTTGATTAGTCGGCCATCGCACCAGGACTAGTATAGCACTCGATCAGTCAGCCATTGCACTAGGACTAGTTTAGAACTTGATCAGTCGGCCATCGCACCAGGAATAGTTTAGCCCTTGATCAGTCGGCCATCGCGAGTGGGTGGCAGGTGGGAGCACGCGATGGGTAATGTAGCGATCGGATTCATCCTTACCGGAATCCCGATTGGAGACCTGGGGCCCGTTTCACTAAGCTTCGTACGACTAAGAAGTACGTAAGTGCAAATTTAGGATCGTCTGGAAATTTAAATTGATGGATTTACATTTATTGAGCATAGGCTGCATATGCAGCCTATGCTCAATAAATATAAATCCAGTAATTGTTTACAAGAAAATATGCTAATGTGAAATTTACAGACTATCATAATTTTGCACTTACGAACATTTTAGTCGTAAGAAGTTTAGTGAAACGGCCCCCAGGTTTGGCCTCAGATACGTCTTTGGCATTTTGTATGTGACAGTTGAATCTGGTTATACCCCTTATGTGAGTGTTACGATATTCGTAATCCTATTTTAGGGGAAGGGGCCAAGTGACTTGGTGTGATCAGTCGGCCATCGCACCGGGACTAGTTTAGCCCTTGATCAGTCGGCCATCGCACCAGGACTAGTTTATAACTTGATCAGTCGGCCATCGCACCAGGACTAGTTTAGAACTTGATCAGTCGACAATCACACCAGGAACAGTTTAGCCCTTGATCAGTCGGCCATCGCACCAGGACTAGTTTAGCACTTGATCAGTCGGCCATCGCACCAGGACTAGTTTAGAATTGATCATCGGCCATCGCTCCAGGACTAATATAGCACTTGATCAGTCGGCCATGGCACCGGGACTAGTTTAGCCCTTGATCAGTCGGCCATCGCACCAGGACAAGCATAGCACTCGATCAGTCGGCCATCGCACCAGGACTAGTTTAGAACTTGATCAGTCGGCCATCGCACCAGGACTAGTTTAGAACTTGATCAGTCGGCCATCGCACCGGGACTAGTTTAGCACTTGATCAGTCGGCCATCGCACCAGGACTAGTTTAGAACTTGATCAGTCGGCCATCGCACCGGGACTAGTTTAGCCCTTGATCAGTCGGCCATCGCATCAGGACTAGTATAACACTCGATCAGTCGGCCATCGCACCAGGACTAGTTTATAACTTGATCAGTCGGCCATCGCACCAGGACTAGTTTATAACTTGATCAGTCGACCATCACACCAGGAATAGTTTAGCCCTTGATCAGTCGGCCATCGCACCGGGACTAGTTTAGCCCTTGATCAGTCGGCCATCGCACCAGGACTAGTATAGCACTCGATCAGTCGGCCATCGCACCAGGACTAGTTTAGAACTTGATCAGTCGGCCATCGCACGGGACAGTTTACAGGCACTTGATCATCGGCCATCGCACCAGGACTGCTAGAACTTGATCATCGACCAATCACACAGGAATAGTTTAAGCCCTTGATCAGTCGCATCGCACCGGACTAGTTTAGCCCCTGATCAGTCGGACATCGACCATGACCTAGTACAGCACCGGCATCAGACTATAGAACTGCATCGTCACCAGGACTAGTTTAGAACTTGATCAGACGGCCATCGCACCAGGACTAGTATAGCACTTTATCACTCGGCCATCGCACCATGACTAGTTTAGAACTTGATCAGTCGGCCATCGCACCATGACTAGTATAGCACTTGATCAGTCGGCCATCGCACCATGACTAGTTTAGCACTTGATCAGTCGGCCACCGGCATGACTAGTAGTCTGCCTGTAGCTGAAGTCATCCTGCGTTACAGACAGAAGTGGTGGTCGGGGGTGTAGTGTAGTCATAGACAAAAACTGGTGGTGGTGGTGATACACATTGTTCCCACTGTGGGATATAGACCGGAACTTTTAGGATGCCAAATGTAGATGGCTGGTGTGTGTGGGGGATCATTGTTTTATGTCCCCGGCGGTGGTGCGGAGTACAATGATGAATTACTGATGAATTACTGTATTGAACTAACATGTATAAGATGCACTGTGATACTTCACAATCCTCAGTTTTAAATTGGTTCTGTATCGCAAAACTGAAAATTTATTCATTTTGAAAAACTTCAAATTGTGGCAGATAATCCAAATGAAAACCGGATGTTTACATGCGAAATGAACCGGTGCATCGGTAAATTTTAACCGCACGATGACCCCACTGTATATTCATACCATATCCGTACGGATATATCGTATATACGAACGGATATCGTATGTTTGTATAATATTCGTATAGTACGTTTGTATAATGTAAAAGAAAACTGTACTATACGATGATACGGTACAAACATACCAATATTATATGATCATACGATATGCTCATTAAATGTACCAATACTATACGATTACGATATGTATACGATATTAGTATATACAAATAGGTAAGGAGCAGAAAAGCGCTATTGTACCTCTCATGTCGTATTTTACACATTTTCGCAATTCTGACATTGTATTCACATAAGGTAATGCAATGTTCTGTGTGAATGATTGCCGTACGCGTATCAAATACATTCTGAATTAATTTTGTGTCTGTGCATAGTTTATCGTTTACTGATATCCTGTCAATATGACATAATCACTGCGTATGCATATGTGCGGTTCGATTCTCCGATTTTGAGGATGCGGCTGGTGTTATTTTTTGCATTTTAAAGCTATTTGTTGTGTTGACGGGATAAATAGAATAGTAGGTTAGTGCCGTGAATGGGAAAACATATCTGGCGCGAGCCTCGCCCATCCCGTTTCCGTGCCTTGCCAGATATTTTCCCCAATCACGGCACGAACCTACTATTACTATTAGAGCCTCGCCCATCCCGTTTCCTAAGCCATACCAGATATGTTTCCCATTCACTGCACTAACCTACTATTACTATTAGAGCCTCGCCCATCCCGTTTCCTAAGCCATGCCAGATATTTTCCCCATTCACGGCACTAACCTACTATTACTATTAGAGCCTCGCCCATCCCGTTTCCGTGCCTTGCCCGATAGTTTTCCCATTCACGGCACTAACCTACAATTCTCTATATTCACCACTTTCAGAATATGGACTGATCTCCGAGTGTCCTCAGACTTGATATTCTTTTATTTAAAGTACAAATTTCCACTAATTGTGACCACATTGTAATGGTTTGTAATAATACTCATTGACAAGCTTTCAAACAATGTGTAGACATCACTTCTTTATACATAGACCTAGAAACACTCTCACACTGATTTATTGCTCATGGAGACGTTCGCCATTTATGCGAATTTTAGCGGAAGACAAAAATGACGTCATCAATAAATAGTGATATCACTTGCTGGTTTGAACGAATCGTCTAAACTAAATGTATAATTTTGAAATATACTACAAAGATGGATATTCTCTGAAAAGGAGATGGTACAATAATGTCTTGGAGTAAAAACGTTATAGCTATTAGAATTAAGTTACCGTTGTTATTTTTCTGGACACCCTGTATAGGCAATCTCAACTTGCAATCAAGCAGTTTGATTGGCTGGGTCTGAGCTGTAGCAAGCCTCGGAATGTCTAGCCTTGCCTGATAAACTTGATACATGTATCAAAATATACTAGCCTGGGCCCGGTTGCTCTAAACCTATGTTAGCTTAACAGACTGTTAAATCCTTAGCAATGCTAAGGATTTAACAGTCTGTTAAGCTAACAGAAGCTTTGAGCAACCGGGCCCTGGTATTCTCTATATCACAAGTACTTCATCATAACTGTACAGTCGAACCTCCCCGAACGGCCACCTCTCTACAACAACACCCTCTCTGTAACAGCCGCTATTTTATATCCCAAATGGATGATTTCCTCTATATCAAACCCATAGACTGCTGAGAACGAAAACTGTTTTCTGATGTTGCTTTTAGTTAGCATTCTTTCTCAATAAAAACATGTTTTGACAGCACTTTAGAATCATTTCCATTGGAAATGATTCTAAAATGCTGTCAAAACATGTATTTGATGATAATTATCGAAGAAAATAAATAAACATCGGACGACACAATTTAATTCAGCATTAGCCTCCCTACAACAGCCACCTCTCTACAACAGCCAATTTTGCGTCTTCCCATGGGCGGTTGTTGTAGAGAGGTTGCACTGTACTAATCAACTAACATGTTTTCTGTAGCATTCTCATTAAAGGTACATTCCCACTCAATTATAGGCACAAACTGTTCTTTATATCAGAGACATCATCCGAGACATTTTCTGGCAAGATAAACAGTCATTCACCAATACCCCACGTATTGATTGGCATTATTATTTTTTGTGAAAGATATTTTCAACTACATGTGAAAATATCCAGTGGCGTGTGCGCACTGAAACATATCAGATATCTCCAAGTGTTCTGCTCTTCTTCAGGGTGACGTCATGTGATTCACAGAATCTCAAACTTGTTTCCATTTAATATGAGATTTATGAAACTTGTCAGAAGTGTACGGTAGAGGCTCAGTGCATACACTGTACGTGACTCGTTTCATAAATATCAAACCAAATGGAAACTCGTTTGTGATCCTCTAATTATTACACTAGCGTATTATGAGTGTTATTACACTGTTTTATTACATTGCACACGCTCGTTTTGTGCAATAAATTCGTTTACATAAATGGGTCACGTGACCTTCTCACTAGGAAATGTATCGGTTGAAAAAAGTCTGCGTGTACAGTACTGGCTGTGTTAACCCTTAGACCGCTACTCACAACAATTGTCATCTGCTGTTGCTTTTATACCTTGACTTATTTCTCAATAAAAAATGGTTTAACAACACTTTAGAATCAATGGAAATGATTCTATAAAGTGCTGTCAAACCATGTTGTAAATTATTGTAAAGTGCTGTCAAACCATGTTTTTGATGAAAAACTGGAAAATATAAAACAGCAGACGACAAAAAATTAAGTCAGCGGTGTAAAGGTTAATCTCACAACCGTCTCGCAATAAAACGCACCATATAAAGCCCACATGTGCAAACACTGTTATATCCAGATGAGCCGGCTCGTAACGAGCCGTCTCATCTGAATATGCAGGGTTTGCCATTATGTTCAAGATGTTGAAACACTGTTCTTTTCGATTAATCCGTCTCTTCAGGATCTACAGTGTGTATCATTATTTTTAAGCTTTTGAAATGATGTCCATTTTCATTAATGGAATCGTCCAAAATTAACATGCCAAAGACCATGTCCTATCTTTCGGGTGAAAAGGGTTAGCAAAAAAATATAACAGGGAGCCGTTTCATTAAGCTTCGTACGACTAAAATGTTCGTAAGTGCATAATAATGATAGTCTGAAATTTCACATTAACAATCTTTTCTTACATGTAGGACACCAGGATATCTATAATGGAACAATACCAACTGATCCAGTATGTCTTCTGAGAGAATTTAACCAGACACCTGCCTTGATAAATGCAGTCTGTTCAGGGTTAACACTGTTCGCCACGTGATCAATGAACTATCCAATAAATAAAGTTTGATACTGGACAGTTATTAAACTGAATTATTCCGAATTAGCTGATCTGGAATTGACACCGGTGAAACTCTCAGGGACAATGTTTTCCACATGACCCGCAGAATAAATATAACAGGTTAACCTACAACAGACATGGGAAATTTCCGGATTAATCCGGATTTGAGGTCCCAGGGACCACTTTTGTGAATCTTGTAAATCCGTTGAGAATGGCGATAAAAAATTACAATTTTTTAACAAAAACAAAATTTTTTTTTTTTTTAAGTGGCGATTATTTTATTTTCCCCAGCGGAATCCCTGTTATACATGTACTGACTTCTTGTTGCAAGTATTATTTTAAATTGAAATGGATTATGTTTTCCTAATTATAGTATATTTTTTCAGGGGAAAATGTGATCTATTTAATGCTAAATATACCTCAGAATGAAGCACAGAGCATCTAGAATTGAAAACAAATTCTGGGAGGGGGGGGGGGGTGGGGGGGGGGGGGGGCGGGGGGGGGGGGCATGTCCCCAGACCACCCTCACAAATCGCAGCGCAATCCGCTGCTCAAATAATTTTTCAGGATTGGGGATAGTGTTCCACATATTAGGATATGTCTGAGATTACAATGAAAGTGGGTCACCGGCTGAGAAAAGGTACCTTATCAGGCCCGTACGCAGGAATTTATTGAGGGGGTGGGGGGTGGGGGGGGTGGGGGGGGGTGGGGGGTGCGTTATCGACGACGGCGCGAAGGACTGAACATTTGTTTTCACATCCACTGCAGATTAACCCTTTAACCCCTAAGTAACTGGAATGGATTTTGATATGTTCATTTTGCAACCCAATCCAATCATCACAAACAGATTTTCAGACCAGTCCATTTATGAACATGGGGTGTTTTTGTTCTCAAAGTTATGAAAATTACTTGCAAAAGTGCAGATCCTGCAAATACCACTATACAGGCATGTGTTGCTGAAAGGGTTAAAGGTGGTTGCGTCGCACCCTCTCTGCGTGTGTGCTATGCGATCATGAACAGGTATTGTCACCAGAGATAAATTACCAAGAAACCCATACAAATAAGATCACAGATGTTTTCTTGGTGCCCGGTTTAGTGATATTCCACTGTATAATATGATCGTTTCACAACAACATGTAATTTTTATTATATTTAAAGGTACATACCCACTCAGTAGGCAAAAACAGTTCTTTATAGGAATAAAATAAGTGTATAATTGTGTCACTATTCCATCAGTTCTAAAAATTACGAGTGCCCGCTATACAGATAAAATCATTTAGTAATATTTATTTTACTGATAGTGACGCGCGGTGGTATCAGGCTATTTTCATATGCAAATGAAGCATGATATTATTCAATTATTTATACTAATTAAATGCGTTTTCGACAGATTATAAAGTATGATCATTGCACAACAACAAATAAATACAGATACTAAACAGTAATGTCCGTTAACATTTTACGGAAACAGTGTTATCGCCCTCGATATCAGTTTGTAAATTCACGTCTGATATAAAATGTATAATAATGCCAATCAATATGTGAGGTAATGGTGAATGAATGTTTATTTTGCCAGAAAATGTCTCAGATGATGGCTCTGATACAAAGAATAGTTTGTGCCTACTGAGTGGGCATGCACCTTTAACGGCGAGAAACGTACATGTAGGCCCAGATCAGACAGAGCCGGATTAGGTAAATAAATGTTTACATTACTTACTGCAAACGTTTGCAAGGCAGGTTATTTTTCTGTATTATAAACATGTAATCGATTGTTACTAACTTATTTTATTTTAATTACGCTGGCGTCTAATGGGAGCCCGGTTCTAAATGTAATATACGATGAAACCTCTCTAAACCGGACACCCTGGGATATCCCCAGGGTGTCCGGGCTAGAGAGGTATCACAATAAATCAGGCACTTGATCATTCTGAACCATAGTTATGCGATCATGAACAGGCATCATAAAATGAGATAAATGTCTAAGAAACGATAAACAGAAGTTTTCTTGGTGCCCGGTTTAGAGAGGTTCCACTGTATGATTATCATTTCGGAACTAACAAAAGTAAAATGAAATTTCACAAATTTTCCTTACTTCTCCATGTATGACGAAAATGCCAAAGTATGCCAAGCCAAGTTATCTCCCCTGCTTATCACAGTTTCTGATAGCATGCATTTAAATATAACACATGATTTGGGGAATGTGATCAAATAAAATGATGCGATTGATAGGTATATTTCATTTACTGTGGATGAAGCGAAAACAACACTTATTAGGTATCTGAGACATCATCTTAGACACAATCTCTTTAAAGGTAATTAAATGAGTCACCAGAAAAAAATATATTTTCGACAGATTATAAAGTATGATAATTGCACATCGAAACAAAAATACAGAGTATAAATAGTAATGTCCGTTAACATTTTAAAGAAACACAGTTATCGCCCCTGATATCAGTGTGGAAAGTCACGTCTGATATAAAATGTATAATAATGTCAATCAACTGAATACGTGGGGTAATGGTGAATGCATGTTTATTTTACCAGAAACTAACTCAGATGATGTCTCTGATATAAAGAATAGTTTGTGCCTACTGAGTGGGCATGTACCTTCAACTTCCCAGTAACAGACAGCCCATGTTATATATAGAGATTAGGTTACAAGTCACATCCTACAGACCAGGGAGCCGTTTCACTAAACTTCGTACGACTAAAATGTTCGTCGTAAGGGCAAATGTAGGATGGTCTGGAAATTTCAATTGATGGATTTACATTTATGTACCAGCAGTCTATGCTCAATAAATGTAAATCCAATAATTGTTTACAAGCAAACATTGTTAATGTGAAATTTACAGACCATCATAAGTTTGCACTTACGAACATTTTAGTCGCACGAGGTTTAGTGAAACGGGCCCCCGTTAACTTAATATGATATTTATTACACGTGTTTACTGATTTAATATGATATTGCACACCATATGTGCTACAGCTCAGGCACAGCCAATCAAACTGCTTGAGTGTGCGTTCATATAGCCAATAAGTGTTCAAGATGATGACATATGGGCAAGATTAACTCCGGCGGGGGAATACTATGAAAGTATGTTAAGGCAAAGGATTGAACCCACAGGATTCGGAATTGAAGGCCAGTGTTCTACCACTATATTATCAAGCCATCTATGCAATGATAAGGAAAATATAAATGCTATACTTTCCACAGAATGTACACTTCATATTCCATCACTGTTTCAGATAACTGTCATAGGATCATTGAATTTGTGTCTTTCATGTGAATGTTTTCATTTAAATGTATTTCAGATTATCAATAAATGTTAAACATAATGTGTTGTAGTTTCCATGTTTCTCCAAAACGTTATGTATACTCTTAATACATGTACTTCGTATGGCCGATAGCTTGTCATTACGCGGCGGTTTAGTAGCGCGTATCACTATTACACAAGTGCATGCTCACCGCTACGCTATACCCCATTGCACTCGCCATATGATAGTTCTTGGATTTAGATCGTCTCTATTCCGATTGTATTTTGTGTTACAAATATATACTATATATATTTCAGGTACGTTCGTTTTGTATCATTAATAATATGGTTATGCTATGTTTCTTCTGTAATGACTAATTGGGACTACAACATATCATGCATATGCTTTTAGGAGGTTTTGTTATGTTCTTTTGTTCTCATGAGGCCATTTGTCTGGCCGCCATTATTGTTCATCGTGTCGTGTATATGCATTCTGCAACCCTGTGTTGGCCCTGCGATCGTGTATTCCTAAGCGATCGCATGGTAAACACATGATGGCACTCGCCATATGATAGTTATTGGATGTAGATCGTCTCTATTCCGATTGTATTTTGTGTTACAAATATATAGTATATATATTTCAGATATTCACCATAAATCCAATACATACAAGAGCTCGACACCAGGCTTGATTGTTTGTGTAGACCCATCACCCACCCGGTGACATAACTACAATAAGAACAAAGATGCTACAGAGAGTGGCCTTGGCCTTAACGGCCTTGACCTTGGTGGCCGCATCGGCGGATACCGGGTAAGTAGGTCAGCGGTTAGAACAAAAGCGTGTTCACAGGTTACTTCACTGCTATGGTACAGCTAATATGTGGCTGTACAGGTGCAATACGGGATTCGACCCCGTTATTCCGGCCTAAATTAACCTTCGCTATCGACAAGTCACCAAACACCAATAATAAATCAAGAAATCAATCAATCGATAAATGAATAAATATTAAACATAAATAAACAAATAAATCAACCAATTGACCCCAGAGCTCCAGATAAGGTGCGTCTTGGCGTATTTTACGCACTTACTTTAGCATTGATTATCAAAAGAAGGAGTACAAAATACTCAGAGCAATGCGAAAATACACATTGATTTTCAAATTGAGTAGTGAACATACAGTAATAAAGTTATACATTTACATAGTTGAACTGCACAAGGCAAACAGTGTTGTGTGCTTTTTGCAGCTAAAATAAGTGAATGTTTTATGTTTGATAATGTGTTCCCTATTTAATAAGAAAAAAATAAATAATACATTTGTAAAAGTAAAATACACATTGAATTTGAAATCTGGGGGTGTAATACTCTTTAGATACAAAACTTATCTGGAGCTCTGCAATTGTCATCTGCAGATCTCACTGGATCGTGATGCCGAACTCGATTGTACCTGGTGAACCTTTACCTTTGACCTTCAACTTCTACAACACGAGCGCCGATATCCTGGTACAGATTGACCTCATAAAAGATGACCACCACCTGTTGTCCACGAAGAGCCACACATTCACCAACGGCAATGCTGAGATCGTGCAAGTACATGTAAGCTGAAACAAGGTGTATGATCAGGTGGTACTAACAACAACATCAAGTACCGATTCAAAGTACGTATTCTTGTATAGTATCCTTATTACGTAAAGGATTTTGATGAAATATGGCGCATCAAACGCGTCTTGTTAAGCTGCATTTGGTGGTCTCTGTATTTTCGCCCAAACTTCTGTTGTTTTTGCGACGAATCGATTTCCGTGTCTCCGTCACGGAAATCGATTCTTCGCAAAGACGACACAAGTCTGTGCCAAACTCCAAAGACCACCAAATGCAGCCCATGAAGATGCGTTTGCTGCGCCATATTTCATCAAAATCCGTTGAATATTAAGGAAAACATCAAATAATAGTTACTTTGGAATGGGCGACGTTGTTGCTGTTGTAACCACGTGATCATGCACCTTTTTAAAATGCTGAATTAAATGTTGTCGTCGGGTGAAAAAAAGCGACAAAACATTTACAACCTCGTGGGATATAATTTGCGTTTGCTAGCGCGAACAAAACTATAAATACGACTGGGATTGGTTTATATTTCTAAACACTATGGCTACGTGTATATACAATACACATCTTGTATTTATCCGCCAGTATACCGATGTCATTTGACGGGGCAAGTAAAAGAAGGGGGCTAAGTCCATGAGAGACTAGACCCGGTCTTCAATTGACCCCTGCATTTATTATATTTTCGTTTTTGCAGGTACCAAGCGACCTTCACTACCAGGGCCGCTACAACCTTCTAATTCATGGCCTCCGGGGTTCATACTTCGCCCAGGAAGCGCACCTGCGGTTTGATTCCGGCGTCAGAGCCGATACATTCGGCATTCTCGTACAGACGGACAAGGCAATCTACAAGCCGGGACAAACCGGTGAGTATATGTAGACTGGTTTCCGGTGTGAAATTATCTGCTAACCTGCGCAGACGCAGCAACGGGTACCAGTGTAAGGGGAGCGGGAGACAGAGTTAATAACGCAGGGGTTGTGGGTAAGAAGCATCTGTGCATGAGCAATTACCAGTTGGTATCTGAATTATTTGTATGTGTAGGGAAATGTACGTTGAATAATTAGCACGTGATTTCAATGTATAAAATCTTGACAAAACAGAGGGTCAAATACATACATTTACATGTGTTCATAAATGACGATATGATAGTTTGCAAATATTACACAACAAAATTCAGTGAAATGTATGAAAATAACTTGATAGCTTAATATAACGAATGACATGTTATGTGCTTTCGTATTGTCTTTCTTGTACCCAATACTCCGCAATGCCAGCAACAAGAAACAAGCAACAAAAAAGTACATTCAATTGTAATATACTCCAAGGAAATCACGAAAATAGTATTACTGCGAGGATTTGCTGAAGGTTCCCAAACGAAACAAACGAAAGTGAAATGAAAACCATCGTTTTGTACAACGATATGCATTATTTTGTACACGAAAACGATATTCCGTTTAATCCAATAATTGGCTACAAGACAACATTGTTAATGTGAAATGTACAGACTATCATAGGTTTGCACTTACGAAGATTTTAGTCGTATAAAGTTGAGTGAAACGGCCCCCAGGACAGTAAAGTATAGCAAGATCAAGCTGTAATCCTCTTCACAAACGTAGACGGCAGTAATACACACGATGTTGTTTCCATTTCAGTTCGATTCAGGACGTTTGGCATGTTCTCCAATATGACGGTATACGATGGAGCAATGAACATATCCATATACGTAAGTTCATAGGACACCAACAAGAAACATATCAAATCGTGAAACTATATCGTGAAATTCGAAAACAGATTTAAAATACGAGTTTTGTTAATAAAAGCAATATTTGACCGAATTTCACAAAAGAAGAAGTAACCTGATTCTTGCATTTTGACAAAATCAAATATTATCGAAAAAAATAATACTTTTGCATGCATAATTTAGCCGTAATATTTGGACGCGTTTCGTGAAACAGATAGTATATTCAAGGTGTATGATCACATGGTACTAACAACAACAACAAGTACTGAAACTTCCAGTATCCATCCGATTCTAAGTACGTATTATTTTATATTTTCCTTATTACAGATTTTGATGAAAATGACGCATCAAACGCGTCTTGTTAAGCTCCATTTGGTGGTCTCTGTATTTTCGCCCAAACTTCTGTCGTTTGTGTGAAGAATCGATTTTACCGACACGGAAATCGATTCTTCGCAAAAACGACATAAGTCTGTCTCACAAACTTCCTGAGCCACCAAATGCAGCTCATGAACACGCGTTTGCTGCTCCATATTTCATCGAAATCCGTTGCATATTAAGGAAGATATCAAATAATACTTACTTTGGAGAGGGCGAGCTTTCATCACTTTCAGTCGTTGTTTTTGTTGTTGTAACCACGTGATCATGCACCTTGATATTGTATTATGTCTTTAATATACTGTGTTACTACACTTCATGCTATGAATACGTGCTTCCCATTCAGGATCCCAAGGGCAACATGATCAAGAACATGATCAATGCCACAGAGCCCATGTATGGAGTGGTGGAGGATGCTATGTTGATGGACTCGGAGCCCCTACTGGGTGACTGGAGGATCAACGTTAATGTCCGGGGGCTCGGGTCCTCACAGAAGAACTTCAAGGTCGAAAAATATGGTACGTAGTAATGCTTCCACCACAATTAGCTTCAGATAAGCTGCGGATTTGCGGAAATACCCAATTAAAATTGCCGAAAACCCCAATTGAAATCCGAAGCAGCGAGTATCAAAAAGCAATAACAATTGTGTTGGACATTTATCATGCTGCAGAAAACTATAAACAGACCACAACTATAGCATATTTTTCTTATTTTCCATGACAACACATCTTGGTCTTCAGACATGATGGAGTGAAAATACTCAATTACTAATTCCTAATATGGATCCCTGATCAAAATCAGCAATGGAACAATGGAAGTGAAATATGAAAGGTGAAAGGGTTTAACGTCCCAGCAACAACGAAGGTCAAAGAGAACATCTTTTAAAATGTACCAGACTGAGTGGGAGATGGAATCACTGTGAAAGTATTTGTACATACCTCCTACATGTATGACGGGTATTGAATTCATATTTCGTAGGCTTTGGTATTGTCGTCCGGTTTCCACTCCTCCTCCAGGGTCACTTTCCACCTCTCTTCCTCCATATTAAATTCCCATAGAAAAATATATTTTTTGTAATCAACATTTGACCAACCTTTACGAAGTAAAAAGAAGGTTCATTCTCAAATTTTGATAAAAGTTAATATTATCGAAAACAATATTGTTTTTACATTGTTTATATAGCCGTGAATGTTGGGCAGGTTTCGTGAAACAGACAGTAGCCACCAAAGCCATCTCTGTAATCCCCTCGCTGGCAGCCTTGATAATAATAAAATAAATTAATGCATTTGCCTTACAAACAAGGTGAACATAAGTCCCCAGTGACATTGACCTTGGGCGGTCGGACGTGGGTCGTATGCAAAATGAACAACCATCTCTAGACACACAATGTGGCCAAAATATTATCAACATCGGAGAAGCGGTTCATAATTTTTTTAAAAATGAAAGTTGTTACTAACGTACGTACGCACGCACGTCCGTACGTACGTGCATGGGCTAACGTTATACCCCATATTGCCTATCGGCGAGGGAATAAAAATGAAAATGGAATATAGAAGTGGTGTATACCCACCTGAGACCGAAAAACTAAAGTGTAACCATTTAAGACAAAAAACAAGCAAGTGTATAGCGGTAAACAGAGTTTTCCACTGGCACCGAGGTCCATTCATACTGTGTGAGTTTAAAATATGAAATACCGTAGACATGCCATAGTTAGATCACGGTTCGTCCGCAAGTACGATGATATAGTCCGCGAGCTTTAGCGAGTGGATTATCGATCGTACATGCCGACCAACGTGATCTAACTGTGTTATCACATCCTCATGTCCATACATTGCCTATGTGCTGTGTAAATACAGAAACAAAATTCTCAAAAATGTATCAAAAATGTGAAAATCTAAGTTGAAGTGCTACCAAGACAATACGATGCAATTTATTCTGGCTTAAATTAATAAATTACATGTTTTTGCTATATACGTGTACAAATGGTATACAGTATAGTGAGACATAACATAGTTTATATATTTTAATTTGCATTCATTGAGGAGCAAAGAATATGAAAACTGAAGGAAAAAATCTAGTTATGATTATTATATGAATGAAATAGTTTGAAGTAGTGATAAGCATTAGTGCTTGCGGAGATCGCTGATTGCAACAACAGGGACATTCGTGTTTGGATGTACTTGTGTTTACCGTCAAACTTAAAGTACATGTACAACATTATATTTAGGACAGTGTTAAACTACTAAATGTAACAACCAATTTTCAGTGTTGCCAAAGTTCGATGCGAGTGTTGAACTACCATCATATGTCCTGACGAGCGATACAAATATGCATGGCACCGTCAAGGCAACGTGAGTAGAAAATAAGATATACATATGGACCTGGGGCCCGTTTCACTAAACTTTGTAAAACTAAAATGTTCGTAATTGCACAATTATGATAGCCTTTAAATTTCACATTAACAACGTTTTCTTGTAAACAATTATTGGATTTACATTTATTGAACATAGGCTGCATATATGCAGCATATGTCAATAAATGTAAATCCGTCAATTCAAATTTCCACACGATCATAAAGTTGCGCTTACGAACATTTTAGTCGTACGATGTTTAGTGAAACGGGCCTCGGGGTCTGAAATACAACTGAATTATCTACCACAATACGTTTACTTATATGCTTAGTATGCATCTGTAGCAATGGCAAGCAAAACACGTTGATCATTTTGGCCATGAGATTTGTGTGAGGATAGTGAAAGGTTTGACAGCCTACTCAATTCACCAATATATACCTAAATTTAGTTAAGTTGGTTTTGTAAATTACCAGAAATCATTTACGGAAAACAGGTTGTATCTGATTTTTATCAAACTGGACATTGACGATGTGGAGAGGGAGGCAATTCCAGTACATGGCCGTGACAATATCAGTATTACGATACACTGCAAAATATTATACTGCGTATATGCATACACTACACCTGTATGGTAGGCTCACTGTTAACCCGACATCTCTGTCTGTAACGCAGAACGACTTGTAAGTCGCCCTGCGTTACAGACAGAAATGTCGGGTTCTCTATGTGTGTCGATGTAGTATTACTCTGTGTTGTTTCATCACAGTTCAGACATTCCCTTCCTTTTCGAACGTTGTGAGAGCCCACACTACATATTGTATCAATTATGACGCAGATACACATACGGCAAACCTGTGATTGGGAAGGTTATACTGACAGCCGATCTTGATTATAACGACACTCCTTGGAAATACCATGGCGACGAGGTCATGGTCGAGATGACACTAGACGTAAGTACAGGAGTCTTGTTGACGGTATATTGAATGCGCATATACACAGGAATATTGATAGAATCGACTATATTGCCGCTGTATAGTGTCAAACTTGAAGTCACATTTAGGAAATAACGTCAAAGCTTAGAAGACCCAAATGTATTAGTAGTATTAGTTTAAACAATATTTATTTCAAGTCATGGCAAGTGAGATATATATACATACAATTGAGACCATGATTAGAAAACAAGCGTTTACACTTATGTGAATTCTTCTCCTAGTATTATATTATGGCCCCTGCTCTAAAACGTCATTGTTGATCGTAGAAGCTTAAATCAATGTTTCAGTTACAATAATCATGATGACAAACAACACGAACACTTAAAATATGCCTATGCGAATAATGATGATACCTAGCAGTATAGAATATATAGAGAATAGTAAGTTAGTGCCGTGAATGGGAAAACTATCTGGCAAGGCTTAGGAAACAGGATGGGCGAGGCTCTGCCGAGCACATCCTGTTTCCGTGCCGCGCCAGATATTTTTCCCATTCACGGCACTAACCTACTATTCTATTTATCCCAACACCTATAAATGGCTTTAAAATGCAAAAACAAATAACCCCAGCTACCGCATATTCATATTACATATTCAAACGCAGTGATTAGGTCGCATTGACAGGTTATCAAAAATGATTCACGGCACCGTGTTTCACAGCACATACGCACTGTATTGACGAGACCTGGACAGACAGTGGAGGGAATTATTTCGCATTGCACATACAATCATTTAGATTTTCGTTGGACATACTGTTTCTATTGAGTATAATTGCAGATCAACGGAGAGGCCAAATTCACGATTCCATTCGACCGTATCTCCAATGAAGTGAATCCAAATACATACATCCCATTGGTCCAGAACCTGCATGGGCACCACGTGATCATCAAAGCCATGGTCGTTGAAAGCATAAACAATCTGACACGGAACGCTACGAACAAAGGTAAAGTTTTAATCTTGCTCGTGCTCAGCATCCGCGATTATAATATCGGTTTGTCATTTATTACCTATTTAGTTTACGCAGTGTTTTATTCATTAAGGTCATGTACTTCTACAAACATCTACTTGTAGGTACCAACATTTATTATATACCTACCCATGAAATACATAGTTATACGATGTAAATAAAAGTCATATGTTCTCATCGATGAAATAAACAACTTCCGGTGAAAATACGACTGCTTCCGCTATCTATATTCATAACGCGCTTCGGTAGTAAAACGGCGCAAATAGGCTGCAAATACACATTCATTACCGTGTACAGTCTAAAAAAACTGCTAATTTCCATGGAGCAGTATATAATAAATAGAATATTCATATTTTTGCAACAAGTATGACATATTCAAATATCCAAATACATACATCCCATTGGTCCAGAACCTGAATGGGTACCACGTGGTGTGATGAAATGTCAATATTTCAAATATGTCATATTCGTTGCAAAAATATGAATATACTCTATGTCTTGTCTCATATGTTGATGTGATGATCATAATGACATTACATGCTTGCCTCTGTTATATGGTGTTAAATGTTTACATGAAACATTACATAGGCTCTTTTGTCTCATTTTGGTATTCTATTTCTAATTTACATACTGTGTCCTATGTTACATTAATTTTACTTCTGTATTTTCATTTCCAAATTGCTGACAACAAGTGATTACATGTATATACTTTTTCATTCCATTTCCAGTGCAATTCTACAAAGAACCGTATGTGATAAACTTCATCTCTAGTCAGAGTCCCAGCTACTTCAAACCCGGGCTACCGTACACTGCCCATGTAAGTATATAGGGTCATAAGGATTTTTTTTGTGTTGCCCTGTAGCCTATTTCACCAACATTGCAAAGTATACTTTTCTAGCAAAGTATACTTTGAGGGAGTAATCATTTATTTTTCCCGAAATGCATTATGTCATATAGAACTAACGACTGCATATAGTTGATGATTAAAAGTATGCAGAATTATTATTATATAATACTGAATTTATTAAATTAGCACAGCCAAAATGGCTGTGATAATCATGTAATAAATTCAGTATAATAAAAAATAATAAATTTATCCTAAAATTCAATTCAATGTAATACATTTATTAATTTTTATTGTACTGAATTTATTACATTATCACAGCCATTTTGGCTGTGATAATGTAATAAATTATGTATAATAACAATTAATAAATGTATACATGTACTTAAATTGAAAAGTTCTCCCTCGAAGTATACTTTGCTAGGTAAGTATACTTTGCAATGTTTCTCAGTCAATGACAACGCACACCATTTCGCCTCAATTAATCGTATATTGCGACGCATTCACCAATATCTATTAAATTGACATTACATATGGCAATAAGCACACACTTATGTTAAAATCAAAGTAATTAAATTACTGAGCTGCGAGCCCAACTGAAATGGGTGGTAAACAGTGTTTTAGTATTTTCTCATTTAAATATTTCAAATATAGGGAAAGGAGCCGTATAGAAACAGGAAGAACCCAGTAAGGCTTAGCATTTGTTTTTTATGCATTACATACATATCCGCATGAGCTCTGAAATTTTTACCAATTTCGACATCATTTATGGAAAATATGACTGATTTTCGAAATCAATATCGGCGAAATACGGCGATGCGATAAGGGTGGTAATTCCATATCCGGGCTCAGTTATTGTAAGTGAAAGTGTACGCTATTACCACTCATTCGAAACATGCCGACGCGACGATTCAAATGAATGAACCATCTAGACGACACGGCTCAAATGTGTCGTAACAGTATATTTGTTATCAATTTTCGACATCATTTAAGGAAAATATGACTGATTTTCGAAATCAATATCGGCGAAATACAGCGATGCGATAAGGGTGGTAATTCCATATCCGGATTCACTCTTCAAACACCTGTGGCTATAGTGTTGTTTTATGCAAATTTGTACACGCCATAGTTGTGAATGAAAAAATCCAGACAGGTGCCAGGCAGGTGTGATTCGGGTTTACACACCATTAATGCGCGACCAAAATAGACCGTTTTAATTGTGGAAAATGAACGGCTAAATCTGAAGTTCCATTGGTTTTTCTTCAATTAATTATGTACCAAAGATATACATTCTAATAAATGTGAAATGTAAAATAGCATAAAACGAGTCGTTAACAATGACCTAGATACAAGATGTATACATACGTGTCACAAGAAAAAATAGCGCTGTGATATCTGACTGTATTTTGAGAACCGGCTACATAAGCTGCGAGAGGCTCGCAGCTAACGAGAGGTTCCGCCTTATTGACATAATTTCACGTGACGCGCACCATGATACCGCGTGTGTACGATCGATTCGGTGTCAAACCCATTCAAATGAACATGTGCACGCGACGGGACGGACCTAACAATAAGAGAGGTATAGTTCACATTTTGAATGTTTAGTAGACTAATTATTATATAAAAATAATATGTGAACTATAACTGTAAACTAAAAATGGACGCTTGTCGACAAGCGCATGTGTATCCCCCTCCCCAGATACACAAGTAGTTTGAAAAAAGGGTGTTCGAGTTATGCTCCGGAGACAAAATCAGTGACGGAAAAACAAAGGGAGATAACTAAAAAATTAGTGATGCAAGAGTTGTCATTCTTGCGTGACACCCCTTTAGGGTCGTGGTCTCTGCATGTGTGAAGTTTCATGAAAATATTCCGAAGGGTGTTCGAGTTATGCTCCGGACACGAAGTCAGTGCACGAAACAACAAAGGGAGATAACTAAGAAATTAACGACACAAGAGTTGTCATTCTTACGTGCGACACACCTTTGGGTCGTCTTATATGCATGTGTGAAGTTTAATAAACTAGAAAATGTGTTCATAGAACACGGATGTCCCACATATCGCTTTGATAATAAATGAGGCCAAATTCCAAGTCAAAATTTTCTTTTACCTGAGCGTTAAAGTTTTTGAAGCACCAAGTATGTGACCTTGACCCTGGGCTTGGCGGGGGCAGGACGAACGTGAATTTGGCACTGGGCGGTAGAGGACCATTAGAGCAAGGCATATATGAAATATGAAGCTGATCCGTGAAAGAAAACAGAAATTATAAGATATTTACCTGAGCGTTAAAGTTTTTGAAGCACTAAGTATGTGATCTTAACCCTGGGCTTGGCGGGGGCAGGACGGACGTGGTAGAGGACCATTAGAGCAATGTGTATATGAAATATGAAGGAGATCGGTCAAAGGATGAAGAAATTATGAGACATTTACCCGAGTGTTAAAGTTTTGTGACGGACGGACGGACGACGGGAGGACGGGAGGACGGGAGGACGGGACGCACGTTCCTACGAATGAATACTTGTTGGGTTTTTACTCCATAAAAATATCCAACAAGAGTACCCAACACTATCCTAACCCTACCCAATAAGATCCCCGTACGCTTACAACAAGTACCCATTCGTGTGTGCGGATGGACGGACGGACAAGGGTAACACTAAATGCCCCCTCCACTATCGTGGAGGGGCATAAAAATATTCCAAAGGGTGTTCGAGTTATGCTCTGGATACAAAATCAGAGCACGAAACAACAAAGGGAGATAAGTAAACAAGAATTCCGCGGAATCAAATGCCTCGCCTTGTCCCGCCTTGACCTCGAGCCTGGGCCCGAAAGCAATTTTCACTGGCCCGAACATATTATACAATTATTGACTAGTGAGCCATAGAATATCAGATTATATTCTATGGCTCACTAGTCAATAATTGTTTTATTATATGATATTAGTCTGTATATAGCACTTATGACCTTACGCTACTAGACAAAAATTGAAAAAGAATTTGAAAAAAAAATGAAAAAAGAAATCGGAAAAAAAAAGTTTAAAAATTAAAAATAATAATGCTTGCTACTGGAGCCCAGAATTTGTTTTTAATAGTCCTATATTTATGTACATATATCTGCACAGGTCCACATAATGCCACAATATTTTCAACACAGTTTACGGAAATGTAATATACAATCAAAAATAAAAGAAATAATGCTCGCTACTGGAGCCCAGAATTTTTCTTAATAGTCCTATATTTATCTACATATATCTGCACAGGTGCACATACTGCCACAATATTGTCAACACAGTTTACGGAAATGTAATAATGTACCTGTATAAATCACCTGTAATAAGTTAGTGGTCAGTTAACTAGATGGCCGCGGCCTGCATGTCGCGCCTTGTGGCGAGGCATGGACATTAAAAAAAAGGATATAGTATAACGAAAAACTTTAACCAAAAAACTTAAGCAAAAACTTTAACCGGACACACGTACGTACGTACGTACGTACGTACGACAAAGTGCCGACTATATCGCGCTTTCCGCAAGCGGGCGCGAAAAAAACTTTAACCAAAAACTTCAAAGTAATTTGACCTTGACATTGGGCACAGGGGCCGCACTGGAGGGGAGTAGAATGAAAATATAGATGATGATAAACACCCATGTGAAGTTTCAAGGTAATGAGCAAAGCAGTTGCAGAGATATAGTATAACGAAAAAATTTAACTAAAAAACTTAACCAAAAACTTTAACCGAAAAACTTAACCAAAACACTTAACCAAAAACTTTTAACCAAAAAGCTTAACCAAAAACTTCGAAGTAATTTGACCTTGACATTGGGCACAGGGGCCGCACGGGAGGGGGTTAGAATGAAAATATAGATGATGATAAACACCCATGTGAAGTTTCAAAGTAATGGGCAAAGCAGTTGCAGAGATATAGTATAACGAAGAAATTTAACCAAAAAATTAACCAAAAACTTTAACCAAAAAACTTAACCAAACATTTCAAAGTAATTTGACCTTGACATTGGGCACAGGGGCCGCACGGAAGGGGGTAGAATGAAAATATAGATGATGATAAACACCCATGTGAAGTTTCAAGGTAATGGGCAAAGCTGTTGCAGAGATATAGTATAACGAACAAATTTAACCAAAAAACTTAACCAAAAAATTTAACAAAAAAACTTAACCAAAAAACTTAACCAAAAACTTTTAACCACAAAACTTAACCAAAAACTTCAAAGTAATTTGACCTTGACATTGGGCACAGGGGCCGCACGGGAGGGGGATAGAATGAAAATATAGATGATGATAAACACCCATGTGAAGTTTCAAGGTAATGGGCAAAGCAGTTGCAGAGATATAGTATAACGAAAAAATTTAACCAAAAAACTTAACCAAAAACTTTAACCAAAAAACTTAACCAAAAATTTCAAAGTAATTTGACCTTGACATTGGGCACAGGGGCCGCACGGAAGGTGGGTAGAATGAAAATATAGATGATGATAAACACCCATGTGAAGTTTCAAGGTAATGGGCAAAGCAGTTGCAGAGATATAGTATAACGAAAAAACTTAAACAAAAACTTTAACAAAAAAACTTTAACAAAAAAACTTAACCAAAAAACTTAACCAAAAACATTTAACCAAAAAACTTAACCAAAAACTTCAAAGTAATTTGACCTTGACATTGGGCACAGGGGCCGCACGGGAGGTGGGTAGAATGAAAATATAGATGATGATAAACACCCATGTGAAGTTTCAAGGTAATGGGCAAAGCAGTTGCAGAGATATAGTATAACGAAAAACTTTAACCAAAAAACTTAACCAAAAAACTTAACCAAAAACTTTAACCAAAAAAACTTAACCAAAAACTTCAAAGTAATTTGACCTTGACATTGGGCACAGGGGCCGCACGGAAGGGGGGTAGAATGAAAATATAGATGATAAACACCCATGTGAAGTTTCAAGGTAATGGGCAAAGCAGTTGCAGAGATATAGTATAACGAAAAGCTTTAACCAAAAACATAACCAAAAAACTTAACCAAAAACTTTAACCAAAAAACTTAACCAAAAACTTCAAAGTAATTTGACCTTGACATTGGGCACAGGGGCCGCACGGGAGGGGGTACAATGAAAATACAGATGATGATAAACACCCATGTGAAGTTTCAAGGTAATGGGCAAAGTAGTTGCAAAGATATAGTATAACGAAAAACTTTAACCAAAAAACTTAACTAAAAAACTTAACCAAAAACTTTAACAAAAAAAAAACTTAATCAAAAAACTTAACCAAAAACTTTAACCAAAGAACTTAACCAAAAACTTCAAAGTAATTTGACCTTGACATTGGGCACAGGGGCCGCACGAGAGGGGGGTAGAATGAAAATATAGATGATGATAAACACCCATATGAAGTCTAAAGGTAATGGGCAAAGCAGTTGCAGAGATATAGTATAACGAAAAACTTTAACCAAAAAACTTAACCAAAAATTTAACCAAAAAAACTTAACCAAAAACTTCAAAGTAATTTGACCTTGACATTGGGCACAGGGGCCGCACGGGAGGGGGGTAGAATGAAAATATAGACGATGATAAACACCCATGTTAAGTTTGAAGGTAATGGGCAAAGCAGTTGCAGAGATATAGTATAACGAAAAACTTTATTTTTTTTTAACTTAACCTAAAACTTTAACCAAAAAACTAAACCAAACAACTTAACCAAAAACTTTAACCGGACACACGTACGTACGTACGTACGTACATACGCCAAAGTGCCGACGATATCGCGCTTTCCGCAAGCGGGCGCGACAAAAAATTGAAAAAGAATGTAAAAAAAAAAATTAAATTTAAAACAAATACAAAAAATAATGCTCCCTACTGGAGCCCAGAATGTTTTTTAATAGTCCTATATTTATCTACATATCATATATGCACAGGTCCACATATTGCCACAATATTTTCAACACAGTTTACGGAAATGTAATATAATCATTTACCTGTATAAATTACATGTAAGTGGTCAGTGGTGAGTTGCACATGCTAGCACATGCACAGGTGAATAGTCTGTTGAAAATTGAAAAAGAATTTGAAAAAAAAAATGAAAAAAAAAAAATGGAAAAAAAGAGTTTAGAAATTAAAAATAATAATGCTTGCTACTGAATTTTGTTTTAATAGTCCTATGTTTATCTACATATATCTGCACAGGTCCACATAATGCCACAATATTTTCAACACAGTTTACGGAAATGTAATATCCAATGTAGTAATTTACCTGTAGAAATTACCTGTGGTCAGACTGGTCAAGACTGGACATCTGCACATGCTAGCACATGCAGCACATGGACAGGTGAATGGTTCTCCCAGTCTCTATTGTTCTCTCTACAGGTAAGGTGTACAGAGCACACGAGAAAAGGTGTACAGAGCAGACGAGAAAACGGGTCTTCGTGCATTATTGTCCAGTTTGTAGAGTGCGCAAAACAAAAAAGGGAGATAACTCAAAAATTAGCTACGCAAGAGTTGTCATTCTTGTGCGCGACACACCTCCGCGTCGTGGTCTATGCATGTGTGAAGTTTCATGAAAATATTCCAAAGGGTGGTCGAGTTATGCTCCGGACAGGACATCAGTGCGCGAAAACAAAAAATGGAGATAACTAAAAAATTAGCTATGCAAGAGTTGTCATTCTTGTGCACGACACACCTTCGGTTCGTGGTCTAATTGAATATGTGAAGTTTCATAAAAATATTCCAAAGGGTGGTCGAGTTATGGTCAATCAGTGCGCGAAACAAAAAAGGGAGATAACTAAAAAATTAGCTATGCAAGAGTTGTCATTCTTGTGCGCGACACACCTTCGGGTCGTGGTCTATGCATGTGTGAAGTTTCATGAAAATATTCCAAAGGGTGGTGGAGTTATGCTCCGGACACTAAATCAGTTAGAGAAACAAAAAAGGGAGATAACTAAAAAATTAGCTATGCAAGAGTTGTCATGAAGTGTCTGCGGCGGACGCGGACGCGGACGCGGACGCGCGGACGCGGACGCGGACGACGCGGACGCGGACGGACTCGGAAATCCATATATAGTATCCCCCGACGGAGTCCGGGGGATACAATAATATATGTAACATATAGAATGCAATTAACACTGCTGATATTGAGCATGCGCACATAGTGAGTACATACTGTTTCAGTCCTCAATCCTCAATGTTACTATTTAATTACTCAGAAATGGGGTGATCGTATAACAAGGATTGTGACATGTAGTATTGCAATGGCTAATGCAGTGCAATAGTTTTATTAAAGATGATCTTGTGAGGTTTTTAGAAAATAAACAATCCTGTATGATGACTGTCATAAGACAGTGCTGCTTAATTTGATGTTATTATAATTATTCAAAAGTGTGATTGTATAACGCATACTGCGACACATTCGCCAACATGTATGAAAGTAATTATTACATGTTTCAATAAGTACAACATTATATTTATAACCAGAGGCTCCGCTGGTTTTATAACGTTTATATGTACAATGAAGCAGTATCGCCCTTCCACATTCCCGCGGCTAATGATGTGGAGATTCATAGTGTCGTATTTTGAACATTTGCATTACAGTATTATGACCTTTTCAGATTTCCATCGCACAAGCGGACGGACGGCCAGTAATATCTACAGCCAAGGACGTGCAAATCGTCACCTACGTGAAGTTCCACGACGAGACTGTTAACAAGGATCGAGCTCACGCCCTCTCGGACAGAATGGTAGCGCCCCCGCCTACGGGCGTCATGCCATTGGAAGTCAGCCCGCCAGAGTTCGCGAAAGCCCTGCATATCGAGGTAAGATTGAAATACTATACCCAAATGAGACCACAGGATCCAGGTAAAGCAATATGTAACCATCTATGATCATATAAAACAGGCAATCGAACAGTCGTAATCAGAGTCTTCAACATGCACCGAGATGCACTCTAAGACCAGTGGCGTACGGTCCCTCAATCAAATAAACACATAGGAAATAGGTGGCCAATACATGTAAAATGAATGCAACCTTAGTCCCTAACAAACAAAGATCTCTGGAGATGAAATAAGAGATATACAATGAAAGACAACACAAGAAAACGCTGTGGCTGTGACTGGAGAAATATAGAATAGTAGGTTAGTGCCGTGAATGGGAAAAAATATCTGGCAAGGCCTACTATTCTATTTATGCAGTCAACATTGAAAATAGCTTTAAAATGCAAAAGATAACCCCAGCAGCATCTCCAAATCGTATTGACAGGATATCAAAAATGTTTCACGGCACATATATGTACGCACTGTATTGACGGGATAAATGTGGCTTATGTGTTTTGCGACCAGTGTAGATCCAGATCACGTGTGAATGCGCACAGTCTGATCAAGATCTGCATTGTTCGCCATTCCATCAATGAAACATCCGTTATGCTTCTAACAATCACTATAGATGCGTGTGTTAGTTGATTAGGGCTGCACTGGTCATAAGCCCAATTTCTCCAGTCACGTTCACATATAACACCTCACTGTGCGTAATTTTCATAACTTTCATTGAATACATAATGCATATTTACCTATCTTCATTTGGATATTTATTCCATTTATTTGTCTATGCAATCGACCATCGCCGATCATCGTGACTGAACTCACATCAATGGTAATGCATGACATAATACCGGTTTTGTGAGATTGTGTTCTAAATATGTTTCACTATTCGTTGTTATCAGGTCCACTACAAGGGTTTCACGGCCACGTTGAACGTCGACAAACCCTACTGGCTACTGGTTAACGCCACCATGCAACTGTCAATGAACTCGTCCGACGCCGCCGTAAGTATCTCAACGCCCGTGCTCCATGAATATCTCGCATTGAAGGTTCAAGATATAAAACCCATGTCAAATACTGGCGATCCTAGTGAGACATTCACAAGTATATTTAAATATGAAAAAGTATGTATGTATTCACGAATAGGAAGTTTTCGTAAATATGTTTGTGACGCTATCCTAATATGTTTGTCGCATACCATTTATTCCATTAATATCGGTTGATAACGAATACATTTATCTCAATACCATTTAATACAAGACAACGTCAAGAGATCTAAGACACGACTAGCATACAAAGTATATATTAGAAGCGCGGTGTTATTAAAACGAACAACCCACAGTCTACGCCAAGTGTCATGTATGAAGTACACGTACCAAACAAATGAAAGTAAAGTGCCGGTGAAGTCGCTTCATCTGTGAATCATGTAGTTTCCGCGAAAGTCGGCGGTTCGTCGGACATGTCAGTTAAAATTGCTGTCGATCCGACGGTAAGCGTCGCCGAATGTCCGACTAAAAAAACCAAAAACATTATGTTTTACTTTTCTATTCTAACCTTCAATTGAAATCACTTGTCTTTGGTATGCGCTTCGGTGCTAGCTAGCGTTTCTTATATGACTGATATACTTAAAAATGCTCTTAAATATCACACAAAATAAATTTTATTGGCCTGACATTTTTGGGCTCAAATGCCCGAGGTTGGAAGGTCCTCGAGCCAATTTCTACCCTTAAGTATAAGATTATAACAAAAATGGTATGCACATTACATACACTTTGAAACAGAATTATAAAGCAAGTTGAAGCTTTTACGTTCATGTGATTATTTCTCCTATAACCATATTCGTTGTTGTCCATCATCGGATGCGAATAAACCTGCATTTGTAAATTATATTTCTTTGAATTTATACACTTCTTAGCCGTGCGAAGATTAGTGAAACTGGACCATGATGAATTGCTATAATGTTGCTAATGGCTACCAATATTATGACTAGGTTGGACATGACACCACCTTTAAGCTACAGTCAGTGGAACCCATCGACGATATATTCTACACGGTGAGTACATGTATACTTGCATAGTTAACGATTAGTTAATGTGTATGTGCACATAATGCACGAGTTCCGTCACGTGATATAGAGAATAGTAGGTTAGTGCCGTGAATGGGTAAACATACCTGGCAAGGCTCAGGAAACGGGACGGGCGAGGCTCTGCCGAGATATTGTTTCCCATTCATGGCACTAACCTAATATTCTATTTATCCCGTCAACATTACAAATACCTTTCAAATGCAATGAAAATAACCACAGCCACCGCAAATATTCATGCGCAGTGATTAGGTCGTATTGACATTTTGAACATTTTAGTCGTACGCAGTTTAGTGAAACGGCCCCCAACTGTATGATATAGACTGCAAAAAAAGTAGTTGTAGCAAGATACTATAGTATCATGAATCGTACCCGTTTCACACACAGGTATGCATATGTATTAGGTATCGAAAAACTGAGTTTATCAACTTGAAAATAAACTGGAATATTCAAGAATCTACTTCAAGAATAAAACTGTAGGCTGTTGCGCTTACTGTATTATGAACAACAGTTGGTCTGTTTAAAGTGCGTGGAGTCCGAGGTCACTAACATACTGTTGTTACTTATATTTACACTGCATTTTCGGATAGTTTCAAAGATGTACATAACAATATACGACGTAAAGAAATACGAATGTTATTGTTTTACGTCGTGTTGTCGGTCAATAGCGTGACGTTATTGACAACGACAATGAACATCACGCAATCTAATGACGTCAAACCAACGTTAACGAATCAACAACGTCGCGCGACGTCACGTGGGGGTAATGTAATGTACTGGGATATGAACGCAATACGTTGATGGGCGTTTTCATTATGAATTCAAAGGACAGTGTAAATATATTGACATGAAGACATAGAGCTACACGGACATGATGGGACAATTGTTGAGCTTGCTCATCGGGTAAAGTTACTGTTTGGTATACTAGTTCTGCATGTAGTTAGGTATCTCACGTTACATGTATCTACAGATTATTTCTAACGGACTAATGGTACATACCGGAACCGTGGACGGCGCAGGCGCAAATGAGGTGTTCATTTCGTTTCCCGTGACGACGAAAATGGAACCGTACGGCCAGCTGATCGTGTACTACTTCAACCAAGTGGGCGATTGGAACGCCGATTCTCTGTATTTCTCCGTCAACGATGGATCTGCCATCTTCAAGAACCAGGTATGACCCACAAGTGCCCCGCCTTCTCTGTATTTCTCCGTCAACGATGGATCTGCCATCTTCAAGAACCAGGTATGACCCACAAGTGCCCCGCCTTCTCTGTATTTCTCCGTCAACGATGGATCTGCCATCTTCAAGAACCAGGTATGAACCGCAAGTGCCCCGCCTTCTCTGTTTTCTTTCTTCTGCAACTGTCAAGATACTCGAATATGACAGGTGCTTATCCAAATGAAATAAAATATAAGGTTCGACAATGTCCAGCCGTTGGTAAACGTTTGCCTTGGCGTGAGGGAACTGTTTGAACCACAGGGCCGTATGCCGCGGGTTCAAACAATTCCCCCGAGGGGCACAGCAAACGTTTAATTACGACTGGGCGTGGTCGAACGTTATTGTTACATTTCCGTCGGAAATATCATGCATTTTGAGCATTTATGTAGTACTTTTGGTACTTCGATACTCTTCTCCATTCAAACAGGTGATTTACACATACATATTCCGGGGCCACAGTACATATCGCGTGATGCAGCCGCTTCAATTTCAAAATGTCAATGCGACCGTTGTGAACAGGTCTGGTGACGTAATGGCGTGTTCTAGTAACGTCATGAGACAAATGCATTACGTAGGTGATGACTTGTCTCCGGAATCAGCATTGTCTACAGCCATGGACAAACAGCACACGTTGTGTATTGGTGTTTAACGGCCTATCAACAGCTAACTAAATGTCATATAAGGCCGGGCAAACGGGTTCGATCCCGTTTTAGCCTGCTGCATTGGTGGGGGGGGGGGGGGGGGTGAGTGGACATTCCACAACAATTCACTTGGCCCCTTCCCCTAAAATAGGATTACTAATAATCGCAATACTCACATAAGGGGTATAACCAGATTCAACAGTCAGTCACATACAAAATGCTAAAGACGTATGTGAGGGCCAAACCAGGTCTGCAGTCGGAATTCCGGTAAGGATGAACCCCGATCGTTAAATTTCTAAACGGAAGATAACCCAAATTCAATTTCCCAAATTTTCTCCATTACCTCCAGTACCGTATATCTGTTTTTGTGTGAGTTTTTAATACATTTTGCTTGTTTGTTAGTCTTTTTGTTGTTGTTTTCATTTTCATACGACCGTTTTTTAAGAAACGGTACGTATTATGTTTTACCGCACGGCGGGCGGGCGGGCGGGCGGGCGGCTGAAGAAAAAGCGCATAGTTCGTTTACACATATTGAAGATGTGGACCTTGGTGTTTTTATACATTTTTCTATACAACTCTATATACGGTACAGAGTTTGTGTACACAACTCCTCCGAAACCGTTCAGTAGATCGTTCTGAAACTATACACACGTCTTCTAAACATATTGAAGATGTGCACCTTGGTGTTTTTATGCCGAAAAAATATTTTTTAACAAAAATATCACCTTTTTAACTTAGCCATTTTTTCTACATTTTTCTATACAATTCTATATATGGTACAGAGTTTGTGTACACAACTCCTCTGAAACCGTTGAGTCGATCGTTCTGAAACTATACACACATCTTCTACACATATTGAAGATGTGTACCTTCGTGTTTTTATGCCGAAAACATATTTTTTAACAAAAATATCACCTTTTTAACTTAGCCATTTTTTATACATTATTGTATCCAATTCCCTATAATTTCTACTTTACACTCTACTTTTCCATCTCTGCCTAAATTAGTATACATGTTTAGCACAACGAGATGAAGAAATAATGCTATAGACTTTCAAATTCTCATTAATGTTTCTTGCCTTGGTGACATCTTCGCTGTCTGGCCCATATTCGACGGGCGTATTTTGTGACTTGCGGCACTCTTGTTGCATTTATGTATTCAAAAACAACGTACTGTAATAATTAGGTAAACCGACAGACATCAGGTGTGTAATCTCTGCTCTGAGATATATATCAACATCACTTCTGGAATATATCATAAAATAAATCTTTCCCGACCTAGTAGCTGCGACGTATTGCAACCGATAACGGGTGTAATATCAGCGCCATGTTTCTTTCATAATTATTTACTCCTCAGGTTTCTTTGAGCTTTGACAAGTCGACCGCGGAGCCCCACGACAACATAACCCTAACCGTGACGACGGATCCCCAGTCGCTCGTCAATGTGTTGGCCGTAGATCAGCGAGTGCTGCTAATGGCCACCGGAAATGATATCACACAAGGCGATGTACGTAATAGTCTTTCAAATAATACGGTGTCCTATTAGGGGCACTTTACACGACTTATACACGAGAACGAGAGATTGCGAGAGCGTGAGGCGATATTGTGAGGATGCGAGAACGTGAGGTGAGAACGCGAGGCGAGAATGCGCGATTGATCTCGCATTTTCACCCCGCGTTCTCGTGATCTCTCGTATAATGCGAGAATGTAAAGTGGCCTTAACAGGACACCACAAAGTAAGGAAATGCATATAGCCTAATTCGACTAACATGGTATATTTGTATTGGACGCACGGCCATGGCCAATAAAAGCTAAGGTTTCAAAAACCAATATAATTCAAGATGGCCGCCAATTTGCAATCAATTTTTGAATGGTCTGTCTGATTTGTTTTCTTTTTCAGTTATTGTGTGATGGAGTGACGAGAGTGGGTTGGCCATAGTATTTATTCCAATCAGGATTACCAATTGGTGTTTATGCAATGGTTGTCTGTTGGGCCTTCATTGAAAATAAATATATTGTTAATTTTCTCAGCATTTATATTGAAACTAAATGAAATGTTCATTTTAATCAATGTCTGAACCTATAAACTATTAGGCATGTATGTGGGGTGTTCAAATTATTTTGAAACACGTGTGAATCTTCATTAATTTCGGAAAGCATTCGCAGCTTATATTGAAATAGTTTCATTTTCCAGGGCTTAAAACTACTTTCAATAAGAAATGAAAATGTGTTCACACTGATTATTGTGTCAATCGCATTTTCTTCCGCTTGTCATTTGTCTTCTTGGGATATATAATATATGTTTCTAAATTCCAAAATACAAAGGCAAAACATCATATATGTCGCTGTGACTGGAGACATTGGGCTTATAGGAGTTCTAACCAGTTTAGCTCCTCATCAAATAGCCTGGGCCCGGTTGCTCAAAGCTTCTATTAGCTTAACAGACTGTTAAATCCTTAGCATTGCTAAGGATTTAACAGTCTGTTAAGCTAACAGAGGATTTGAGCAGCCGGGCCCTGGTAACTACTTAGGTTACTTGTTAAAGACATGGCATGTGTTGTGCTGATATAATGGCGAACAGTGGTGATCCTGATCAGACTGTGCGGATGCACAGGCTGGTCTGGATATACACTGGTAGCAAAACCCCAATTTCTCCATTCACAGCGACAAGTTACTTCAAATACCTCACGTTTTATTCGGTCTTTTATTATTGCAGGTGGTTTCCAAGCTGAAACCGTCTTCTCCACCATCAGGCTACAGCAGCAGCTTGCACAATCCCCAGCAAGTTATGCGGGTAAGTAATTAAATATTGTTTAACTTCTTAAAATTATGGCCGCCAAGGGGAGATAAGTCATCGGATTTTTTTCAAAATCAATAGACTTCATCGTCTTGCCGTGATAAACATGTACGACTAATTTGGTTACAATCCGTGAAGTAGACCGCTATTTATTGCGACAAGTTGTGTCCGCCCGCCCGCCCGCCCGCCCGCCCGCCCGCCCGCCGTGCAAGGTGAATACATAATACGTCCCGTTTTTTCAAACGGGCGTATAAAAAAGATAGTTTTGTTATATTTTGTTTCCATTTTTTTAGATGATATATATTCAGAAACTCGGTACAAATGTAGAAATGTGCTCGTCTCAGTGCTTGTTCAAGAAATTGTAAAGGGGCCTGGGCCTTCTAATTTTGTTTTAAAAATAAGCGTGATTTTCTCCAAAACCGTGAAAAAAAAGAGGCCAAGTGGCCAAGTGACGACTCTTGGAAATACGGAAACAGCTAAATTCCACTGAAGTTTTTCCTTTTACAAGGCGCCAATGTGTAGGTCCGTTCAAAATCAATCTTATCAAACTTTGTGATTTGTCCGGATACAAAACCTTTTTCCCCTGAAGATGATACATCTGTGCATGACGACTTCGTTTGTTTGTTTATCCGATAGCAAATGGAGATAAATCTCTCCAAGGGAAATAACTATATACGACCGCTTGTCATTGATTTAACCCAGGTGCAAACGCACCCTGTCCGAAACGCTCCTATTCTGTCCAAAGCGTCACTGCATTGTTACAAATAGCCGCGGTCATTCAAGCTACTCCATGGAAACGCGAGCATTACATGTACCCCCAAGTCCATATTCCAGTTTTAAAGTGAGTGTGTCTTACATTGTAGATGGTACCTCGAAATAAGAATTTCACAAAATCATTCGAGATATATCGATGGATATGATATAAATACAGCCGCAACGTGTTCTTGGTGATAAACTTGAATTTGTCAGCTAATTATCACATTTGCATGTCAGCATTCGATGTCGAGGAAATTCCATGCTAAATTTAACTTCGCCGTATTGCGTCATGTATTAAAAACAAAACGAGAGCAGTGACGTAATTCCTGTCGGCGATTCATGTTACCACTGACGAGAACTGAATGTTATCAGTGACGTAGTCGATGCCGTAGTGTCTAGTCAAAAGAAGTCACGTGTCAAACTAAGTGCGAGCGCAACAGCGGGGAATATGAAATTCATCAAATGAATGCTATATTCACTTGAATTCCGCATGAGCTCTGATTTTAAAGTGATTTCAGAAGATGTGACTGATGTTCCCAATCAATATCGACGATGCGATACGTTGGACAAAGCCAGAGCCAGTCTCAATATTCAGTAATTATATTTCAGACAAGTGGACTGCAGGTTTTAACTGATGTATCACAATTCTCCTGGGCTCGACCCTTCAACAAGCGACAAATGGACTGCAGCCAGTGTGGATGTGGTGGTAAGGAAATAGCGCGATTGTTTGTCAAACACATCTTATAGGTTGGCCGCCACCATATATAAACTATATGTTTATTATCTTATGATTTATCTTATGTGATATTGTGTATATTCTTATAGGTTGGCCACTACAATTGTGGTGGCCAACCTATAAGATGTTTTGACAAAATACATGTAGTTTATATAGCAAAACCAATGGTGCCGGCTAACCTATAAGACGTTTTTGACAATGGTTTATATAGCAAACCAATGGTGGCAGTAAACCTATAAGACATTTTAACAAAATAGTTTATATAGCAAAACCAATGATAGTATCCAACCAATAATATGTTTTGACAAACGACACGTATCGGGTACTTTATATAGCAACACGCAAATGTGATGCACACCCTGTAACATGTTTATGACAACATACTGACATGTACTTTACATAGCAAGCATCACTGGTGATAGCCAACCAGTCAGGTGCGTCGGAACAGGTCCGGCAAATCCGGCGACTGCCGCACCAATACTTTTGACCAAAACATTATTTGTTATTGAATTATTTAGAATTCATATATTTACATGCATTAACACATGTATATATAAAAGGGCTAGGAATGTAATTATTATTATTATAATTATTATATAAACATGAACTAAGCATTTCTCATACCGTGACGGCTAGAACTCGTTTGATAATATTGTATCAGCCGATGCACACATCTCAGAATATGTTTCTGTAATTTTTCTCATTTCTCACCAAATGTATATGTTGTCACCACTCAGTTGAACGTCTCGACGAGACGGTTCAACTGAGTGGTAACAACATACCCTTTGTGTGTGTGGTGGGTGGGATCCTCGACCTTCGCCGTGTGTGGTGGGTGGGACAATTCAATGCTGGTAACCATTTACCCCCTAAGCTAGAAATTCCCTACATATTTCCTTCACTGAATGGCTATTACGTGAACTATTATTTTTCATAAGTTGCTTCCAATCTGCTCCGGATCTACCCTAATTGCAATGAGTGCTTATCTATCGATACAATATAATTTCAATCGTCTATAATTACCCTTGTGGTGGCTCACACAGTCAGCGGCTTGAATAGAAACTATAATGTCATATGAAAAACGTGTTCATACTTCTTTTTTGAAAAAAAACACACAACAAAAGTATATTTTTAATTATTTCAAAGATGTGAAGTAAATTAGAACATTAATTTATCATGTTCTGCGCGCCAATAGTGCATAACATGGCCATGTGTAAAGTGGTTTATGGCGATACTAGGACCCCTGTGTTGTTTCTATCTTCACTACGGCCCACCTCCAGAAATGAAATCGTATATATCTGTACCATATTTTGCTCTCGATTCGATTTGTTTTTATAAAGAATCATGTGTGAAATATAAGAACATGTTTATTTAACCCCAGGTGAACTGATTATCGTGAAATAATGCACGAGTGATTGGGTCCTTACGCGAAACAAACGAGTGAACGTAGCGAACCGAGTTTGTTTAGCGGTAGGACCCAATCAGGAGCAAAATATGGTAAAGATATATGCGATTTAATTTCTGGAGGTGGGCCGTAGTCAAGGCGACTGTCCGCGATTCAGAGGGTGTGTCTGAGAACATGATTTGATTGGTCGAAGGAAACACGTCAGTTATTGACGTCATTTTTCCATATATGGTAAACACGAGAGTGGTGTAATCTACTGCTGGCGTGTAGTGTAAGTTACCGTTATATTTCTGTAAACTACTGGCTGAAATGTAAGAAATGTGTATTGCTTGTTGTAATATACCTTTTATCTTGCTGTTTTCAGAAATATATTCTGTCTCTTTCGCTCATCCACTGCTTCGTTATTTCGACACCGTATATGTATGTGTGTTATGTTGTATTGTGCAATCATCATGCTATATTCCAAAATATATCATTTATTTTACTAATATAATGTACATGTATTGTATAATTACGCATGATCTTTAGTTTGCAGTTAAGCATTGGTCGCATAGTTATACGACCTGTCTCTGAGGACATAATTAAGATCCCTGCATTCACACACAAATACATGTATGACTTACTGTCTGTTCCACGTTTTGCTACTGACAAACTGTTGGCTATTAAGCACATTACATCTAAAAACGTATTTAAATGTAAGTACTATTCCATCACTAACAAAAAAAGGAACGATCCCAATTTGTTTTATTCGATGAGAGTCCTTCAAATATTTATTTTATTGCGAGAAGAACGATTTTCCTACGGGATAAATAGATTTTATAAAATATGTTTGAAAAAAACCCATTTGTATCTTAGTTACATCATTTCCAAGCTATCTAACCAGGTTCCGTAGTCACTTTCAATTTTGATTGCGTTGTTCCACCCTCCTCCTCCAGCTCCTATTTTGTGGAATGTATGGCCTTTTTGTGGAATTTATCGGGGTATACACTTGGAAAAGTCGCGGGAATACTGGACGAAGGCCGGAAGGGAGTTTAGCGTGGGAGTTTACTGGGATACAAATTTTGGACAGAGACTTGCTATGGGCGAATCAAATGTTAGGGAATTGTGTAAATATTTTTGTGCTGGAATTATTCCATATTAAATTCCCATACGAAAATATATTTATTTTATTAAATTTCACCAAGCAAAACAAGTGGGGAGGGTGACTTTTGTTATTGATGAAATAGTAATTACATTTAAACAGTTTTTAGATTAAATGTATTTAATGACCAAATGTTCGTCGGTAGCAAAACGTGGAACAGATAGTAGTGTCTCTTACATGCATTCGCAAGGTATTTATAAGATGGTACATTATTTAGCGATGTCATTCATGTGTGTCCTATGTTTATCATTGTATACTCCGCTAGAAATCGGTTTACGTCAGTTTATTTGGTCTCCTTTTGGGTTTCTACTATACTACAACAGATCAACATCGTTGCGCGGCGGGACGAGTGGCATATATAAAAAAAAACTCAAATAACCGTATTATTATATACGTATATCACTCGAAATGTATATCCGCCTCAAAAATATAGAAAACATAATTAAACAAATTAATGGTGATTTAAAAGGAACTATCTTGCGAGGTGAAACGTAGTTCCGGCACTGACCAATATGAACTCACGAGACGGCAATATGGAATAAGATTTACGGCTTACAGTCCATTGTGTTTCGATGAGAAACGAAATTATGTATACAATAATGAATGTTATTGAACTGTGGATCAGCACGTGAAACAAGATGACAGAAAAATTAAGAAATGTTTATCGCCGACGTGCTATATAAATGCCCTCTATGTACTTAGCCCTCTTCTTCCACTGACGCCTTCAATCCATACGAGTTTCCCATTTTCGCCTGGTACATTTGAGTACTAAAATAGAGAACAAGATACCAAAATGAGACACATGAACCCATGCAAAGAGGAAACAAACACAATACATCATGGGAAACACATGATAGGCACACAGCGGTGGTCGAGGAACCTTCAACACGTGAAAAGAAATACACAGTAAATTAAAACAACCGGGTATGGAAGTTGTTCCAGCCAATTCCCACCCTTAAATATAAGCCGAATGAAAAGTAAAACAAACGCAACGAAAGCCCCGCAAAAACTATTCCCCCAATGAACTCTATGCATTACACACGAAGTCATGACAGCATGGCTTATTAAACCGTTCTGATTAAATAATATAGTATTATCATGGTGAAGATGTGCAAAATTATTTAGCCCACGGACAAAGACAAATCCGTACAAGATGATAAAACAAGCCTAGGAATTCCTACGAATTTCCGCGCCTCACCAGGGGGCGCGTTTCACTAAACTTCGTACGACTAAAATGTCCAAAATTTCACATTAACAATGTTTTCTTGTAAACAATTAACGGATTTACATTTATTGAGCATAGGCTGCATATGCAGCCTGTGCTCAATAAATGTAAATCCATCAATTGAAATTTCCAGACGATCCTAAATTTGCACTTACGAACATTTTAGTCGTACGAAGTTTAGTTAAACGGGCCTCTGATCGACTAGACACTGGCATGGTATTATCGAATTAAATGTAAGACGGATGCCGATGAACACGACATTTCTGAAAATCATTTTCAGATAATTGGATTCGTCGAAAAATTAACATATTACAGTCCATTCCAGTTACTTAGGGTTGAAAGGATTTAGCTAACATAGTGTTTGATCAACCTGACCCTGGTTATGGACTGACATTATCTTCAGAGTTACGTCTAGCCCCAACTGACACCCTGTGTATTATACCTACCCAGGAATGTCTCACTCATGGTGAATCAGGCACTGGGACAGGAAACGGTGCTGGAATCACCGATTCGTCCAAATTGCAGGAAGTCAAAAGAACCAGGGACGTTTTCCCGGAAACCTGGCTTTGGACGAATACACTAGCTGGGTAGGTTCGCTTTCGATGTGTGTTCATGCTTTATAACATATTCTCGCCATAGAGCCTGTTCCAGCTACCATGTATGTATACAGTCTGGTTTCATCAACTCCATGGATACGGCAGCGGTGATGCAACCATGGTCAGGCACGAGCTCGTCTTTGGCACACGGGCGCCCACTGCAAGTAAACCTAGTAATTTAGCTCCAGCAACATGGGTACATGTATGGGCAATCATCGAGTTTGGGTGCATGTATGTTTTACATCTCATTTGTGACCACCGTGACTGGATACGTGGGGCTTATGGGTGTTGTGACCAGCCTAGATCTTAATCCTCTATCACACAGCTTGAACATGATTTACACTGTCTGCTGGAGGCGTGACGGGTGTTTCATGGACTGAATGTCGAACAATCTAGACCCTGATCAGACTGTGCGGATGCACAGGCTGATCTGGATCTACACGGGTAGCAAACTCTATAAGCCATATTTCACCAGTCACAGCCACATTTTCTAAACCCTAATGCCGACAATAGTAAAGGTGCATGATCACGTGGTCACAAAAACAACAACAACAATGGCTGAACTTGTTGAAAGCGCGCCCACTCTAAAGTAAGTATTATTTTATATTTTCCTTAATAGGCAACGGATTTTTATGAAATATGGCACAGCAAACGCGTCTTCATGAGCTCCATTTGGTGGTCCCGGGAGTGCGGCACATACGTATGTCGTTTTTGCGAAGAATCAATTTCCGTGTCAGACACGGAAAAGGATTCTTCGCAAAAACTACAGAAGTTTGGGCCAAAATACCGAGACCACCAAATGCAGCTTAACGAGAGGCGTTTGATACGCCATATTTCATCAACATCCGATACGTAATAAAATAATTATAACAGAATACGTACTTTGAATTGGAGGACTTCTGGAACTTTGAGTACTTGTTGTTGTTGTTGTAACCACGTGATCATACACCTTGACAGTATCTTAGCTACCATACCATACTGCTATCTCGGCCACACAAAGTAATGTATACGTACACTGGGCCTTCATTTCCAGTAGCCTATTTCACCAACATTGCAAACTATACTTTTCTAGCAAAGTATACTTTGAGGGATTAATCATTTATTTTTCCCGAAATGCATTATGTCATATAGAACTAACGACTGCATATATTTGATTATTATACTAAATTTATTACATTATCACAGCCAAAATGGCTGTGATAATGTAATAAATTCAGTACAACAAAAAATAATTAATTTATCTTAAAACTGAAAATTTCTCCCGCAAAATATACTTTGCTAGATTGCACTCGGACCTCCATCTCTGGTGGAACTAACCGGAACCAGACAGTACTTTCCAGAGACATGGCTATGGATGGACGTCGAATCTGGGTACCGATGTTCATACTGTAAGCTATCATTTCCATTTAGGGATTGAGCATTTGTCTTCAGGATCTAGCGGTGCTTTCTCTGGCGGATTGTTTCCAACATCGCAGCCCGGAACCGTCCCCGGGCAAACCCCGACCGCCCAGCCTGGTCTCGTGTCTGGACGCCCATCATCGAACTTACAACAAGTACAGCGTACCAGGACCCTATTTCCCGAGACATGGTTGTGAACGGATATACAATACGTAGTTTGATATAGTGTGTGTATGTGTGTGAACGTGTATAGCCATCTACGCAATTTCTGGAGCCGCCGTGTGTTCACGTGCTGGCAGGACACCAATACTGGCACCGACATCCCGACAACACAAAGTAATGTATATGTACATTGGGTCTTGCTTTCCAGATACTGGGCAATGTACGAACGTCACACACGGGTATGTGTTGCATTGAAATGCTCCCGGACTTCCGTCACTGGTGGCTTTAAACAAAACTAGGCAATATTTTCCAAAGACATGACGTCGTGTGCGGATTTTGATAATACATGTATACGCTATGGGTTGCGTTCAGCAATTGATCATTTGCCTTCAGAACCTGGTTCAGCAACTGGCGGACGTCGACGCTGGGTGCGGACTTTCATACTATACTCTATGGTCTGCAATCAGCGAAAATACATTTGTCTTCAGGATCCGCCCAGCTTGGACTTTTCGCCGGCAAAACCCCGCCCGCCCAGCCTGGACTTGTCTCTCGGCAAAGACTGAGCGCCCAGCCTGATCTCGAGTCTGGACTCCCACCATCGAACTTACAAGAAGTACAGAGGACCAGGAGCCTATTTCCCGAGACCTGGTTGTGGACGAACGCCCAGTCTGGGTACGGATATACAATAAGTAGTCAGATATAGTATGTGCGTAGTAAATGTGCAATAATCTACGCAAGAACTAGATCCGGCGAGTGATAAAGTGCTGGGGGTGGGGGTGTGGAGAGAGGTCGTTTTACTAAACTTCGTACCACTAAAATGTTCGTAGGTGCAAAATTATCTGTAAATTTCACATTAACAATTTTTTCTTGTGAACAATTATTGGATTGATATTCATTGAGCATAGCCTATGTTCAATAAATGTAAATCCATCAATTTAAATTTCCAGACGATCCTAAATTTGTACTTACGAACATTTTAGTGGTAGGATGTTTAGTGAAACGGCCCCCAGTGCTGGTACGTAGGAGCCGCGGTACATGCGCCGTCAAACGTAAAATAAACGAATGATCTATTTATAGAAACAGAACATCGAACCAATCAAAGAGAAAGCAATTCTTCACAGCGACATTTGGAGCCAAAATAACACATACCAATAAACAGACACAAACGGCGCAAACCGACATCCGCCATTTGTGGTACCATACGTTCGCAGTTAAACACACTCAAACAGCGCAAACAGACAGCCGCCATTTGTGGTTAAGCAACAACAACAATTACTGAAACTTCCAGAAGCGCCTCCGATTCATAGTGCATATTCTTTTATAGTGTCCTTATTATATAACGGGTTTTGATGAAGTATGGCACATTGAACGTGTCTTGTTAATCTGCATTTGGTGGTCTCGGTACTTTAGCCCAAACTTATGTCGTTTTTGCGAAGAGTCGGTTTCCGTGTTTACTGACATAAACGACATAAGTATGTGCCGAATTCCCGAGACCATCAAATGCAGCTCATGAGGACGCGTTGGTTGCGCTATATTTCATCAAATCCGTTGCATATTAACGAACATTTCAAATACTACTTACTTTGGAGTGGGCGCGCTTTCAACACTTTCAACCATTGTTGTTGTGTTGTAACCACGTGATCATGCACCGTGTACAAGGATGACGTTTTATTTCCACAGTGCCGACGGTAGGGCATGCATAGAAGCAACGGTACCAGATACAATCACGTCTTGGGTGGCCACGGCTTTCTCTGTGAACAAACAAACGGGGCTTGGTGTAGCTGACACCCCGGCAAAGGTACCATGTAGACATGGGCCCCGTTTCACTAAACTTCGTACGATAAAAATGTCCGTACGCAGATTTCTATGAATTTGCTTCTCATATATGTTTCTCGAATGCTACCATTGTGTAGAGGTTCGTGTCATTAAATGTAGCACATTCACAAAATATTTTCCAAAATCGGCTGTCAGAACAAATGTTATTGTGGATTTTAATTTTGCACTTGTTTCACTAAACGTACGATTTCTTAATCGTACGTTTAGTGAAACAAGTGCAAAATTAAAATCCACAATAACATTTGTTCTGACAGCCGATTTTGGAAAATGTTTGTAAGTGCAAAATTGTCAACACAGTGCGTATGTGCCGTGAAACACGGTTCCGTGAAACATTTTTGATATCCTGTCAATACGACCTGCATGTAATGTAATCACTGCGTATGAATATGTGCGGTGGCTGGGATTTTGTTTTAATTTGCATTTTAAAGCCATTAGTAGGTGTTGACGGGATACATATAATAGTATGTTAGTGTCATGAATGGGAAAGATATCTGGCGCGGCTCGGAAACGGGATGTGCTCGGCAGAGCCTCGCCCATCCCGTTTCCTAAGCCTTGCCAGATATGTTCCCCATTCACGGCACTAACCTACTATTCTCTATAACATTAGCACGGATATCCAATGTTGGAAAAGTGTTAGTGGTTGTCTTCACCGATAATGTGTAAATGTAAGCGAAAACTGGTAGCATTAGTTAGCCACGTGAATGTGAGAATCAAATTAATTAAACAAAATGTTTTATTATACGATGTTTAGTGAAACGGGGCCCAATCTTATAAATAGGTTACAGAACTTTGAAAATGACGAGTAACTTCCCTTAGAAGAATCTTTTGAAAGTTGACGAAATACTCATAACAAATGCGGAATATAATTCCGCATTTGCTATGAAAATTGTGTCTTCTTTCGACGTCATTTACAGAAAATGTCATTGTTACTGTATACAGTTTTCGTGTAAAATCGCACATGTTTTAGGTACACAATCACATGGCGTGTCTCATATAAAGTTTACAAATCCGAACAAAATCACGAGTCGATTAACTTCCCTTAGACTATCTTCGGAGTTTGTCCGTTCTATGTCACGTTGCTTAGTTGCTGTCACGTTGCTTCGTTGCTAAGCAACGTGACAGCAAACGAACTAAATCCGGCAATTAAAGGCAATGCTGTCCCCGGAAGTATTTCTACGGGAAGTTACTCAGGATTTTCCAAGTTCAGTAACCTATTTATACCACTGATCTAGACTCCGAAATCTCTCAAAATGATTCCGACTTCGAATATTATTATCAATTATCGCCGAGCCGTTTTGCATGAAGAGCGGTAAACTTTGATGTATGTATGTTAACCCTTTCAGCGCCACAGGCCATACTTCAATGTTTACAAACACTACAGATCATGATAGCCGTCTCATCAGGATCTGCAGTGTTTGCCAGTATTTTAAGATTGTTTGGTCCATCCAACGTTTCGTATGAATGGAACCGTCTAAAAGTTAAAATAGAAACATCAAAGGCGGATATTTGGCGGAGAAATGGTTAAGCAGTTGCATATCACCATACTGTAAAACAAATGCGTAATATGTCTTTGAGAAAGGTTTTCCGTGATTTGTAAATGCTAGTAAATGACAGACAAACTCGCATATCACATACTTGTCATATTACGAAGCAGTAGTCAAGTACTAGTACAAGGTGTATGATCACGTGGTTACAACAGCAATAACAAGTACTGACACTTCCAGAAGCCATCCGATTCAAAGTACGTATTATTTTATAATTATTGTATTATGTAACAGATTTTTATGAAATATGGCGCATCAAACGCGTCTTGTTAAGCTGCATTTTGTGGTCTCGATACGTTGGCCCAAACGTCTGTCGTTTTTTCGAAGAATCGATTTCCGTGGCTACTGACAAAAACGTCATACGTATGTGCCGAACTCTCGGGACCACCAAAAGCAGGTCATGAAGATGCGTTTGCTGCGCCATATTTCATCAAAATCCGTTGCCTGTTAAGGAAAATATTAAATAATACTTACTTTGGAGTGGGCGCGCTTTCAACACTTTCAGCCATTGTTGTTGTTGTTGTAACCGCATGATCATGCACTTTGTAGTAGTGTTTTACTAAATACTTTTACATATAACTCATGTGCTATATATGTCTTCAGGTTCCTACCTCGTGTTAGTTCACGACGGCTTCACTAAAGATACATCCATATAACTCATGTACCTTATATAAGACAAGCCATGTGACTTTGCACATAAAAAGATGTGCACTATCTGAAGAAAAAATGTTTGCGCCATTTAAGATGTTTCCCTTAAATGGCGCTTAAAGTCAACGAAATGTTCCGAGCAAATGCGGAATAGAATTCCACATTTGCTATGAAAAATTAGTCAAATTTCAACGTCCTATACTGAAAATATCACAGTTCAAGTTCTGTAAATGGTGTTCATAACAAACTCGCACTTCATTATAGATACAAAAGGCACACGTCTTGTCTCGTATGGAAGTGTCCTTAAGTTCGTGTCCCTGTTTCAGTTCACGACGTTCCGTCCATTCTTCGTGAGCCTGAACCTGCCATACTCCGTGATTCGAGGCGAGGAGGTCGTACTACAAGCCAATGTGTTCAACTACATGGGCCGAGACATGAACGTAAGTCGTAGTTAGGGAGCCCAGGGCGATTTATTTAAGTGTCGTGTTGAAAAAGGTTTTCTTCTTCTATGCATTTCCCATAGTTTCGGTAACCATCCCATACTTTTTCAGTAATTGCCTAAAAATGACACAAAATTCTGAGCTCATGCAGAATTCACCATGGTCTCTGATTTGTTTATGGTGTGTCTCTCAAAATTGTCAAATGCAATTGATCCCGTCAACACACTGCGTATGTGCCGTGAAACACGGTGCCGTGAAACATTTTTGATATCCAGTCAATACTGCGTATGAATATGTGCGGTGACTGGGGTTATTTGTTTTGCATTTAAAAGCCATTTGTAGATGTTGACGGGATAAATAGAATAGTAGGTTAGTGCCGTGAATGGGAAACATATCTGGCGCGGCACGGAAACGGGATGTGCTCGGCTGACCCTCGCCCATCCCGTTTCCTAAGTCTTGCCAGATATGTTTTCCCATTCACGGCACTAACCTATTATTCTCTATATACACGTACTTACAAATGTTGGCTTGGCTATCTGACTGGAGATATAGAGAATACCAGGCTAGATAAGTTTGATATCACGTTTATCAGGCAATAACTGTTTTGGGAGAGGGTGACTTTTTTGTTAATGACGAAAAAGTACTTACATTAACATAGTTTATACATGTAATGTGTTTAATAGCCAACAAAACGTGGAACATACAGTAGTGCGATGTCCTCTCTTAGTAACATTCTAGCCTGATTTTCTGTATTTGCAATGTTTTCACTTTTCCGTGGCTCGGAACCGGTAGGAATTCCTGGGTAAGCCGCGAAATTCCTACACATGTTCTAGCCGTGGGTGATAAATTACCAACGAATCTAGCATGGTATTCTCTATTCACTACGCATTTGCAGGTTTTTGTAACTCTGGCTCGATCCAACGATTTCCAGGCGATTGTGAAGACCCCAGCCGGTCTGATAGATTACGTTTCCCAGGACATTGTCAAGAATGTCCAGGTAACAATGTATTAGAAAAACTATTTCTGGCTATGTTGGATAGTTTCTTGCTAATCCCAGATTAGTTCGTTAGTGAAATCTCTGAACTACATGTATGTATTGTAGTTGAATTTCCCATTAGTAAGAATGTAAGTGTAGCATTGTATTACTGAACTACTTTGCCTCTGGAGGAATTTATTTCATTGAAGGAAATATTACCTGCTCGACATTCGCGAGACGTAATTGACGTCACGTTTTGACGTCATTTTCGGAGACGAAATCATTCATACGCCAAAATTGTTAAATCTGGCAACGTAAAACTCTGGTCTAAGAGCATTTCATATTCTTCGAAGAGCATGTAATATACAATTTATTTCACTACCATTTTGAAATACCTGGTTTATTTCCCATGACATCTGTAAATCCGACAAAGAAACTCGTGCTCCGCACTGGTTTTTTTGTCGGATTTCCAGATGTCAAGGGAAATAAATCCGGTATTTCAAAATTACAATGGGGCACGAGTTTCTTTGTCGGATTTACAGATGTCAAGGGAAATAAATCCGGTTTTTCAAAATGGCAGTTGAATAAACTCTATCTGTCTGCCCTAAGTAACTGGAATGTATTTATGCTAACTTCCAGGGGCCCGTTTCACTAAACTTCGTACAACTAAAATGTTCGCAAGTGCAAATTTAGGATCGTCTGGAAATTTCAATTGGCTGATTTACATTTATTGAGCATAATGTGAAATTTACAGACCATTATAATTTTGCACTTACGAACATTTTAGTCTGACGAAGTTTAGTGAAACGGCCCCCCGATCCTTTCTTTACTGTGATGTCTCGTATATATATTGTACTCGAACACTTTGACAAACTGAAGCGGTATATAAATAATATAATTATATCGTCTAGTAAAGATATATAAAACGTACACAATGTCAATATTGTTCTACAATCATTTCGTAACACAATAAATGCAAGTGTGTCTTGAGTTTTTGTCAAGTTCAATCATTTTCGGAAAAGTCCTACTCTAACCAATATGTATTTATAAACAAACACGCGAGTATACAGCATGGATTTGTTCCCGGTTCCACAAACGATCGATTGCCTATCGTTTACACATTTTCTTGTCACGTTTTAAACCATTAAACATCATTTTCTAATTAAAAACAACGAAAACGATGTCACAACGATGCGTTGAAATAAACGACAGGTGTTTAAATGCATCTAGTTGAAAGACAGGTATTTAAATATCATTTCCACATACTAAAACAAATAATCGTTTATATGCATATCGTTGTACTAAATGATCGTTTTGGCCTCATTTTCATTCATATCGTTTTGTTTGGGAACTTTCAACAAAGCTTTGATGTTCGTATTTACGTGCAGGTGGCTGCAGGAAAAGCGGAATCCGTCTTCATACCAATTGTAGCAACCACTGTGGGCACCATCGACATCTCTGTCAAGGCACAGACACCGGTGGCCGCTGATGGAATCAAACGGCAGCTGATCGTCGAGGTTTGTGATTGGTCAATATGTATTTGTTGTGACTGTCGACCTATTCGTGATTGGTCAACATGAAACTTGTTGTGACTGTATCTATCTGTGATTGGTCAACATGAATTTGTGTTGATATTAAATTTTTTCTGTGATTGGTCATCTTGAATTTGTTGTGAATGTAGATGTATTTGTGATTGGTCAACATGAATCTGTTAGTTTTGTAGATCTATTTGTGAGTGGACAACGTGACTTTGTAATGACTGTTGTTCCATTTGTGATTGATCAACGTGAATGTGTTGTTACTCTAGACATATAGGGTGAGCATGCCTTTGTTTTGAGACTATATCTACTACGTGTGATTGATCAAGCTGAGCATGAATGTGTTGTAACTGAATATTTTAAATACGTGTTATTTGCCATCTGACATATGTTATCCCTGTAGCTCTACACGAGTCACAGATTATAATTTGTCAACAATTTGTTTTCATTTTCAACCTTGTTACATGTTGTATTCGTCAACATCCCGTTTCCGTGCCGCGCCATATATTTTCCCATTCACGGCACTAACCTACTATTCTATTTATTCAGTCAACACCTACAAATGGCTTTTCAAGACTAGTTTGCGAAATTTGAACTGCATAAGTGGCGTTAGTGATTGGTGATACGGAACACTATCGCATATTTACGGGTGGTAAGCGGGCGTCGTGATGGAGAAGCTGTGCATGACGGATATTGCAAATGATATAGTAATTTTCAATGACATCCGAAGGGAAGCACATTCAATACATTTTAAAATCATGTGTCACAATGATATACATTGCAAGTTCAGTAGCCGATTTCATCAACATTGCAAAGTATACTTTTCTAGCAAGGTATACTTTGAGGGAGTAATCATTTATTTGGCCCGGAATGCATTATTTCATATAGAACTACTGCATATATTTGATGTTTAAAAGTATGCAGAATTATTATACTGAATTTATTACATTATCACAGCCAAAATGGCTGTGATAATGTAATAAATAATACAAAAATAAAAATTATCATAAAATTGAAAATTTCTCCCTCAAAGTATACTTTGCTAGAAAAGTATACTTTGCAATGTTGGTGAAATAGGCTACTGGTTTATTGCTCATGGCCATACAGGAACAATGCTATCTATGACAGAAATGCATCAGACATTTCCAACTGAAGCTTCAGCTGGCTGGACATGTGTGATGCATTTATGATATCGTACATTATTTTCAATAAAGGCGGAGGGATCCCCGATGCATATCAACACCCCTATAATAATATCCGGCAACACCAATGTGGACATCCCGATAGCTTTCCCAAACAATTTCGTAGCAGATTCGGAGAAGATACACATATCCGCAATTGGTACGTATTGTTGATTGTGTGAATGTTATGAAGACTAACACATGATTATCGCATCGTTTTCATGTCTGTTTTATAAGCAAACGATTGTATCGTCAGTTTAATGTACATGTGAATTTAGTTTATTTTGTGGAAAAGATTCACGTACAGGTGATTTTAAAAATCGTACTTGATTTAAGCTTAAACAATCTAAATTCGTTGAAACCAAATAAAATATATCATTAAAATTAAGAGCGTATGAACCATTGAAGCGTTAAACGTATAAGCATAGTCGCAATATATGGGGGTAAATGTTGTGTAGAGATAGAATACCAGAGGGATTCCTTAGAGAGCCTCAAGACCCCTACCCGTTTCCTAGCCCAGCCTGGCGGACTTGATATCAAATACACTAGCCTGGTAGTAGAGAATAGTAGGTCAGTGCCGTGAATGGGAAAACTATCTGGCAAGGCTTAAAAAGGTTTCCGTGCCGCGCCAGATATTTTCCCATTCACGGCACTAACCTACTATTCTATTTATCCCGTCAACACCTACAAATGGCTTTCAAATGCAAAAAAAGTAACCCCAGCCACCGCACATATTAATACGCAGTGATTAGGTCGTATTGACAGGATATCAAAACTGTTTCACGGCACCATGTTTCACGGCACCATGTTTCACGGCACATACACACTGTGTAGACCGGATAATTATATTTATTGAGTAAGATTTCATGTTACAAATGAGCAAATATGACGCGGCTCTCGTTGAAATGCAGACTTGTTTACGTTGCATAATCGCACTGACGCCATTTTGGTAACGTCACGTGACATTGTTAGACCAATGAAATGTCGTTGTGGCCACCATATACGTATATATTCAATACATGATACGACACAACGCACGCCGCCAGACAGGATCGAACCCACGACCCCTGATCCAAGGGTCGTGGGTTCGATCCTGCCTGGCGGCGTGCGTTGTGTCCTTGAGCAAGACACTTTATCCACACTGTTCCAGTTCACCCAGCTGTAAATGGGTACCGATAATTCGTAGTTGCTCTGTAAATACGAATTACCGGCTTCTCTCAAAATATCTCTACCTCCGTTCTTTCTCCCATTCTTGGGAGACGGCATGCAAGGTCCTAGAGCCAATGCCGCCGTTAAATATAAGCAAAAAAAACAAAAAACAATGTGTTGTCAGCCAATTAGTATTTGGTAAATTCAAAGGTTATTACTAGATAATTGTGTGCAGGTGACGTGATGGGACCAACCGTGAAGAACATGAACAACCTGCTGCGACTGCCGACCGGGTGTGGGGAGCAGACCATGGCTAGTCTGGCCCTGGATGTGTTTGTCTACAATTACCTCGAGGCCACGCATCAGCTCACTCCGGAGATCAAGGAAAAGGCGCTACACTATATGCAGACAGGTATGTATGTAATTTGCAAACGATCTCAAACATGAGACACACCATGCGATTTTGTACCATCGGACATCTGCGTAATTTCATGAAATAGGTTTACAAAATTTACTATATTTTCCGTAAATGGCGTCAAATGCTGACAACATTTTCAGAGTACATATATATATATTATATATTTGGCATGTACTCTGAAAATTGTTGTCAACTTTTGACTTTATTTATGAAAAATGTTGTAAATTGTGTAAACGTATTTAATGAAATTACGCAGATGTCCGAAGGTACAAAATAATATGAAGTGTCTCATATGTATGCATGTATATGCATGGGCATGGAATACACAATCAATCGATCAGTTGAGATATTATCATCAATTGTGTTTTACCTTTGCTTTGCCCACATTTGTGTTTATTGTCCTCGTCGATAGTAATATGTATGCAACTATGCAAACTGAATGTCTATTTTAAATACGTTGCAATTTGAAAAATGCGGAATACATCATGATAAACGCATGGCACGTGCACATCGATGGTCGAGAAGCCTTCAACGCGGCATAAACACGCAATCCACTACAGAGTGGCCTGCGGTTCTCTTACCAGGCGAATTGCAATTCCTGGAGCGCAGGATTGCAATTCGCGTTTTCATTGATTGCAATTGGACCCAATGTGACTGCAATCAGGTGACTGCGGTCCAAAGAGTTGGTTGCGGAATTGCAATACTTATAGCGCAGTTAGCGCTGCGCTCCGCTTTTAATTGCAGTTTACGCTCTTTTTTTTCTTTAAACTGCGAAAGAATGACCGCTTTACGCTGCGCTCTGCGGTCAAACCAGCGGACCGCTCTGTTGACCAATGCGGCAAGAAAATCAGAATAGTTGATTTTTTCTGACGAAAAGATATATTTTCCTATCTGTATTTAGCCATTTAAAATCCATTAAAATATACATAAATAGTAGAATTAGGTGTATATATTTCACATATTGTTAACATTTTGTTTATCGTAATCAGGGATGTCCCGGACGAGTCTTTCCAAACGCAATTTTAGCTTAATCAAGTTTGCCCTCTTGCGTATCAAGGCAACGTAATGGCCGCCTATCAGGAAATATTTTACAAAATTTGAGTTTTGAGTTTGGCATAATTTCAGCCATTTTTGAATATACTCTATCTGATGTAATGAAATAACCCGTAGCATGACTAGAATCATGTTACGTTGCTTAAAGTCAAATTGTTATAATCCGCTGTATGTGTGTTCATGGCAGTTAACATTTTTTATGAAATTAGACCAATAACCGGATGGTCTTTAATTTCGACAAAGTCGGAAGAAAGAAGAAAGAAGCGCAAATATCGAAAGAATGACCGCACAAACGGTATCGCGAAAGAATGACCACCGCACAAACTGGACCGCGAAAGAATGACCGCACAAACGGTATCGCGAAAGAATGACCACAAAAACGGGACCGCGATTGGACCGCAATTAGACTGCAATTCCAGAGGGGACGAATTGCAATTCAAGGACCGCTGGATTGCAATTCTTGGTAAGAGAATCGCAGGCGGGAGTGTACCAGCGGTGTGCGGTTCCAACACACCTATGAAATTGCAATGGAACTATTATGGAAGGACATGAATTCAATTTGCCATTTTATGATCTAATGTTCAACGTATTTAAAATAGACCTTTAGTTGGCATACAAACCAATCAAAATTGATCAGTGCGATGAATCCAGTAGCCGATTTCTTCAAAATTGCAAAGTATACTTATCTAGCAAAGTATACACTGAGGGAGTAATCATTGATTTTTCCCAAAATTTATTATTTCATATAGAACTAAGTACTGCATATATTTCATGATTAAAAGTATGCAGACTTATTATGCTGAATTTATTACATTATCACAGCCAAAATGGTTGTGATAATGTAATACATTCAGTATAATAAATTGATCCTTAAATTGAAAATGTCTCCCTCAAAGTATACATTGCTAGATAAGTATACTTTGCAATGTTGATGAAATCTGCTACAGATGTATGCACGTGTAAAACAATTTCGATTCTCTGATACTACATAAATTGGAACATATGTATGACATTCATACCGTACTGTTGTTCATAAACGCACAGTGGCTTATATATAAAGTTCGGTGGTAACGAGTGATGAGTTTGAGATATCGAATTAACTATATAATTTATTTTGCGTACATATACATCCACTACATTGGAATAATTAATATAGGAATGAATGGCCTTTTTGTGGAATTTATCGGGGTATAAACTTGGACAAGTCGCGGGAATACTGGACGAAGGCCAGATGGCCTCATTCAGTATTCCCGCGACTTTTCCAAGTTTATATCCCTGATAAATTCAAAAAAAATGCCATTAATTCCTTATAATTCCAGCATTTGAAATAAATTCATCAAGCAAATGTGTTTATTTTCCGTTTTCTTAAGAATTATTTTAACTGCGCCTCACGGTTACGGAAAGTAGTTCGGCGTGGGAGTTTACTGGGATGTACATTTTGGACAGAGACTTGCTACGAGCCAATCAAATGTTGGGGAATTGTGTAAATATTGTTGTGCTGGAATTATATGGTCATAATTGCATGATATAACATTTAAGCTAACATCCAAAAGATTGCGTGTACTTTATATATAAAAAATAATTACCCCATTTCATGCTGAATTCCAATACGGGGTATGAACACATTGGAATAAGTTTCAACGGCTATTTTTTCTTTCTTCTTGTGAAAACTATATGGTGTGACCACTCATGTGAATCGTCTCGACGGTTCCAATGAGCGGTAACAACATATACTTCTATGCATAATTAGGAGAACTGTTTTTTTTGTATTCGTACACGTAATGGCTTAACAATGCCACACTATTGACTCAATAATTATCGTATACAATAATAATATTTTAATGTTCTATTGCAGGATACCAGAGAGTGTTGACGTTTCAACATAACGACGGCTCCTTCAGTATTTGGGGACAAGGAGACAGAACCGGCAGCATGTGGTATGACGTCATATTTATCTTAATCTGAAACAAACTACGGATAACGTTTTCAAAAAAAGTCCCACGAAATAACAATTAATTCCCTCAATTTAACAATTCGTTCCCTCGAATTAACAATTCGTTCCCACGATATATCAATTCGTTCCCTCGAATTAACAATTCGTTCCCACGAAATGACAATTCGTTCACTCAATTTAACAATTCGTTCCCACGATACCAATTCGTTCCCACGAATTAACAATTCGTTCCCGTGGGAACGAATTGTTATTTCGTGGGAACTAATTGTTGAATTGAGGGAACGAATTGTTAATTTGTAGGAACGAATTGTTAAATTGAGGAATTAATACAAAAAAGAATTCTACGTCCCCTGCGGGGCTCCGTAGAATATCCGTAGTATGTGCATTGACCACTCAGTTAACACTCGTGGGTATCTTACACAGGCCGACAGCATTTGTCATTCCATGAAGCCAAGTCACATATCTAGATTTATCCGATTGAAAACAAATTCAACAATGGCATCGTTATTACGAAGCTAATCCCATCGCTGGCAGCATTGACAATACAAATAACAAACAAAACGTTAACGTATCTGCCTTACAAAACCTTACACACAAGGTAAACACAAGTCCTGTGATATTGACCGTGAGCGGTCGGACGTGGGTCGTCTGCAAAAGAAAGCACCATCCCTTGGCAAAATATTATCAAAATAATTGAATAGGTTCATAAGTTATTGAAAGGTGTTACGCACGCACGCACGCACGCACATGGACAAACGCTATATCCCCTCTTGCCTATCGGCGATGTGATAATGAGTCTGGGAATGACGTAGTATGTGCATTTACCACTCCGTTAAGGTATTAGGTGATATATAGCTACACTTGACTTCAAAGATAATTGCTTCATAAGAGTGATGTGATATATGAATATAGCATATGTGAATATTGTCTTGTTACTGTATACTATATGGAGCATTGTGTTGCCATCTCCGCCGTCTTTGTATGTACAAGCCATCGTACAGTTTCACCACTTCGTGCGTTTGACACATACAGCAAATTCTATGACGGTAAACCAAATAAGATTTGGTGCAATACATACTAGACATATATCACAACGGCAAGCTATAAATATTATGCCAGCAAATTATACAAAAGACGAGATATCTGAGCATTTCTCCCATCAATCTCAAAATACATTTTGATGTGTAAACTTTTCAACCTGATGCACATCAGTATGTTTGTGTACTCGCTGCCCATACATGTAGGTAAGCCACATTTACTCGCATATTAGGTGAGTAGACACCAGGGTCAATACACTCAGGTATAGAGAATAGTAGGTTAGTGCCGTGAATGGGAAAAAATATCTGGCAAGGCTCAGGAAACGGGATGGGCGAGGCTCTGCCGAGCACATCCCGTTTCCGTGCCGCGCCAGATATCTTTTCCCATTCACGGTACTAACCTACTATTCTATTTATCCCGTCAACAACTACAAATGGCTGTAAAATGCAAAAATTGTATTGACTGGATATCAAAAATGTTTCACGGCACCGTGTTTCACGGCACATACGCACTGTGTTGACGGGATAAAGTAGACACCAGGGACAATACACTCAGGTAACTGCTTACATATCACTGGATGTGATAGCTAATAACAGAGTACAGTAGTGGGTATATATGGTATGTGTTGTGTGGATGGCCATGTAAAATTGATACACTGTGCGAGTTTCTGTGTATGAGGGTAATTATAATGGTGGTTCAATTTGTTAAAAACACAGGCACAAACCTTTCCAGAAAAATGACATATTTTACAGTTTGGTGTAATATAATTGATAGGAGTCCGTTCTCCTGGCTTTTCTACATGTTATTAGCTAAATTATATCATATGTTCTATTTTGAGTTCTTTGTCAAATGGCAGAACAGGTGAAACTGGCTGATGGCTGGAACACTAAAAAATGGCCGACTTGGCCACTCCATGTGCCGTATAGGTACAGTAATGAGGCAGTATTCACATATATGTTATATATATTCCATCACGTTTACGAAGCAATTATCTTTGAATCAAATAATGATCAGGTATAGAACGGGTCCTTAACATATGCTGTCTTGCATAGGCTGACAGCGTTTGTCCTGAAGTCATTACATCAAGCCAAGCAACATATCTTCGTGGCGGACAGCGTGCTGCAGAACGCAATCAACTGGATCGTCCAGTATCAGAACTACGACGGCTCCTTCAGGAGTGTGGGTAGAGTGCATGACACCAGCCTCTCGGTAAGTCATTCATGTGTAAACGTATTACAGTGAAACGTCTCTAAATCGGACACCAAGAAAACACATGTGATCTTATATTTTATAAGTTTCTTGGTCATTTATCTCATGTGCTGTTCGTCTGTTCATGATCGCAGAGCACACACCTATGGCTCAGAATGATCAAATGTCAGATTTCCAGTAAAACCTCTCTCAGCCGGACACCCGGTACGTATTATGTTTTACCGCACGGCGGGCGGGCGGGCGGCTGAAGAAAAAGCGCATAGTTTGTGTACACAACTCCTCCGAAACCGTTCAGTCGATCGATCTGAAACTATACACACGTCTTCTACACATATTGAAGATGTGCACCTTGGTGTTTTTATGGCGAAAAAAATATTTTTTAACAAATATCACCTTTTTAACTATAGCCATTTTTTCTACATTTTTCTATACAATTCTATATACGGTACAGAGTTTGTGTACACAACTCCTCCGAAACCGTTCAGTCGATCGATCTGAAACTATGCACACGTCTTCTACACATATAGAAGATGTACACCTTCGTGTTTTTATGCGGAAAAAATATTTTTTAACAAAAATATCACCTTTTTAACTTAGCCATTTTTCTACATTTTTCTATACAATTCTATGTACGGTACAGAGATTGTGTACACAACTCCTCCGAAACCGTTCAGTCAATCGTTCTAAAACTATACACACGTCTTCTACACATATTGGAGATGTGCATGTTTGTGTTTTTATGCCGAAAAAATATTTTTTAACAAAAATATCACCTTTTTAACTTAGCCATTTTTTCTACATTTTTCTATACAATTCTATATACGGTACAGAATTTGTGTACACAACTCCTCCGAAACCGTTCAGTCGATCGATCTGAAACTATGCACACATCTTCTACACATATAGAAGATGTGCAGCTTGGTGTTTTTCTGCCGACATATTTTTTTTAACAAAAATATCACCTTTTTAACTTTATAGCCATTTTTTCTACATTTGTCTATACAATTCTATATACGGTACAGAGTTTGTGTACACAACTCCTCCGAAACCGTTTAGTCGATCGTTCTGAAACTACACACGTCTTCTACACATATTGAAAATGTGCACCTTGGTGTTTTTATGCCGAAAGAATATTTTTTAACAAAAATATCACCTTTTTAACTATAGCCATTTTTTCTACATTTTTCTATACAATTCTATATACGGTACAGAGTTTGTGTACACAACTCCTCCGAAACCGTTCAGTCGATCGATCTGAAACTATGCACACGTCTTCTACACATATAGAAGATGTGCACCTTCGTGTTTTTATGCGGAAAAAATATTTTTTAACAAAAATATCACCTTTTTAACTTAGCCATTTTTCTACATTTTTCTATACAATTCTATGTACGGTACAGAGATTGTGTACACAACTCCTCCGAAACCGTTCAGTCAATCGTTCTGAAACTATACACACGTCTTCTACACATATTGAAGATGTGCACCTTCGTGACTTTATGTCGAAAAAATATTTTTTAACAAAAATATCATCTTTTTAACTGAGCCATTTTTTCTACATTTTTCTATACAATTCTATATACGATACATAGTTTGTGTACACAACTCCTCCGAAACCGTTCAGTCGATCGTTCTGAAACTATACACACGTCTTCTACACATATTGGAGATGTGCATGTTTGTGTTTGTATGCCGAAAAATATTTTTTAACAAAAATATCACCTTTTTAACTTAGCCATTTTTTCTACATTCTTCTATACAATTCTATATACGGTACAGAGTTTGTGTACACAACTCCTCCGAAACCGTTCAGTCGATCGATCTGAAACTATGCACACATTTTCTACACATATAGAAGATGTGCAACTTGGTGTTTTTATGCCGAAATGTTTGTTTTAACAAAAATATCACCTTTTTAACTTTATAGCCATTTTTTCTACATTTGTCTATACAATTCTATATACGGTACAGAGTTTGTGTACACAACTCCTCCGAAACCGTTTAGTCGATCGTACTGAAACTACACACGTCTTCTACACATATTGAAAATGTGCACCTTGGTGTTTTTATGCCGAAAGAATATTTTTTAACAAAAATATCACCTTTTTAACTATAGCCATGTTTTCTACATTTTTCTATACAATTCTATATAGGGTACAGAGTTTGTGTCCTCCGAAACCGTTTAGTCGATCGTTCTGAAACTATACAGACGTCTTCTACATATATTGAAGATGTGCACCTTGGTGTTTTTATGCCGAAAAATATCACATTTCTAACTTTATAGCCATTTTTTCTACATTTTTCTATACAATTCTATCTAGGGTACAGAGTTTGTGTACACAACTCCTCCGAAACCTTTCTGTCGATCGTTCTGAAACTATACACACGTCTTCTACTCATAATGAAGATGTGCACCTTGGTGTTTTTATGCCGAGAAAATATTTTTAACAAAAATATCACCTTTTTAACTTAGCCATTTTTTCTACATTGTTCTATACAATTCTATATAGGGTACATAGTTTGTGTACACAACTCCTCCGAGACCTTTCGGTCGATCGTTCTGAAACTATACACACGTCTTTTACACATATTGAAGATGTGCACCTTTGTGTTTTTACGCCGAAAAAATATTTTTTAACAATAATATCACCTTTTTAACTTAGCCATTTTTTCTACATTTTTTTATACAATTCTATATAGGGTACAAAGTTTGTGTACACAACTCCTCCGAAACCTTTCTGTCGATTGTTCTGAAACTATACACACGTCTTCTACACATATTGAAGATGTGCACCTTCGTGTTTTTATGCCGAAAACATATTTTTTAACAAAAATATCACCTTTTTTTCTAAATTATTGTATCCAATTCCCTATCATTTCTACTTTACACTCTACTTCTCTATCTCTGCCTAAATTAGTATACATATTTAGCAAAACGAGATGAAGAAATAATGCTATAGACTTTCAAATTCTCATTAATGTTTCTTGCCTTGGTGACAGCTTCACATTTCTGCATCTTCGCTGTCTGGTCCATATTCGACGGGCGTATTTTGTGACTTGCGGCACTCTTGTTTGAAAGTAATATCAGTTTAACTACAGAATAAAATACGGTAGTCTAAGCATGCGGATGATTGGTATAATAATGTGTTGTGATAAATGTATCTTAATATTTCCAGGGCGGTTCCTCATCATCAATCAGTCTGACTGCGTTTGTCCTGATTGCTCTTCTGGAAAATTCTGTAAGTGTAAGGTATTTACATGCGTGTGTAATATATATTTACTCAGTAATTTAGCAATATAGAATGGAATGTAGTTATGCATATGCATGTTACTAGAAATATGTCATGTTTGTACATGTTTTTGTGTGAAAATAAAAATGCTATAAAAGAAATAAAAATAAACATGTACAATAATACCGTACTTGCAATATCAACTTGTTCTGCTAGTCGTATTTCGCCGATCATCAAGGAGTATTTTATTCTGCTAAGCGTGTTCAGAGATGAATCTTAAACCATGTAATTCCAGAACTTCAGACTAAACACAGAAGCCGCCAAGGCACGTGTCTTCCTGGAGGCGCACGTGCATGAACTGTCGTCACCGTACGACCTCGCGATCACTAGCTACGCCCTAGCCATGTCTGGCAGCAGTATCTCAACAATCGCATTTACGAAGTTGGAACGAATAGCAACCACAGGCAGTAAGTTGCATTTATTATACACCCCCACCGCCAAGCATACGTCCGTCCGTCCGGGCTGACGAATAGGAAGTTATGTTGCTAGCCACACAGGTATGGACTTAGTAAAGGTAATGGTTACTTATAATGGTTGGTTGCTTATTCTGTCCACAAGATTCCTTTCTATCGCTAAATTTTACTTTATGTGGATGATTTAAACAAAACAAATAGCCACATAAGTATTCGCCGTGAGAACGTCCGTCCGTCCGTCCGTCCGTGCGTCCGGGCTGACGAATGGTTAGTTACATGTATGTGGCTAAGTGGACAATGGTAACTGTAAATACCATTCATTCCGTTCTGTTTTGTGGCTATTTTTTACATTTATGTGGCTATTTTAAACAAAGGAATAGCCACTTATCTATCCATTCGTGAGAACGTCCGTCCATCAGTCCTTCCGTCCGTACGTCCGTCCTACATGTAATATGATAAAATATGTTATAAATACGTCATCCAAATATGAAAACAGTCAATAAAGGGAAACTGAAATTAGAAGAAATTTGGTAAATTTCTTCTAATTTCTGTTTCCCTTCATGGAATGCTTTCATATTTGGTTGATGACTTTCTGGCATTATGTTTCATTAATCTGAACAAGATACCCGGCCCTACTTCCGTCTTAAGGCAAATGGCAATATATGTGGTATCATATAAACTTAAAAATATTATTATTATTAGTGTTGTTGTTATTATTATTATCCTACATCCATCTAAACGGAAATGTCATTATTATTATTATTATTATTAATATTATTAAACTAGTTAAAGTAAAGGTGCATACCTACTCAGTAGGCATAAAATGTTTTTTATAGGAATTAAGTACGTGTATAATTGGGTCACTATTCCACCAGTTTTAAAGATTACGAATGGCCGCTGTACGGGTATAATAATTTAGCAATATCTATTTTACTGATAGTGACGCGCGTTGGTATCAGGCTATTTTTATATGCAAATGAGGCATGGTATTTTTAAATATTTATACTAATTAAATGCGTTGCCTGAAAAAATAATATGTTTCACTGATTATAAAGTATGATAATTGCACATCAAAAAATAAATACATAGTGTAAGTATTAATGTCCGTTAACATTTTAAGGCAACACGGTCATCACCCCTGTGGAAAGTTATGTCTGATATAAAATGTATAATAATGCCAATCAATAGGTGGGGTAATGGTGAATGAATCTTTATTTAGTCAGAAAATGTCTCCGATGATGTCTCTAATATAAAGAACATGTTGTGCCTACTGAGTGGACATGTACCTTTATATTTAATACCAACACTACTTTTTCTTCCGGTTTCATATTCTTCAATCCTCAATTTAGGTAAATTCAAATAAGTACACTATGTTATTATATGTCACACTGTATCAAATTGAATAGCATTTGTATGACAAAAACATGTAATTTATATAAGCTAGAATTATTATTATTATTATTATTATTATTATTATTAGACGGTATGAAGTCATGGCCATCGGCGCCGCAGGTGCAGAACCCGGGCTGGTATAGTAGCTACTACCGTAACCCACCACGTGACGTCGAGACGGCCGCATACGCTCTGCTATACTACATCACAAAACACAACCTCGTAGGCGGCCTGCCCGTGCTGAAATGGCTCATCTCTCAGAGGAATGCTCAGGGTGGCTTCAGATCAACGCAGGTACAGTGGGACCTCTCTACAACAGCCACCCAATGGAAGACGCAAAACTGGCTGTTGTAGAGGGGTGGCTGTTGTAGGGAGGTTAATGCGGGATTACATTTTATCGTCTGATGTTTATTTATTGTATTCGATAATTCTCACCAAAAACATGCTTTGACAGCATTTTACAATAATTTCCAAAGGAAATGATTCTAAAGTGCTGTCAAAAAATGTTTTATTGAGAATGAATGCAAAAGCAACATCAGATGACAATTGTCATGCTCAGCAATCTAAGGGTTAGACATAGAGGAAATCATCCATTTCGGATATAAAATTGCGGCTGTTACATAGAGGGTGTTGTTGTAGGGAGGTGGCCGTTCGGGGAGGTTCGACTGTAGGACTGCCGTGGGGCCAATGTGTGAACTTATAAGTACAGTCGAACCTCTCTAAACCGGACACCATGGAGGTATAGAGAAGTTAAACTGTAATTAAGTACACCATGAACACTCTCTATCATTGTCATTCATGTATAGACACGACAATGAAATAATTACAGTGAAACCCATTGAACACAATGGCGTCCCCATGGTGTCCGATTTTGACAGGTTTCAATGTATAAATTATTTTTCACTGGGGTGCATGCCCTAGCATACTCGCTTCACTCCGTGGAGCTCGAAAATAGGACCCCCCCCCCCCCTCGTTCCCCAAATGCTGGATCCGCCCCTGAGTGGTCACAATATATACTTTGGAGAAGAAGTAAGAAAAAATATGGGTATTCACCATGAGTAGGTCAATATATTATTTTCTATATTTCTAGGATACGGTTCTGGGACTGCAGGCAATGTCAGAATACGGAGCGATGTTGTCGGGCCATCTCGACCTGAATATTGACATCACCGCCGGAAACTTCTCCCACCAGATCCACATAGCCGACAGCAGTGCGCTCGTACTCAAATCTGTGGAGGTAGGGGATTGGTATTAGCCCCTGTCCATGCATATATGGCTGTGAATGGAGAAATGTGGTTTATGGGTTTGCGACCAGTGTAGATCCAGATCAGCCTGTGCATCCGCACAGTCTGATCAGGATCTGCACGGTTCGCCAGTCCATCAATGAAACACCCATCATGCTTCTAACAAGCAATGTATATAGATCTTTATTAGACTATTTCAGTGTGTTATTTGCTCAGGAGCTACACCTGTCACAAATCCCATGAGCCCCTTTTCTCCAGTCACAGACACATATAATGTTTCCGAGTACGTACGTCGTCTTCATGCGGGGAATAATGAAGTATGCATTATCTCGAGTATGGATTCTGATAAAGTGTTCAGAGAGATAACTGTGTAAGCCCGGACCCTTACAATGAATGATGTTTTGGGGTCTTTTACGGATATTCCCTCTATTCATTCCTTTATTATCATTTTATTCTGCAAAGATCACGATAATAAAGCCATGATCATATTTACAAAATTTGCAATATAATTGCGTCTAATATCGATGCATATACGTGATTTTAAAACGTTGATGTCTCGATATTTAAGGGAAAATAAAATGTTATCGTCACCGTTTCATTGTCATTATCAAACTTTGCGAAGCAAAATCACGTTTTGGCATGAGCTTCACCAAACTATTACGACGAAGAAGTTCGTAAGTGCGAAATTGGAAATTCGAATTACACTTACACTGATCGGCGATGTTGGTAGTTTTTCAGTGGATATTTTCACATGTAACGATGTGTAAATGTAGGTGAAAATTGCAGCATTAGTTAGCCACGTTAAAGAACTTAATAAAAATCTTCGTATTTACTTTTCTATCGTACGAAGTTTAGCGAAGCTGGCCCCATGGGCCCGTTTCACTAAACTTCTTACGACTAAAATGTTCGTAAGTGCAAAATTATGATAGTCTGTAAATTTCACATTTCACATATGCAGCCTATGCTCAATAAATGTAAATCCATCAATTGAAATTTACAGACGATCCTAAATGTGCACTTGCACTTGCACTTGATTTGAACATTTTAGTCATACGAAGTTTAGTGAAAAGGGCCCCAGCTCTGTCTGTCCATCCTCAGTCACTATGCTTAATTTTGCTTAAGATGTTCTAGTGTCATCGAATTCGCTACGAATTACAACCACCCCGGGACCCAGAGTCCGACAAAATCAGCCCTATTTATGCATTTCGATTCACATATGAGACACGCTATGTGAGATTGTACCTTCGGACGTCTGCGTATTTTCATGAAATACGTTTACAAAATTTACAATATTTTCCGAGAATGGCTTCAAAAGTTGACACAATTTTCAGAATACATGCAGAATTATATTCCGCATGTACTCTGAAGATTTTGGCAACTTTTGTCTTTATTTATGAAAAATATTGTAAATTTTGTAAACGTATTTAATGGAATTACGCAGATCTCTGATGGTACAAAATCGCATGGTTTGTCCCATTTATGACTGTTCATTGTTTACAATATACAGGTGCCATCTAACTCCATGCAAATGACGAAAAACCCTGGAAGCCAGACATCAAACGTACATCTGTCTGTTACAGGTCATGGTTCCGCTCTTGTGCAGGTAATACATACACATTTGTCAATCACAGGTGACTACCCTTACATAATTTTTTTATATGTCCCATATATGGGAAAGTTATTGGGGACATATATGTAACATATATGGCACATACAACTTCCTACTATATGGGACATATATGGGACATATATGGCAAATGTTGGGATTTTGTATGCAAATGAGATGTATGTATATGGGACTTATATGTCTGGCACATATAACTATAACTTTATGGCAGTTATATGGCAGTTATATGGCAGTTATATGTCTGGCACATGTAACTATAACTTGATGGCAGTTATATGGCAGTTATATGGCAGTTATATGTCTGGCACATATAACTATAACCTTATGGCAGTTGTATGGCAGTTGTATGACAGCTATATGGCAGTTATATGTCTGACACATATAACTATAACTTTATGGCAGTTATATGGCAGTTATATGTCTGGCACATATAACTATAACCTTATGGCAGTTATATGGCAGTTATATGTCTGGTACATATAACTATAACTCAGGTAAGTATATTCAACTCAGAACTTGGCTGCATGCTAGACTGTGATAAAAAAGGATTCATTGATTGAATGTGGCTTTATGTCTTGGCCAGACTGATTGATTGAGTATTGGTGTCTAATGGCGTATCAACAGCTAAGGTCAGTTAAGGCCGGGTATAGAATATTTGGGTTTGGTAGAAGAACAGTAGCATGCTGAGCTACATACACCTGGCGCCTTTCAGCCTGTCCATAATGTCCCAGAGAAATTCCCAAAATCTGAACTCAATATTAACAGAAAATATATATTCAGCCCTAAAGTCAGAATATCCTCATTACTGACAGGGTGCCAGGTCCTTGCCACACCAGTCACTTAGCTCCAATCTTATTTCTTAATGTGGCATAACATGATTTAGCTCTCAAGTATCGAAAGTCAAATTGTACAAGAGGGCCAATCCATGCAAATCGGCATTCTGGTAAGGACGAACCCCGATCGTTAGATTACCCTTCGCATGCTGACACCTACAGCGCACTTCATATCCTGAAGGTGTAGCCTTCCTGTATGGTCATATGCGGGAAACATTAACGTCAGTGCAACAACATTATGTACGGTTTTCTTAAATGTATTCATATATCAAAATATATATAAACAAATCGAACGCTTTCTTTATTCTTTATTCTTCGGAGAACCTGAAACACAGAGCACATTTGCAATTCTTACAGCTACACAAATAGTATGAATTAAAGTTCGTGGAACAGACCATTATGTGAGAAACAATATAAATCTTTGATATGACTGGACAAAAGTTAATTTTCGATACTAACACAGTGAGTGCTTTCGTTAACAGGAATTGGACTTAAATTGGTACATTTCCTAAAAGTTATATTAAAAGTTAATATTAAAAAAAGGTTCCTTAACATCAGTATTATTAATGATGGTGCTGCCAACATCTCGTACACAACAGACGAAATAACACAGCAACCCATTAGTCCAAGATCAGAAAACCAGTTTTAGTACAATAATGACAATTACATGTGCAAGTTTATGTAAGGAATGTATAAACTTCAATATTACATGCTACCCAGTGATTTAACATTCATCATTTATGAGCAAGCGAAGAAATTATTTCCACCTAGACTCAATGTCACATTTTGATATCATATCATATTTATTTCACATGGCATCTGCAAATGTGGGGCATACTCGTGCTCGGCGATAATGTCGTTCTCCGATTAATTTCTCGGATCAATATTTCTAAATCTTAATTAAATAAAGTCTATTCTTGTATTTTTCACTGACTGGTAATTACCCATTTGGTTCCTGTCTTGCCTGCTCTCGGCACACTTGCAGTTCATGGACTGCACCACATCCCGCTCCGTTGTTTTGGGAAATGTTTGTTGGGCGAATTCTGGAACAAGATTAGAACAATGGTCAAGGATTGGGGAGATACATGTATTTGGTACGCAATTAAAAAGCAGACTTTAACACAAATTTCAGAGTAATTTTACCTTGGGCATGGGGTCTGCATGGGTGGGCTATAGAATGAAAATATGGATGGTGATAAAGAAGTATTGATATTGGGTAGTTAAAAACTTGTATCTTAAGTAATTTAACATTGCATGACCTCGGGCATGGTAGCCACATGGCTGGGCTATTGGATGAGAATATGGATGATGACGAGGTATGTGAAGTTTCAAGTCAATCAAGACTTCGGGTTGTGGAGATATTCATCCAGATTTTACAAAAAAACTCATAACGCACATTTCTAACCAATTTGACCTTGAACTTGGACAAGGGATCTGCGTTGGTGGGATATAGAATTAAAATATGGATGATGATAATAAGGTATGTGAAGTTTCAAGTTTGTCAGACTTAGGGTTGTGGAGATATTTGGTACATGAAATATATATACTTACACAAATGCTGGACGCGCGTCAAAAGCAAACTAGCGGGCGTGATAAAAACATGCAGGGCGTTGACATTCATACTTTGCTATATTGTTATTGAGAGACAGTTCTACAGTATGACACAAAACTACATATAAACTTACCTTATAAAGTGTGTATTATCAAAATCCTTCGGACACTCGATCCCCACAAAGTAGAAAGTAAACAAAGAATGCTGCGAACACACATTTGGAAAGACCACTCAGTCATAACTCGTATGCAATATGCAGTGTAATGAAATGTAATTAAGAGCTATGTACTCATCATGCTCATAACTAACATGTATTAACTTCAATATTGGAAATCCAATATCACAGTTGTTTAATCGATCCAGTCGGTTATTGGTTAATTTTTTCATAATTATTTGGAAATTCTTACCTTATTTGATTTAAACGACAACAATAAGTCTCAATCATTTCTAGAAGTTTAGTTTATGTGTTTATGAAATCTGTTACTGTTGTTTTGATTATAATTTACATAAGAAATTACTTTTTAAATTAAAATAATTGATCCTTTGTTTTGAAAAGGGCGGTTGTTGTTGTTGTTGTTGTATGTCTGTAATTCAGGCGCTTATTTTTGGCCTCCATCTCTCTACAGACGCAACCCATATGTGCATGCATACTCGTCCATTTGTCTGTCAGCCTGTCTGTCAGTCTTTTGGCCAGTCTGCATGTGTGTATTGTATGTTAATTATGCTTGTTTAAAATCATGTTTTGGCAGCACATTACAATTGTCTAAAACTGAGCAGATTCTACTGTGCTGCTGCTGAAACATGATTTTATATTTAGAAAAATTTAAAAAAAATCAGCAGATGACAACAATCTAATTGGCGAGTTCTATCATATGTAATGTTTGAGAATTATAGTAGTTGCACAAAACTATTTGTAAATTACCCCAAACCAACAAAATCCACCCAACTATCAATATGACACCAAAATAATGACCATCTGTTCAAACACCTGTGGTTTACAGAACTTATATTGAATATTAAAATGTGTTCTGTAAATAATATATTATCCAGGAAAAAAACTGTGATGCAATATGGAAGGTTATTTGAGAGTTCAAATACTGTTAGCTGTGTAATCAGTTCATCTGTACAAGTGTTTCATAAGTGGATGTGACTGAAGAAGTGGGGCTTATGGGTTTTCTGACCAGTGTATATCCAGATCAAAGTCTCATCAGAATCTGCACTGTTCGTCATTACATCAATGAAACACCCGTCATGCTTCTAACAAGCAATGTACATTGTTATCAGACTACATGAGTGTGCTATTGGATGAGGAGCTACACCAGCCAGAAGTGCCAGAAGCCTCATTTCTCCAGTCACAGCCACATAATTATGAGAAATAATCAAAATGCTTGATTACAAATACAATCTACACTTGTTTACTCACAATTCAAGGGACTGAGGAAATAGTATGACTTAGCGAAAATTTGAGTTTACGAGAGTTATACTGTACATGTGTATAGGAAAACATGTAATTGTGATAAGTTTGTAATAGTTAATTACTCCATCATGTAATATCTTCAATACTACTTGAAGAATTGCTTCAATATTTGGGTACATGCTCCACCTGAATGTATGCAACACACTCCCACACCCATTGACATGACCTTGACCTTCGGAATGTCGCTGTAACACTCTATAATACATGCTATTTTTTTACATCAAAAAGTTTCTCCCATCATATTATATCTTCAGCTAGTTTACATGATTAGGCTAATGGTCAAAAGAGACCAAGTAAAATAATAAAGCATTGTAGTACTTGTGAAAATGAACAAATATAACCATTTACTATCAGTGGACCATAGAAAATGACCAAAGTCCGACACTGTGCTATTAATGTACAAGGTACCCGTCATAATGCACAAAGTCCATCAATGTACTATCGGCGTACCAGTAAAGAAGTCCAACACTTTACTATTAATGTACCAGTGACACAGAACGAAGTCCAACAATGTCAGTGTATCAGTGAAAAGGAACAAAGTCTGATACTGTACTATTAATGTACCCATGCATGTTGTAGAAGTCCATCTCATGGTGCGAAATGTTTAAATTTTACCCATGCCTGAGCGACACTCGTGATATATTAAAAGTTTACACCACAAGATGGACATAGTAGATGTACATCATATTTGCTGCAAAGATCAGAATTTTCGGTTTATCATTTGCCAAAACAAGCATTTAATTGGAAAAGTCGACTTGTGAAATCTACTTCATGTCCGCATGGATTCAGAACAATAACGTTATTTATTCACATTTTTGTAGGATATATATTTTCATTAAGTGGTTTTTTGATATTTCACAATGACTAGTGCAAATGCGCATTTTGATTCTGGTGTGGCATGGACCTGGCACCAGGTCAGGATATTCCAATTTCAAGGCTGAATATATAGTTTATGTAAATATTGAACTCTGATTTTGGGAATTTCTTTCATTTTGGACAGGTTGAATACGGGATAGTCCAACCCGTTGGCCCGGCCTTAAATGACCTTAGCTGTTGATAAGCCATTACACACCAATAATCAATCATTTTAGCAAATTTCATATTAAAGAAATATATATTTTGTATTTTTTTTTTTTTTTTTACTTCTATGTAAATAACAAATTGGAATAGCTTATCTCAAACCAAACATTTTGATACCCATTTTGCTCTAACTTAATGAACAATGTATTTTTTCATTTGATTATATTGTTAAAAAACATACTGGTTGGACTTAGTCTTTTCGGACTCGAGAAATTTTCCCAGTTTACTGATGAAATGGCTAAGTTCTCACTTATATGTCTGAACTTTTGGAAAGACAATTCCCCAAAATCTGCCCTACATCACCCATATAACTCCCATATAACAGAATTACTTGTATGTTTTACACATATAACTTTCCAACATCTCCCATATAACTATAACTCCCATACTCCATTTTAATGACAGTTGTATGGGACATATATGTCCCATATATGTCCCATATATGTTTGTGCTTTCAATTTCGGTAAGGGTAACGCGTGGCAGGGATTTTAAAATGGTTTTAAAAATATCCTAATTATGTTTAGAAACCAGCAGAAAGCCAGAGAAATATTCTATTTCTCTGACTTTGTCATGGTTTCTAAACATAATTATGAAATATTTAACCCTTTCACCACTGCAGACCTCTATATCGGTATTTGCAAACAGTGTAGATCCAGATTAGCCGGCTCGTGACTGGCCGTCTCTTCAGGAACTGGACTTTTGCAAGTAATTTTCGTATTGTTTTTAAAACCAAACACCCCCTTTACATAAATGAACTAGTCTGAAAATCATTTTGTGACTGCTGGATTGGTCGAATATTTGACATATAAAAATTCATTGCAGTTATTTAGGGGTGAAATGGTTTATTCATATGTAATGCCAATTTGCACTATTACCCAGTTCGAAAATCTATTCCTTCTCTTAGAGTTATTATCTAACGTGGCGAGCTCTTCAACGGCTGAGTTAAAATGGCACAGGTATTCACATCCGGTAAGTAAATCTTCCAAAACATGCATGTCCATGATGAGAGAGACCAGTCGCATAAATAGGTTACTAAGAGGTAACTGTTTTCTGAACATCTTCCGGGGCACCACCGGCGTTATAATTGGCGGATTCTGTCAGCTTGACGTCACATTGCCTAGTTTAAACTAAGCAACGTGACGTCAAACCAACAAACTGCGTCAATTTTAACACCGATGATGCCTATGAAGTAGCTCTAAGGATAGTTACTCTTGATATTTCTGGTTCCGTAACCTATTTTTAAGACTGGTCTATATAGCTCTATATGCATGCACGTCGACAGAGGGGATTCGATGGGGGCGAACAAATTCCCTAATCACCCAATAATTTGTTGTGCTGTCGAAAATTGACAAAGCAAGCAGACATCATGCATACATTAAAAGCTGCCACAAAGTCAGTCGCATTTTCCGCAGATGACGTCGAAAATGTACAAAACCTTCAGAAATTGAATTTCTCATGAGCTCTGCATGTAAATATAAATTTTCGATTAATGACAGGGGAGATAAATCCACATTATGTTCCAGGTGGCGGTCAGTTTCCACGTAGAGACGGAGGTTTTGCACCCGGCCTTTAACCTCACAATAAGCATCATGGACGAGACCCTGAGATCCATCGTCGTTCAGGCATGCGCCTCGTAAGTAACTGGCAGTGCTTAAATCTGGCCTCAACTGATTGGGTCTTACATTCCAAAGGCGGCGTGTCTCAGATTCGCCAATATGTATTGTAATTGTTCACATATTGGATTTTTATGGAATGAAAAGCGAGGGAGCGCTAGCGACCGCAGCATTTTGTTCCTGAAAAATCCAATATATGAACATTACCATACTTATAGTTCAGCCAAATGCGTCAGTTTTAGTTTATTAAATTCCATTGAGGTTGTGTTGCCGTCAATGAAGTATACATGGCCCACGAACTGCAGAGTGTGATGTGTATACTCAATGCAATAAACCCGCACTTACAGCGGGTATTTGTTCGTGTTCACGTGTTCGGCGAGCACCATGGATGTCTCGACGTTGTCTTCATATTTTAAAAGCCCATTGATGTTCAATGCAGTGTGGCGGTTGTAGAAATATGTTTAGTGACAAAATAAAGATACACAGTGTTAGTATTTGCGATTTTGTCGAATTTTAAATACGGCAAAATCTTGAGTATCACACAATATTGAGTGTCTCTTATTCATAACGTTTAACTCGTACTATTTCCGAGCTTATTTCTTTTTCGGCCGGATATTTTGAAAAATTTATTGGCGTCGGTGAACATCACTTTTCTCAGGTCCGTAAATCTCATGTACACCTCCTCAAAAGACAACAATTGTATATTAGTATTTGACTGACAATTTCAACCAATGAGATTGTCCAATTTCGGGTCACATGATTGTGGATATATATGATATCAGTCCGAGAATGATATTCGAAATGTGATATTCTCATGGAGGTGAATATCACATTTCGAATAACACTCTGGGACTCTTCTCGCGCAACGAGACGGGTCCCAGACTGATATTCAGATATAGCAGCATGCGTGTGTTACTGATCACGCAACCAAAGCATGAGACATATCGTGCGTTGTTGTATCATATACGTTCGGTAATGTGGATCATGTAATACAATACGTATTGTCTTTTGAGTCGGTGTACACGAGATTCTATTGTTTTTATGTGACGCATTTAATTTGTATAAATAATTAAAAAATAGCAGGTCTCATTTGCATATGAAAATAGACTGATACCACCACGCGTCACTATCAGTAAAATACATATTACTAAATGATTATATATGTATAGCGGGCACTCGTAATTTTTAGCCAGGTTTTTTGAAAAAAAATCCAGGCTATTGGATTGGCGAAAGCCGGGCGGGCGGGAGGGCGGGCGGGCGGCGGGCGGCGGGCGGCGGGCGGGCGGCGGGCGGCGGGGCCCGCCGCCGGCGGGCGGCGTCCACAATCAATGTTAAGTTTTCGTGTTCGAGTCCATTTCTTTATTACTGTGCCACCTAGGACCACCAAACTTTCACAGCTTCATAATCAAGGGGTGCCGACCACATATTACTATCCAACATTGTTTCTTTTTTTTTAACTTGACCCATTTTTTCCGCGCAGTCGACTTAGCCATTTTCAATGTTAAGTTTTCGCGTTTACAATGTTAAGTTTTCATGTTTGAGTCCATTTCTTTGTTACTGTACCACCTAGGACCACCAAACTTTCACAGCTTCATAATCAAGGGGTGTCCACCACATATTACTATCCAACATGTTACTTTTTTTTGAACTTGACCCATTTTATCCGCGCAGTCGACTTAGCCATTTTCAATGTTAAGTTTTCGCGTTTACAATGTTAAGTTTTCGTGTTTAAGTCCATTTCTATGGTACTGTACAACCTAGGACCACCACACTTTCACAGCTTCATAACAAAGGGGTGCCTACCACATAAAACTATCCAACATGTGACCATTTTTTTACCTTCACCTATTATTTCTACGTAATTGACTTAGCCATTTTCAACGTTAACTTTTTAACGTACGTCTGGTTACATTTTTTGGTTAAAACTGTTTCGTTATACTATATCTCTGCAACTGCTTCGCCCATTACCTTGAAACTTCACATGGGTGTTTATCATCGTCCATATTTTCATTCTAACCCCCAACCGTGCGGCCCCTGTGCGCAATGTCAAGGTCAAATTACTTTGAATTTATTTGTTAAAGTTTTTTCGTGTACTATATCTCTGCAACTGCTTCACCCATTACCTTGATACTTCACATGAGTGTTTATCATCATTGTCGCACCCGCTTGCGGAAAGCGCGATATCGTCGGCATTTTGGCATACGTCCGTCCGTCCGTACGTCTGTGTGTCCGGTTAAAGTTTTTTCGTTAAAGTTTTTCCATCTACTATATCTATTTTTTTAGTGTCCATGCCTCGCCCCAAGGCGCGACATGCAGGCCACGGCCATCTAGTCTACAAAATGTGGGTATAATTATGTTATCCAAGTGTCCATGCTTGGAAAAAACCTGGCCTTCGTGGCTTTGCCTCGTTTCTTCTTAGAACTGGTGGAATAGTTACACACTTATATACTTATTAAATTCCTATAAAGAAAAATTAAAAAATAGCATAAGTTTTAGAACTGGTGGAATAGCTACACAATTATACACTCTGTGCCTACTGAGTGGGCATATACCTTTAACTTAGCGGACTGACGTGTGTTAGTCGAATGGGATAGAACGGTTATTGAAGAAAGGTTTATATGTCGGTGTTTTATGGATTATTTCGGTATATCTGGTGGTTTGGGTGCATTGTTACCAACACACAATGTACGTCACCTCCCTGCGAATTGCATATATAACTAGAACTGCAGTGGATACCGACAGTATAAAATGGGTCCAAAACTAAATGTCTACATAATTGACGATTTCTGTCGTGTATAATGTTTGAGCATTAGTAGTTGCACAACACTTTGTAAATTAGCCAAAACCAACGAAATCCACCCAAATCTACCAAAATACCGACATGACACCAAAGTAATGACCCTCTGTTCAAACACCTGTTGATTGAACTACATATACTTAAATTAAAGTAATATTAATATGCAGATGACGTGCGCTTTCACAGTGTAAGCCATTGCGGGTTAGTTATGCAATAAGAACGTGTTTATTTGAAGCAATACCATGTTGACCTCATTCTGTATTCAGGTATAAATACAGCAAGTACAGCCGGCCCGGCATGGCGGTTATCGAGCTCGGCGTGCCCAGCGGATTCACTGCGGAGATGGACAGTTCCAGGACGGTAATCAATGACGCCAAGAAGACGGAAATCAAGGACCATACTGTCGTCATCTACTATGACTCGGTAAGAGATATGCTATGATTAATAAATCAAGGTTTATGCCTAGAATAAGCTGAATAACCAATGAATAAGTATGTATCTCTATAATAACCAGACTGTCCTCATCTAATAACGACTATACTAGGGATACAAATCCAGGCACGGATAGATTCAGACGGGGGCGTGTCGACGGGGGCGTGTCCGGCGCACTACCACCCCCACCCTTCCGATTTCCTGATAATTTTACTTCATGTAACTATAATACATGGTTGTCATGGTAACGTTACAGATCCTGCCCACGCCTGCCACGTGTGCCACTGTGGAGATGATCCGTACAGAGATGGTCGCCAGGACCCAACCGGCGTCCGTGCACGTGTATGACTACTATGAGCCAGGTATCACTATGGGTACTGATCGTCTTATCGATCAATATCTTCTAAACCCTTTATGTAGCCTATTTCACCGACATTGCAAAGTATACTGTTCTTGCAAAGTATACTTTGAGGGAGACATTTTCAATTTAAAGACAAATTTATTAATTTTTATTATGCTGAATTTATTTCATTGGCTGTGATAATGTAATAAATTCAGTATAATAATTCTGCATACTTTTACTCATCAAATATATGCAGTCGTTAGTTCTATATGAAATAAAGCATTTCAGGCAAAATAAATGATTACTCCCTCAGTGTATACTTTGCTAGAAAAGTATACTTTGTAATGTTGGTGAAATCGGCTACAGTACTGATGTAGTTGGCAAATGTATTTCCCGAACAGCTTGTGCATCCGTGTTTTTATTTGTAATCTCCCTTGAGATAGCATATTATGTCACGCAAATTTATATGGGGGCAGCCATTGATAGTGCTATGCCTAAACGGCGAGTACGACCAAGAAAATAGTACCCTGTGAACACTTATCCTATGACTTTTTGGTTCGTCTTGCTTTGTATCTAAAACTCTAAATATACTATTCTCTATTGTTTATAAAGTTTTGTGCTCAGTTTATCAGTTAAATTATGGAAAATACGAATCAAGACATTTCGTGCGTATGAATATAGCAGCTATTATCTTTAGTTCTCACAGTTATGTAGCAGTGACCAGATAGCCGCCAGTTTCGTACAATATTTTTTCTGGATGTTTCAAACAGTAATTAATTCTAGAGAAAAAGTATGGATGGGAATGGGTTTGCATCATCACAGTACATTTGCCTCTGGATGATGATTGAGAAAATATGCAACTTACAATCTCTAGTTCCGCAAGTGATCAGTTTTTGTGCAGATAACATATTTCAGTACTTTCAGTACTTTGATTTAATCCGTGTTTGCAATGTTTGCCATTCAGTCAGGTGGATATTTTTTCACAATTATAAAACAATAAATATAACATTAGCAGCAGGGCTGGTTACTTATAACGATATTTATTACACGTGTTTACTGATTTCATATTATATTGCCCACCTGGGGCCCGTTTCACTAAACTGTGTACGTTATCAATTGGAATTTCACTAAACTTCAACGTTATCAATTTAAATTTCCAGACTATCCTAAATTTGCACTTACGGACATTTTAGTCGTACGAAGTTTAGTTAAACTGGACTGTTTCATTGAACTTCGTACGACTAAAATGTTCGTAAGTGCAATATTATGATAGTCTGTAAATTTCACATTAACAACGTTTTCTTGTAAACAATTATTGGATTTACATTTATTGAACATATGTTCAATAACTGTAAATCCATTAATTGAAATTTCCAGACTATCCTAAATTTGCCCCTACGAACATTTTAGTCGTACGAAGTTTAGTTAAACGGCCTCCAGTTCATGTCTGTCATGGACTATGCGAGTACTGTCACACTCTATGACTAACGCTTCATACACTACATACACATGTGTGGCATATGAATTGCATATGCAAATTATATAAAGTCATACACTACAAAATGTGTGGCATATGAATATCATATGTTTTTCAAATGATATAAAGTGAACCGATATGCAATTCATATGCAAAATTTTCATATGAACTTCATATGCAAATCATAAGAATTTCATATGAAGACCCATGTACAATGCTTTTAAATCTGTAAATGAAAAACGTATGAATTTCATATCGGCTCTTTTCAAATGCATTTCATATGCAATTCATATGTTTTTCATATGTTTTACATATGAACAGCATATTAATTTGTTTTCATATGAATTGCATATGTGGCACATTTTGCTGTGTACAACCGACTTTTGCGAAACGCAACGTGAAAAAAGAATACTGGCCACACTCGTCCAACCACAATCACATATGAGACGCGCCATGTGATTCTGTACCTAAGAACATGTCTGACCTTTCAATATATTTACAGAACTGTGATGGATGTAAATGACGTCGAAATATGACGAAATTTTCATTTGCCATGAAACCTTCGTAAACCTCCGACGTCATAAGCGGAATATATCGTAAATTTTGTAAATCGTTTTCACGAGATATCGCACATGTTTTCAGGTACAACATCACATGGCGAGTATCATATGTTATTTAATATGTCACCCTTTGCAGATAACCGCGCCTTGGTGTTCTACGAGTCACAACTACTGAAGGGTGCCTCATACTGCGACATCTGCTCAACCTGTGGCTGCTAACTATGGTAAGTCTTGCCGGGTGGTGATTGTGACGTATCAAAATGTTATTCAGTCTACATTCGTTACCTCAAACTCTATTTTATCCCGTCGACGCAGTGCGGATGTGCCGTCACACACGGTGCCGTGAAACATGTTTGATATCCTGACAATACGACATAATCACTGCGTGTGAATATGTGCGGTGGCTGGGGTTATATGTTTGCATTTTACAGCCATTTGTAGGTGTTGACGGCATAAATAGAATAGTAGGTTAGTGCCGTGAATGGGAAAAAATATCTGGCACTGCACGGAAACGGCAAGTATTATTTGATATTGTCCTTAACATGCAACGGATTTTAATGAAATATGGCGCAGCAAACGCGTCTTCAAGAACTGCATTTGGTGGTACATGTACATGGAGTTCGGCACAGACTTATGTCGTTTTTGCGAAGACACGGAAATCGATTCTTCGCAAAATCTACAAAACTTTTGGCGAAAATACAGAGACCACAAAATGCAGCTTAACAAGGCGCGTTTGATGCGCCATATTTCAACAAAATCCGTTACATAATAAGGACACTATAAAAGAATACGTAGTTTAAATCAGATGGATTTTGGAAATTTCAGTACTTGTTGTTGTTGTTAGTACCACGTGATCATACACATTGTGTCCCATGGACTATGAGTAAACGAGTGTAGACTGTAATTATAATGTATAGGTTATAATGTATGGATAAAGGAAAGACACATCTGTTGAACCTTATATGTCACATAAACGAATATATTCATGCGAATGCGTCAAACATTTCTGTGAATACTGGCCGAATTCGGCCGAATACATCACAAACAGAAAATCTCACCCAAATATTTTTCACTTTTTGGTATAAACGAATATGTTACACAATCGCACATTTCAAACTTGACCGAATATGGTCATATCATTATAAAATCGATTGTATCGACAGGACGATCACTTTGGAGCATTTATTGTCGAAATCTGATCGTTACGTAATCCAAGATGACCGCCGAAAGGTCAAAAGGTCATTATTTTATTAGAGATTTCAAACGTCTTATTTTCATGAACCACCGGGCTGATATTGGACAAACTTCACAGTTATGGCCATGATCCGTGGGTGAAGACTTTTCATATTTGTTAAAATGGAGATCATCGCATAATCCAAAATGGCCGCCGTCAAAAAGTATGTCAAATTCTTAAAAAAAACTTCTTCTCCCGAACCGCCAGACGGATTTCGATGACACTTGGTAGGAATGATCGATAATTAACGCTGTTTCAGATTTTACCGTTTATTGTCATGTCATATTTCAACTCAAAGACGATCACTCTGGAGCATTTTTGGTCGACATCGGATTTTTTATCATGTTATCATCAGTCAATGTATATTCCCGCACCAATCCCCTCCATCAGAGTAGCGGGGCTTTATCTGGGCATACTGGGCATACACCGGGGCTTTAACCGCCGATGATGTCCCGCAATGCGGTGACATTACAGGTTCTTTAACTGTTGATAAAAATGTGCTGCGATGTTCACCAACCAAATGGCCCTACACTGCCAGGCATTTTACCGGGACATTTACTGGATTTAACAGCATAATTATTTAAAGCACCTCCATTTCTCGGGGGGTGGGGGCGATCGGGGGTGGGGGTGGAGCGGGTATTTAGTACTATTTACACAAATATTATGGCATCAATTTCAGACATATTTTACCTTCGAATGCATGCATGCCCCTTTAAAATGTGACCTTGCGGAATGCATCATCACTATCATAAGCTGGGTGTCATTTAAAAGTTACATATGCTTATTCGGCTTTACGTAAATATACAAATACAAAAGCCATGACCTAATGTATTCATGTAAGACCGTGAAAAGGGTACTCACACTCAGCTTTTTTCACGGTCTTACATACCGGCTTCGTGCGATAGGAGAATGAACTAGCTAGGTTAAATTAATGCACATATTTCGACTGTATGGCAGATATTAGTAAATTCGGAAACTTCATGTGACATATTCGTCTGGACAATATTTTATTAATTTTTGTTCGAGTTTTTGTAACATGTGACACATTCGTTCTTGTTGCAAGAGGTAGTGATGCCAAACGTAAACGTCACACATTTGTGTGATGTATTCGTACGTATTCTTCATCATGTGTGACACATTCGCACGAATATCTGTGACATATAAGGTTCAAAAAACATCGATACAACATAATAGCAGTGTGTTATTACATGTACCTGTGGTTGTATTATGGTATATTTATTTGAAGAGAAACGTGACCTATTTACAGGCTAGAAGAAAGTATTGTCGGGCGATGTATTTGATGTATGAACGTTTTGCTTTACACTATAATGTTATATATTTAAAAGTTAATTAACCTGGTGCGGATGCACAGGCTGATCTGGATCCCATTTCTCCAGTGACAACCACATACAAGTGTGCTCATTCATGGGGCTTATGGGATTTGTGACCAGCGTTGCTCTTGATAAAATAGTTCACTTCGATAGTCTGGTAACTATATAATGATTGTTAGAAGCATGACGGCTGTTTCATTGATGGAATGGCGAACAGTGCAGATCCTGATCAGACTGTGCGGATACACAGACTGATCTGGATCTACACTGATCGCAAATCCCCATAAGCCCCATTTCTTCAGTCGTAGCCACATCATAAGTGTGTTCATTCCTTTTCCTTTTAGTTTGTTAAATATGTACATACAATATTGTGTTACTGAATAACGAATCTGATAATATCTCACCTATGTTGACCCATTTTATTGTGTTAATTCTAGGATCCAAATTAAGCGCCACCATCATCACCTTTGACAGCTACGACAACAAAAATAACAACAACAACCACACCAACAACGAAAACACGATATCATCAACAGCAACATCACAAACGGCAACAACAGCATCGTCAACAGCAACAACAACGGAAACAATATTACCTAATGGAATACACTTCTACCGAATTAGTAGACGAAACGTTCCCAAGCCAACAATTGATATAAGTATACGTACATTGATTAATGTACCAGCAACATAAAGTAAACATCTACATGTAAACTGAAAAATAAAGTATTGAAATAAATAATGGAACTGTTACCATGACTTCTGTCTTATTTTGTGTTACCTTAGTGAGTAGTGGAAATGTTGACTTCAGACCGCATATTGTTGTGTTCCTGTCGTTATTGAGCGATATTTGTACAATAGATAGAGGATATTCATATTTTTGCAACGAATATGATCTATGTTCATCGAGTGGTGTGGAATGTCCATAGTTCACGAGTGCCGTTAGGCACGAGTGAAATATGGACATTTCACACGACGAGATGAACATATATGTCATATTCGTTGCAAAAATATGAATATTCTATTTATTATATACCGCTCCATGGAAATTAGCAGTTTTTAAGACTGTATACGGTAATGAATGTGTATTTGCAGCCTGTCATAGCAATCATAGATACAGAGCTTGGTTATTGTAGGGCAATTATACATATATGGTATTTTAGTACAGTTAGGTGTAAATAAATATGAGAGGGTCTTTAGACAGTAGGAAGGGACATGTTGCATAAACTTACAAGGGGCTATTGATCAGAGGTCAGATGACAATAGGCTCAGGTAGATGTATGGTACTGTGTAGGATAACAATGGGCATGTAGTGTCCAGGCGAAGGTGTGAAGATTATGTATTGTGTTTGAATGCAGGTTCGTGAGCTATTGTGTGAATTGTTGCTGGTACATGTATTGTGGTCAGTTGGCAACATGCATTTGAATAGATAGGTTGTGTTTGTATGTGTGTGGGGAAGGGAAGATTTGATATTGGATTTTACAAGCTGAGAATTGTCAGGTAAGATAATTATTGTAGTTTGTAGACTAGTGAAATGTCTATCGTGTATGGAATTTGTGAATTGTTGGGTATCGACAACATACTTAGTAGTGTATGTTGTCTGTTTCAGCACCCAGGGTCGGTCCATGTCGGAGTCTTGGTGTAGTAGATGGTAGAGTCGAACCGGAGCGATAGCGGGGCCCGTGACGATACCGAAGTTGGGGAGCAGTATATGTTCGAGTATACACATGCATGCAGAGATAGCGCTCCAGATGAGCCAGGAATTATTTAGCAGAGAGACTACAGTTTAGTCGTATGATTAAAGATGGAACAACGAATTACCCATTGATGACATAACAGTGTGGTACTGTACCTGATAACAAATTCGACATGGAATTTGATTATTAGTCCAGGATCTATGCTTAAAATTTCATATGAAATTTGATAGTTAGTACAGCAGCCGAAGGGACCTATATTGTGACACCAAGTTGACATGAACGTTATTTCTTAGTATGGGAGCCGATACTGTATATTTACATGAAACAAATTCGACATGGAATTTGGTTCATAGTCCGAGAACTAAGGGGTTATTCTGGTGAAGATTGACAGGGTGGTGAACATTGACTGAATATGAACAGGAATTTTACATGTGTAATGAGAGTGTGAAGAAACAGTTTCGATATTTCTACAATTATTTTGCCTGAACAATTTTCTTCGTGTGTGCTAATTAATTGTATTAATTGTTGATAACAGTACTGATGACTATTATACATACTACAGTGAACTCAGAGATTGAACTTACAGTGGTGCAATATTTGTGACGTGAAACTACTTGTTGAACTTTAGGTGGTGATTTAAGTACAGACAGTATATCAAGTGATATTATAGCCAGAAGTCATAGACTTGCGAATATATCCAAGTAAACGAAACTATAATTTATATTATGCATGTATGTCTTGGAATGTATGGTGTGAATGGGGTATGTATGAGTGCATTGCTTGTATTATAGGTGTGTATAGCGTGGGGTTGTGTACATAAACTGATAATTTGACATTGATAACTACATTGTATATTTCATCCGGGCTTAAGTCTAATTGACCGCAGGCACATATCATATCTTGACGTAACAATGCTGTCAGAAGTGGGATTTGTCGGTTTGATAAGTGCATAATGCTATTTCAAAAAGCCGGTTACACATAGATTTTTGTCTCTGGATGAAAATAGCTGGATACTATACATTATATTTGTTAATAGTGATAGGGATAGTCAAATCCGAGTAAACCATGTCAACACTTAAAGACTTGACAGAGGCAGGGAAGGCAATAGGTTTAGAAGGTAATGAGTTGCATGCTTTTATTAAGGACGAGCAAGCTAGAGAAAGACAGGAACGGTTAGAAGCTAGAGAAATAGAGAGAGAAAAATTAGAAGTAGAAAGGCAAGCATATAGAGATAAGTTAGAGTTACAGAAGCTAGATAGGATGGCTGAAGAAAAGGAGAGAGATAGGCAGCTAGACAAAGACAGACTAGATGTAGAATTGGCTAAAGAAAAGTTTGACTATGAGTATAGAATGCAAGAATTACAGTCGAAGCAGGCAGTGGAAATGGTTAAAGTTGAAAAAGGGTTGGTATATGGTGCGAGTAATGCAGATCACAGAAGGATTAAAGGTCCCAAACTTCCGTGTTTTGATGAAACAAAAGATAGTGTTGATGCGTATTTGTACCGATTCGAGCGTTATGCGGAGTTGCAGAATTGGCATCGAGATACATAGGGTATTCATCTTAGCTCTTTGTTAACAGGAAAAGCACTGGAGGTTTACTCTAGACTTCCACCTGAGACTTCCCTTGTGTATGAGACATTATCGACCGCACTTCTCAAACGGTTTGAGATTACAGTAGAAGGGTTGCGGAAGAAGGTAAGAGAGAGTAAGCCGGAGCGAGGTGAAACATTTGAGCAGTTTGGGGAGAGATTAAAGAATTACCATACAAAGTGGTTGGACTTGGGAAAGGTAGGTCACACATTTGATGAATTGCAGGATTTTCTGCTAAGAGATCAATTTCTCCAAATGTGTGGGAAAGATCTAGTAACCTTTCTTAAGGAGAGAGTGTTTGAGAATGTAGGTGACATGACTCGACAGGCGGACTTGTATGCGGAGAACAGGGGTGGTGCATTCATGGTAGTATCAAGGGGTTCAAAGGGACCAGATTATACAAAGGTAAGTACGAACCATGGAAATCACACAGCTCAGGCCACAAATAGGCACAATTCAGGTCGTTCAGGTGATATACTTTGCTTTGCCTGTGGGAAAATGGGGCACATAGCTAGGGACTGTCCAAATAATAGACACCCAAACAAGGGTGCAGCAGCTGTGTGGCAAGAGGTAAGTGACAACTACCAAACATATGGATATGAATGGAATCGAGGCAACGAATCGTTCCGAGGTCGTGGAAGGGGTGACAGACCACCACGAGGTCGTGGTAGAGGTAATGGGATTAATCGAGGTGGGGTCTATGACCGTGGTCGGTCGAGGAGGAGTGATGGGTGCATGTGATCTAGGACATGGCGTGCTTGGAGGCATAGCTAGTGGATACACAATAGGAGGGTTAGTTATTCACGCAGGATTGGTGAATGTTAAGATGGTGGAAGTATTATCAGATTCCGGATGCAATGGTATTGTGGTAAGGAGAGACCTGGTATACCGCGATCAGATGTTAGACAGGCAGGTGGAGTGTCGCATGATCAATGGACAAAAGATCATTGTTCCAGTAGCAAGGATTTGTATAGATACACCCTTTCTGCAAGGTGAGGTTGAGGCTTGGGTTTTGGACAACCCTCTCTGTGACCTGATCGTTGGAGATGTCCCAGGTGTTAAAGAAAGAGTCACAGTAAGTCCAAAGACAGATGCAGTAGCCCAGGCAGTGGTAACCAGAGGACAGGCGGCTAAGGAGAAGCAGGAATATCCGCAGTTGACAGTTCCAGAAATAGTAGGTCTTGATAAAAGTCCAGAAGAAGTTAGACTGTTACAAGGTAAGGATGATACATTAGCAAGTTGCAGAGAACATGTGAAGAACATTACAGTGAAACAGACAAGGTCGGGAGAAACCAGGTGGGTTTATATATCACTACTGGATGCATGACCATTAAACGGCCATTAAATCATTTTGTTAAAATGCCATTAAAATAAAATATAAAATGCCATTAAAAACCTTTTAATTATGCCTTGTTTTAATGGCCATTAACATGCAAATTGTAAGGGGCAACAATGAAAATGCCATTAATTAATAAGACCACACCCCCTTAATTTGCAATGGTTTAATGGCTGTTAAAACCCCATTAAATAATAAGTTAATGGCACTTAAAAAAATTAACGGCCATGAATGTTAATGCCTTATCCCATTAAAAATGAGCCCATTAAAAGAAATAAATGTTCATTTTTAATGTTGTATAATTCTTTAATGACCATTAAAACAGGGCATGATTAAGGGCCCATTAGATAATGAATGCCTTTTTCATGGGTGGAACCAATAAAATTTTTTTTATTCAAGGGCCCCATTAAATCCTTATAATTAATGGGTTGTGTGATTAGTTAATGGCCATTAATTGAAATAAATCTTTAATGGGTATAATTCTTTAATGGCCATTAAAACAGGGCCATGATTAATGGCACTTAAAAACAATTAATGGCCATTCAATGAATGTATGGATGATGACTAATAAGCATATGAAGTTTCAAGTAAATGTGACTTAGGACTGCAGAGATATAAGGTATTTAAAAACTTTAACACGGACGGACACCTGGACGTCATTGTGATCACTATGTCTCGCTTACCGCAAGCGGGTTCGACAAAAATGGTGATTTAATTAATGGCCTGTGGAGCACATTAATTTTGTAATACATTTCTGGGTGAAACAATGCCTCTCTGACTGATTGTCATGGGACATAACAACACAATATGAACATTGAATGGAATGGTGTTCAATGGCCTATCATCACAAAAGAGTGCCATTTAAAGGGGCATAGACACGATTGATGCCAAAATATGATTTAGTCTAAACAAATCAGGGACATTGACACGATAAATATGTTGCAGACCGCTTGTCGATCCGATCATCGGTTCCAAAGATATGCCAGATTGTCCTGTGGAAAACAAAAATAGAAATACAGCGTTGCTAACGGGCATATTTCTCAAAATATGGAATAATCATGAAACATAGTTCCCAACCCTCTGAAAAGCAAATGCTTAATTTATTCTATTTTTCTACACCATAATAACCAAAACAATATAATAAGGCTCAAATTATATAAAAAACTAAAAAAATACAGCGTTGTTATTGGTAGTGACGGCAGTCACTCCCCAATATAATATTAGAGTATGCAATCTGGGATATCTTTTGAACCGATGATCGGATCGACAAGCGGTCTTCCAACATATTTATCGTGTCAATGTCCCCGACTAAATCATATTTAGCACCAATCGTGTATGTGCCCCTTTAAGGCGAAATATTAACATTGAACAGTATTTAACATTTTCCAAACTACAGTATATATACAAGACGCCCTTTTTGGCCTTAACGCTCACATGATTAGGGGAGCAATAGATGCCCAATTAATTAAACCACTATTTCAGTGATTCAGTTACAATTGTTAGGTATTGGTCCATGGGACATGCTGAGCCTGAAAGCAGCAAGTCCCAGTGTGCGTCCCAAATTAACTTTTATTTTCTAATTGTTGTACAGAACACATTTCAAATAAAGATAGAAACATACGAAGTCATGTTTGATGAAAACAGGTAAATTTTGCTGAAAAAATGACATGTTTCAAAATGTTGACGCCGATAGCGGATGAAAAGTGGTAAGAAAAGCTCATATGAGCTAAAATAAATCAAGATGACAGCGTCCATGTGAGTCAATTTCACGACAGTCTTTGCAAGGTATGTACATGTGTAAGCGTTTCTATATTATTGTCAACAGTGAGACACGGCTTATGGATGCCCAACATGTTCTATTTATGAACACAGTAGCCCTGAAAATATATGTGTTCTCAGTCATCATGATCAGTCGACAATTTGAATCGAGAGACCTGGTGGAAAAAAAAGTTTATTTAACGCATTCGATCCACTCTTTCAACATATCTACGAGGATGACGAGAAAAATATGTATTGGAACCGCACATGCCCAGGATTATTTGTATAATGGTGTAGATCCTTTAATCCTCGACGTGATAAAGAGTCCCTGTCACAATATCTAGAGTACGGCTTGGTGTTGCGAGTGTATGCCATGGTATAAAGTGATAACACCAATCAGTACACTAGATAGTGCAACATGGCCTCTTATCACGTCGCAGATGAAAGAAACTACACCATTATCAAAATAATTACGAGTCTGTGCTGGTCCCGGACAGATTTCGAGAAACCTGCATATTACATTGAAGTAGAATTTAGGTTCTTTAACAGTTTTAGTTTTCCAGTGTTTGTCATATTTTAACACAAATCGATACTACATTACACTTAATACATTATACTAGTTAATTGCACACATGATGAAAGTTCTGATATATGCCTTTTTCAGTTTCCATCTCACATATATAATTTCATTAATTTGACCTTTATATATGTAGCCGTGACTGGAGAAATGGGGCTTATAGGCCATGCGACCAGCGTAGCCCCAGATCTGCGACCAGCGTAGCCCCAGATCTATGGAACGCCAAATCTACATAATATATATTTAGAGAGCTCTCCAAATATTTAGAGCTAGCAATAAATATTTGGGAGAGCTCCCCGGCTGTAGATTTTCCGCATTTTCCGCATTTTCCGCATTTTCCGCATTTTCCCGCATTTTCCGCATTTTCCGCATTTTCTGCATTTTCCATGGAAATTCCACTGAAGACCGGAGTATTTGGACAACTTTCCACACAAATTCCGCCCTCCTTCCACACCAGAAAAAAATGAAGAAAAAAAAAATCCATACTTTCCATGGACAATTTCCGCATTTTCCATGGACAATGTCCACACTTTCCATGGAGAACGTCCACTCTTTCTATGGACTTTCCATGGACGACGTCCACATCTTCCATGGACTTTCCATGGACGATGTCCACATCTCCCATGGCCTTTCCATGGACGACGTCCACAATTTCCATGGAAAATATGAGGACTGAAATGTTTGCTGTTAAATGTAATCAGGGACACAGTTTTAGTGAGACATCCATGGTCATTGATTGATTATTAGTGTTTAATGGCATATCAACAGCTAAGATCATTCAAGGCCGGACAAACGGGTGTGACTTAAATTATTAATCCAGTATTTAACATGTCCATAATGAGGGAAATTCCTAAAATCAAAACTGATTATTTACAGAAAAATACACATTGTATATTCAGCCCTGAAATGAGAACACCCTGACCTGGTGTCAGGTCCATGCCACACCAGTCACTTAGCTCCAACCACAAAAGTAATATGATCAGCATTAATCTGGTTACTCTTTTACTGGGGTATGACAGGATTTATAACTCTCAAGTATCAGATGGCCGATTTTACAAAAACTTTAATGCAAATTTCAGGGTAATTTGATCTTGACCTTGGACATGGGGGCTGCATGGATGGGCTATATAGAATCAAAATATGGATGGTGATAAAGAAGTATTGAAGATATTGAGCAGTACGTTATAAACTTTAACTCAGATTTAAGAAAAACACTTTAACGCAAGTTTCTAGGTAATTTTACCTTGACCTTGGGCATGGGGGCCACATGGCTGGGCAATTGGATGAAAATATGGATGATGAGGCATGTGAAGTTTCAAATCAAACAGTCATATCGGGTTGTGGAGATATTAGATACGGACAAACTTTTAACTCAGATTTTACAAAAAAACTCTTAACGCACATTTCTAAATAATTTGACCTTGACCTTGAGCATGGGTGGGCTATATAATTAAAATGTGGCTGATGATAATGAGGTATGTGAAGTTTCAAGTCTTAGAGTTGTGGAGATATTTGGTACATAACAAACTTTAACACAAATGCCGGACGCACGTCAAAAGCAAGCGGGCGTGATAAAAACATGCAGGGTGTTGGTGTTCATAATTTGCTATTCTGTTATTGAGAGACAATTCTACAGTAGGACACAAAAATATTACCATAAACTTACCTTATAAAGTGTGTATTAGCAAGATTCTTAGGTCATTCCCCACTATTGGCACGAAGTAGAAAGTAACAAACAACGCTTCAAACGCACATTTGGAAAGACTACTCCATCATACCTCGTATTTAATGCAGTGTAATTAGAGTGATGTACTCATTACTAACATATATTAACTTCAATAAATGTTCTAAAGTTTCTAAGACTGGGAGTGGAAGCCCAATATCACACAAGTTGGGGTTACTGGATCCAGTCGGTTACTGGTTAATTATTTCATAATTTCGAAATGCTCACCTTACTTGATTTTAATGATAACAATAAGTCTCAATCATTTCTAGAAGTCTAGTTTATGTGTTTATGAAATCCCTTACTGTGGTTTTGATTTTAATTTACATTAAATTTGTTTTTAAATCAAAATAACTATTTCTGTTTCTGATGCCTTTTTTTAAAAAATGCGGTTGTTGTTGTTGTTGTTGTTGTATGTCTGTATTTCAGGCGCTTATTTTTGGCCTCTATCTCTCTACAGACTCAAAATATTTCCTACAACCCATACATGTATGTGCATGCATAATCGTCCATGTGTCCGTCAGCCTGTCTGTCAGTATTTTGCACAGTCTGTGTGTATTTTATATTAATTATGCTTGTTTTTGTATGTGTAAGTGTATTAAAATTGTGTCTGTAATGTGCTGGAAACAAAGAATTGTCCTCTGATTATTTGGAATTTTATTCATGTTTTTCTTAAAATCATGTTTGGCAGCACAGTAACATTGTCTCAAACTGAGTAGATTCTACTGTGTTGCTGAAACATGATTTTATATTTAGACAAGAGCTGTATGAGAACAGCATAGCTCGACTACGAGGGTTGTCGATGTACACATAGCTTGACAAAGAAGGTGGCCACGGCCCGCATAAAAACCGTACCCAAGGTTGACTAAAAACCTTAACCAAGTCAGAGTTCCGTGACTTCGTGCAAACGCCAATTGATAAAACTAGGTAACAGGGATATGAAGTCTATACACAGACATATTAAAGATGATTCATGTGAAGCCTGTTCAACTACCAAGTATTACTATCATAAAGAGAGACATCCAGTTACAAAACGTATTTCAAACTATACATCAGAAACACGCGAGTTAGCAACAGCACACACTGTAAGCTCATTCATTTGTTACGAGTTTGATAGGGGATCACAAACACGAAAAGTTCAGTCTGGAAAGTGTATTGCCTTTGGTAGGATTTCTTCCTTTCTTGAGCATAAGAACGTCATCCAGTCAACTGAAAATCATTTGGCATTAGCTAAGTGGTTTGAAAACACTGTGTTTGACACATATACAGCCTTGTGGTATACAAGCACACGCACTGAACAAAAGAAACGTAGATCTTCATATGTTTTGACCAAAGACATGTCCCATGCACTGGTCATTGCTGAAGAAAATGGATACCGTTGGTTTCTAAACAGTGGCAAACTACCTTTTGAGTGCACAGTCTGATAGCTAGGATGACAAACTGGTAACACATGTACACTTTCAACCCGAAACCGAAGGAAGTCCGTGTCGTCTGTCCGTCTGTAGCCATATCCTTACAAGTCATATAAGTGAGCTTGATAACTTGATCAACGTTTGTTTGCCCTTATGGCGCAATTCTAATGAAATTCCATGACATATTTTCAGATTTGCCAAAAAACACAAGAAAAACATATTAATCAATCACAGTCTGCTGCAATTTTTGAACTATTTATAGAAATTATTTTACCCAGCATGCAAATAGTTAATATCCTCCAGAACACTACATGAATACACATGTTGATCTGATGATTGCACAGGCATTTGGACCGATTTCATTATGAAATGTCTCATTTTGATCTAAATTTGCTATTCACACATATAAAAGAATTCTGAGTGATATTTTTTCTATAATCTTTGGAAATTTCAATGAGATTTTATGTCAAACGACGAGTATGCCATCGAGCCATCTCACCAGTATTATTTATAATCAACCACACGAGAGATTTTTTTTCATGTTTATTATCATGTGTAGGCCTGGCCTATTGTACATGTGCTATGTGTGATTCTGCAGCCTGTAAATGGTGTGTCATACTAGCGGTCATCTACCGGTAATTTATAATTGCAGTTTGTTTCTAAATAATGTTTTTCACATCAGAGATTAAATTCAATACACTTACATGTACATGTATATCTTCTAATATTACTAATACCATATTTAAATAATTATAATTGTTGAGCCGGTTCTAATGAGTACCCATCATTTATTGTTTCATTGAGAATTGAAAGAGTTATCGATAACAAACGTAATGTCGAAATCGGTTCCAGCATATATTGTAACGGTTAAAATCCAGCAACACATCGGTAATATAGGCATCATTGTTAACAGATTACTCAATCAAATTAAGCTTGTGACAAATATGGTTGTTACTTTCATGGCCATTAATGTAATAAGTACCATTAAATTTATAATGATGTATACTTTATTGGCCATTAAAAAATCAAATGCTAGTTACGATCAGTTACATAATAATCATAGGACATTTAATGCCCATTAAAACCAACATTGAACATCCCAGGTAATTCATGGCCATTAAATTGTTAATTAAGGGCCATTAAATATGCCATTAAATTCACTCCATACAAACATTAATGACCATTAATTTATGTGTTCTGTATTTAACAGTTATTTAATGGCATATTCAAGTGAAAACTATTCTTTAATGGGCATGATTTTAAGGTTTAATGTCATTTTAATGGGATATGCCAATACCCATTAATTGTATTGTTACAAAATGTAATGGCTGTTTTAATTGCATTTTAATGATTAACAGCAGCTTAATGGGGGATTCATGGCAATTTAAGGGGGTCTGCATCCAGTAGTGATATAGAAGGCACATTGTACCGAGAATTTCAGGGAACAGACAGGCGGAAACACTATCAGTTGGTAGTGCCCAAAGTTCTCAGAGCAGGTGTGATGCAATTAGGACATGAAACCATGATGGCAGGGCATTTGGGAACTCGCAAAACAACAGACAGGATTTTGTCAGAGTTTTACTGGCCAGGATGCAAAGGTGACATTTCCAGGTTTTGCAGATCGTGTGATATATGTCAGCGCACTATACCTAAAGGAAGGGTAAGTAAGGTGAAGCTAGGTAGGATGCCACTCATGGACACACCGTTTAAAAGGGTAGCAATGGATATAGTTGGCCCTATATATCCGGCATCAGAAAAGGGAAACCGATACGTTTTGACGATGATCGACTACGCCACAAGGTACCCAGAAGCAGTAGCATTACCACATATAGACACAGAACGGGTTGCCGAGGCAATGGTTGACATGTTTAGCCATGTCGGTGTTCCAGAGGAGGTACTATCGGACAGATGGTCTCAATTCACCGGAGACATGATGACGCAGGTAAGTATGCTGTTGTCTATCCGTTCACTAAAAACCACAGCGTATCACCCTCAGTGTAACGGATTAGTAGAGAAATTTAATGGAACGATTAAGAGTATGCGGCGCAAGATGAGTGCGGAGAGACCAAAGGATTGGGAGAAATATCTGGGAGCAGTGTTGTTTGCGTACAGAGAGGTACCGCAGGAGAGTAATGGGTTTTCCCCGTTCGAGTTATTATATGGGAGAACTGTTCGAGGACCCATGTCAGTGTTGAAGGAGTTATGGTCAAAGCCGGTAGAGGATAGTGAGCTGAAGACGACATATCAGTATGTTGTAGATTTAAAGCAGCGACTGGAAAACACTTGTCAGTTAGCTCAGAACAATCTACGCGATGCCACAAAACACTACAAGAAGTACTTCGACAGCAAGGCTAAAGACAGAAAGTTCAAGGTAGGACAGAAGATGCTGGTATTGTTGCCCACCAACAACAACAAACTACTCATGAGATGGCAAGGACCTTACCCGGTAGAACAGGTAATCATTGAGGTGAATTACAGCATAAAGATGAAGGTGAGGAACAAAACGCTAAATGCAAATATGTTGAAGGTATATCACGAGAGAGACATAGACCTAGGAGAACCTGAAGGAGCGGCATTAGTAATGGAGATAAACCAGGACAGAAAGGTAACATATGGGAGAGTAGCAGGAGATGAGAGGGTAGCACTAAAGAAGACAGACCAGGAGTTAACCAATGATAGACAGGTAACATATGGGAGAGTAGCAGGAGATGAGAGGGTAGCATTAAAGAAGACAGACCAGGAGTTAACCAAGGACAGACAGGTAACAGATGGGAGAGTAGCAGGAGATGAGATGTAGCACTAAAGAAGACAGACCAGGAGGTAACCAAAGACAGAACAGACCAATGGGAGGAGGTAACAGTAAGTAAAGCAAGTCAGGACAAGACGGAAGATCAGGCATGGGCAGCAGTATTTGTGGATGTCATTGAGGAGTCAGGTAATAAGGAACAGTCGAATAGAGGTGCAGAAGAGGAAACGGATCAGGAAGAAATAAGTACATTACTATGTCCTTTAAGTGAGCAGGAGTCATACCATGATGTTACGATTGCTGATGATCTGAGTATAGGTCAGCAGAATCAGGTAAGAGAACTAATAAAGGAGTTTCATGATGTACTGACAGATCGACCAGGGAGAACAGATTTAGCCAAGATGGAGATAAAGGTAAATACAAATGAGCCAGTTCGCAGTTCAAGGGGATATCCATACCATGTCAAAGAGCAGATACTATCGGAAGTAGAACATATGGAAAAGTTAGGTGTCATTGAAAGGTCAGAATCGCCATATGCATCGCCATTGATTTTAGTGAAGAAGAATGATGGGGGAATTCCCCCATGTGTAGATTTAAGAGCATTGAACAGAATAACCGTCTTTGACTCCGAGCCGATGCCAGACCTAGAAAACATATTAACACAAATGGGTAAAGCAGGTAAACGGTATTTCACCAAGATTGATTTATCGAAAGGTTACTGGCAGATACCACTCGAGAACGACTCCAAAGAGAAGACGAACGGTTTGTATCAGTTTACAGTCATGTGTTTTGGTCTAGTAACAGCTCCAGCAGTGTTCTCGAGGATGATGATGAAGCTGCTAGACAACATAGACGACGTAGACAACTTCATTGATGACATTATGATATTTTCGAGTACTTGGCAGGCACACTTGGATTGAGACAGGTATTCACTAGGTTACGAAATCACAAGTTGACTGCCAGACCAACAAAGTGCATCATTGGTGCAGGTGAGATTGAGTGTTTAGGCCATGAGATCGGACGAGATGGAGTATGCATGGTACCAGAGAAGGTTCAGGCTATAGTAAATGCTCCAAAACCAAGCACAAAGCGGCAGGTACGTGCATTTCTAGGACTTGCTGGATTTTACTGCAAATTTATACCAGACTTTGCAGCGATCGTGGTTCCGCTAACAGACCTCACAAAGAAAAGTGAACCCAATAAGGTAGTATGGGAAGGAAAGCACGAAGAGGCATTTCAAAGGTTAAAGACAGCCATAGCGAAGGAGCCGGTGCTACAAGAGGTAGACTTGACAGCAAGGTTCGTACTACAGACTGACGCATCTGATCTAGGAGTGGGAGAGTTCTTCTCCAACCGGGTAAAGTCAATGATCAGTTGCTTCACTCAGTTGCATACGCCAGTCGAAAACTGAAAGTAAGTGTACGAAACTTTGCGGTGGTAGAGAGAGAGTGCTTGGCCGTTGTGTGGGGGACACTGAAATTTCAGAAATATCTGTACGGAAAAGAATTCATTCTACAGACTGATCACCAACCTTTACGGTACATGAACACAGCTAAACTGGCCAATAGCAGATTGATGAGGTGGTCGGTCTCTCTTGCTTCAACCATTTCGGTTCACAATAGAAGCGATCAAGGGAACGCAGAATGTCGGGGCAGACTATCTCAGTAGGGTGGAAACAGAGTAGGGTTGGATAGTGGTACGAAATGAAAGTAACCACGAGTGTAGATTTCTGAGGTGTTTGTCAAAAAAAGAGTGATACTCTTTTTGTCTTTAGGGGGGAGTATTGTCACAGAAATCATAGATACAGAGCTTGGTTATTGTAGGGAAATTATACATATATGGTATTTTAGTACAGTTAGGTGTAAATAAATATGAGAGGGTCTTTAGACAGTAGGAAGGGACATGTTGCATAAACTTACAAGTGGCTATTGATGAGAGGTCAGATGACAATAGGCTCAGGTAGATGTATGGTACTGTGTAGGATAACAATGGGCATGTAGTGTCCAGGCGAAGGTGTGAAGATTATGTATTGTGTTTGAATGCAGGTTCGTGAGCTATTGTGTGAATTGTTGCTGGTTCATGTATTGTGGTCAGTTGGCAACATGCATTTGAATAGATAGGTTGTGTTTGTATGTGTGTGGGGAAGGGACGATTTGATATTGGATTTTACAAGCTGAGAATTGTCAGGTAAGATAATTATTGTAGTTTGTAGACTAGTGAAATGTCTATCGGGTATGGAATTTGTGAATTGTTGGGTAGCGACAACATACTTAGTAGTGTATGTTGTCTGTTTCAGCACCCAGGGTCGGTCCATGTCGGAGTCTTGGTGTAGTAGATGGTAGAGTCGAACCGGAGCGATAGCGGGGCCCGTGACGATACCGAAGTTGGGGAGCAGTATATGTTCGAGTATACACATGCATGCAGAGATAGCGCTCCAGATGAGCCAGGAATTATTTAGCAGAGATACTACAGTTTAGTCGTATGATTAAAGATGGAACAACGAATTACCCATTGATGACATAACAGTGTGGTACTGTACCTGATAACAAATTCGACATGGAATTTGATTATTAGTCCAGGATCTATGCTTCAAATTTCATATGAAATTTGATAGTTAGTACAGCAGCCGAAGGGACCTATATTGTGACATCAAGTTGACATGAACGTTATTTCTTAGTATGGGAGCCGATACTGTATATTTACATGAAACAAATTCGACATGGAATTTGGTTCATAGTCCGAGAACTAAGGGGTTATTCTGGTGAAGATTGACAGGGTGGTGAACATTAACTGAATATGAACGGAACTTTTACATGTGTAATGAGAGTGTGAAGAAAAAGTTTCGTTATTTCTACAATTATTTTGTCTGAACAATTTTCTTCGTGTGTGCTAATTAATTGTATTAATTGTTGATAACAATACTGATGACTATTATACATACTACAGTGAACTCAGAGATTGAACTTACAGTGGTGCAATATGTGTGACACTGAAACTACTTGTTGAACTTTAGGTGGTGATTTAAGTACAGACAGCATATCAAGTGATATTATAGCCAGAAGTCATAGACTTGCGAATATAACCATGTAAACGGAACTGTAATTTATATTATACATGTATGTCTTGGAATGTATGGAGTGAATGTGGTATGTATGAGTACATTGCTTGTATTATAGGTGTGTATAGCGTGGGGTTGTGTACATAAACTGATAATTTGACATTGATAACTACATTGTATATTTCATCCGGGCTTAAGTCTAATTGACCGCAGGCACATATCATATCTTGGCGTAACACAGCCTATTTGCAGTTCGGCACTGCAGGTGCGCGTTATGAATATAGATAGCGGAAGCAGTCGTATTTTCACCGGAAGATGTTTATTTCATCGATGAGAACTTTTATTTACATCGTATAACTATGTATGTCATGGGTAGGTATATAATAAATATGTGTAATGCACATGCGAACTTTTAATTTCAGTGATATGTGGCTGTGACTGGAGAAAATGGACTTATGGGCTTTGCGACCAGTGTAGATCCATATCAGCCTGTGCATCCGCAAAGTCTGATCAGAATCTGCAGCGTTCGCTATTCCGTCAATGATCATGAAACACCCGTCATGCTCCTAACAAATACCATACTAGTATATCATTATTATTATTATTAAGCTGCAGGAGTTTCTTATTTGATCACCGGTCATTAATTTCATAAGCCCCATTTCTCCAGTCACAGCCAAATATTTTTTCTTGATTTTTAAATAATTATATTTTATCTGCCACGGTTAAACGGGGCTATTGTAACATGTACAGTCAAAGCTCGGCAAGTTGACGCAAACTGATGTCGTTTAAGGTTTAATCGCACTGAATCATATATTCATGTGCGATGTCGTCAAACGTAGTACAGTACATATAATAATCCAGATGTGTTATGCCAGAGACACTCTTTGCTTGCATAAACCGGTCAATTTGTGTACTAATCTACTTCACAGGCATGTTAATGTATCATTTACATCAGTATCAGGCATATATTTTGGGATTATTTTGTAATACTGAACCTGTTCGTCATGTGAGGTTGTTTCAAGTTCAGCCGCTGACATTTTGTGCCACTATATCAGGGTGGTCACATGATATTGAAGTCATCTTTCTTAACAATAATGAAATCTCTATTTTAATTAGTGAATACTCGGAGCAGAATGGGTGCAGATTATGGGAAAATAGGTCCCACAACAAGTAGCAGAGAATAGCAAATTGTGTGGCAATTGGTTAGTTCGTAAACAGTGAAACCTCTCTAAACCGGACACCCTCGTCCGGCTAAGAGAGGTTTCACTGTAAATCAGGCATTTGATCATTCCGAGCCATAGTCGTGTGCTATGCGATCACGAACAGACATTACCACCTGAGATAAAGGACCAAGAAACTCATCAGAAATTAGATCACAGGTGTTTCATTGGTGTCCGGTTTAGAGAGATTCCACTGTAGTAAAAATCAATGGCGGTGGCCCGCCTTAAGCATTTGGAATGTTTCGTAAACGTAAATAATATCGAACAGTATATGGCCTGATTATACACAACCTTATATAGGCGCTTGGACTATACAAAATGTACATTTATTGTACAGTCGAACCTCTCCGAACGGCCACCTCTTTACAACAACACCCTCTCTGTAACAGCCGCTATTTTATATCCTTATATCCCAAATGGATGAGTTCATCTATGTCTAACCCTTAGACTGCTAAGCACGAACATTATCGTCTGATGTTGCTTTTGCATTCTTTCTCAATAAAACATGTTTTGATAGCACTTCAGAATCATTTCCATGATTGGAAATGATTCCAAAATGCTGTCAAAGCATGTATTTGATGAGAATTACCGAAGGAAATAAATAAACAGCAGAGGACAACCTTTAATTCAGCATTAACCTCCATACAACAGCTACCTCTCTACAACAGCCAGTTATGCGTCTTCCCATGGGTCGCTGTTGTAGATAGGTTGCACTATATATGAGTACAATGTATATGTGGTCGTACCTGGAGAAATGGGGCTTATGTGTTTTGCGACCAGTGTAGATCCAGATCAGCCTGTGCATCCGCACAGTCTGATCAGGATCTGCACTGATCGCTATTGCTATTCCACCAATGATACACCCGTTATATGTATGCTTCTAACATGCAATTTATATCGTTATCAGGCTACATGATCGAGCTGTGCGATCAGAAGCTACTCTAGTCACAATTCCCATAAGTCCCATTTATCCAGTCACAGCCACATATATTATATTGCTGTATGTGTTGTAACTTTGCCAAACGCAAAGTTATTTTCCAACAGTTAGAACGTCTGAGATGTTGCGATGGAAGATCTTTGATATTATTTATCACGATGTTTTGCAAGATCAAACAAGTTTCAACTTGTGCATTAATTATTTCTGATTCACATGCTTATGAGTTGCTCATTAACCTTAGAATGCGGGAAACAAGACTTGTTGTCTGCTGTTGTTTCATATTTTGTTTTCTTTCTCAATATAAACATATTTTGACAGCACTTTAGAATCATTGAAAATAAAAAATAAACAGCAGGTGACAAAAATTAATTCAGCATTGTAATTAATTCAGCATCACGCTCCCAATTTTTTTATTTTCATAAAATTCCATCAAATATTGATTTTATAGCGAAAAAACGATTTTCCTATGGGAGTTTAACATGGGGGCTAAAAATACTATTTTCTTTATTCGTGGACCGATTTTCAAAAATCTAACTTTTGTTTCTTTAGTTACAAGTACATCATTTCCAAGCTATCTAACCAGGTTTCGGAGACAATTTCCATTTTGTTGACTCCTCCTTTCCCCCCATGTTTAATTCATATAGAAAAATATTTTTTTCGCAATAAAATCAATATCTGATGGAATTTTATCAAATAAACAAATTGGGGGATGGTAACCATTTTTGTGAACCACTAGACTAGCCCCTGATTATGCTGGTCAACTCCTGTATCCTGTGAATGTACCTATCTGGAAATACGGGTGTTTACGCAGAGGCTATTTGTGATTGTGAACGAATATTACACGAGGCTGAGCCGAGCTTAGTATTCGGAGAAGGTCGTATTTCGCATCACTGATCATGGATCGTACCTGCAGTCACTGGTGCAATAGGCGTACATGTATTTACATGTATCGTGCGTCTACAGTGAACAGACAGTTTCATCTTCATTTGTGGCTGTGACTGGCGAATGGGACTTACGGGATTTGTGACCAGTGTAGCTCCAGATCAAATTGCACACTCCTGTTGCCTGATAACGATCTGTGGTTCGTGTTAGAAGGATGACGGGTGTTTCATTGATGGCATGGCGAACAGTGCATATCCTGATTAGACTGTGCGGATGCACAGGCTGATCTGGATCTACACTGGTCGCAAAAGCCATAAGCCCCATTTCTTCAGTCACATCCATAGTTACATAATTATGTTGGACTGTTTAGAAAATTACAGTAGGAACTTCTAAACACTCTATAGAGCGTTTCGAGAATGGACAGGTAGCCATTTTCAAAACACTCCCTTTTGATACATTGATGAGAGTGTTTTGAAAATGGCTAGTCGGGCCATTTTCAAAACACTCCTATAAACTATACTGAGCGGTGTGTTTATGAAATGGTTATAGACTCTCAATTAAAGGTACATGCCCACTCATTAGACACAAAATGTTCTCTATATCAGATACATCATCCGAGACATTTTCTGGCAAAATAAACATTAATTCACCATTACCGTACGAATTGATTGGCATTATTATACATTTTATATCAGACATAAATTTCCACACTGATATCAGGGACGAAAACCCTGTTTTCTTAAAATGTCAAACTATTTATTCTCTGTATTTATCTTTTGATGTGCAATGGTCATACTTTATAATCTGTCGAAAATATTATTTTTTCAGGTGACTCATTTAATTAGTATAACTAATTAAAAGCTATCAGGCTATGTTTCAGTCACACACAAGTGCAGTCCCATGCCTGTGTAATTATTCTAAACATGTCAAGTGTAGTCCCAGATAAGCCAAGACGCTTTATGGTGAACCAGCAAGTACAAGTAGTCCATGAACGACAGACCGTGGTTGGCGTAATATAAAATAAAACACATACCAGGTGTATGATCACGCGGTTACAACAACAACAACATTGGCCGAAAGTGTTGAAAGCTCGCCCACTCTAAAGTAATTACTTTTGATATTTTCATTAATATGCAACGGATTTTGATGAAATATGGCGCAGCAAACGCGTCTTCATGAGCTGCATTTGGTGGTCTATGGAGTTTGGCACAGACTTATGTCGTTTTTGCGAAGAATCGATTTCCGTGTCGGAGACACGGAAATCGATTCTTCGCAAAAACGACAGAAGTTTGGGTGAAAATAAAGAGACCACCAAAATGCAGCTTAACAAGACGCGTTTGATGGGCCATATTACATCAAAATCCGTTACGTAATAAGGACACTATAAAATAATACGTACTTTGAATCGGTGCTTGTTGTTGTTGTTAGTATTTGGTGGTCCCGCGAGTTCGGCACAGACTTATGTCGTTTTTGCGAAGAATCGATTTCCGTTCCGGTAGACACGGAAATCGATTCTTCGCAAAAACGACAGCCGTTTGGGCCAAAGTACCGAGACCACCAAATGCAACCAGACGTGTTTGATGCGCCATATTTCATCAAAATCCGTTGCATAATAAGGACAAAATAAAAGAATACGTACTTTGAGTCGGATGGCTTCTGGAAGCTTCAGTACTTGTTGTGTTTGTAACCACGTGATCATACACCTTGACATATCTCGCTAAACGAATTGTAATGAGAAACAGAAACAACATATGTGGGCCGTCAGCTAATGTAACTTACATTTTCAATAATACTCGCTTGTGCACATTCTTGTAACATATGTGGGCCGTCAGCTAATGTAACTTACATTTTCAATAATACTCGCTTGTGCACATTCTTGTAACATATGTGGGCCGTCAGCTAATGTAACTTACATTTTCAATAATACTCGCTTGTGCACATTCTTGTAACATATGTGGGCCGTCAGCTAATGTAACTTACATTTTCAATAATACTCGCTTGTGGACATTCTTGTAACATGAATAATACAAGAAATGGATTGCTCCTGGTAGTAACTCTATGTCATTAGTGAATAGCGTTGGATCACAAGTCGCAAGTCGCTAGTCGTTGTCATTTTTGTTCACATACAGACATGTAAACATAACGCTGTCATATATCCGTTCAGTATGGAACACCATAGTTGTCTTATGTATGCTTACACCATTAGGTAATGCGGTTCCGTCATTACGTCATGCGGTTTTATCATCACGTCATGCGGTTCTATCATTACGTCATGCGGTTTCATCATTACGCCATGCGGTTCCGTCATTACCACAGGTGAATAATTCCAGAACAAAAATATTTACACAATTCCCTAACATTTGATTGGTCCGTAGCAAGTCTCTGTCCAAAATTTATATCCCAGTAAACTCCATGCCGAACTACTTTCCGTAACCGTCAGGCGCAGTTCTTAAGAAAACGGAAAATAAACACATTTTCTTGATGAATTTATTTCAAATGCTGGAATTATAAGGAATGAATGGCCTTTTTTGGAATTTATCGGGGATATAAACTTGGAAAAGTCGCGGGAATACTGGACGAGGCCTTCCGGCCTTCGTCCAGTATTCCCGCGACTTTTCCAACTTTATACCCCGATAAATTCCACAAAAAGGCCATTCATTCCTATATTGAAAAACATCGCATGTCAGTATCATTTTTAGTATAAGTGTTTATAAGTATTTATATTAGAAACTAGATATTATCGCAGATTTTTTTTCTGGCACCTGTGGTCCTTACGTCATGCAGTTTCATCATTACGTCATCATTACCTCATGTGGTGATATTGGTTCACAATCACAAATAGCCTTTGCGTAAAGACACGTATTTCCAGATAGGTACATTAACAGGATACAGGAATTGAGCAGCATAATCACGGGCTAGACTATTGATTCACAAAAATGGTTACCATCCCCAAATTGTTTATTTGATATTGATTTTATTATTTTCCTATGGGAATTAAACATGGAGGAAAAGGACGTGGAGGACCTGGGGGAGGAGTCAGGAAAATGGAAATTGACTCCGAAACCTGGTTAGACAGCTTGGAAATGATGTAACTAAGGAAACAAAAGTTAGATTTTTGAAAATCGGTCCGCAAATAAGAAAGAAATGTATTTTTAGCCACCATGTTAAACTCCCATCGTTTTTTTCGCTATAAAATCAATATTTGATGGAATTTCATCAAATAAAAAAATTGAGAGGGTGACTTTTTTGTTATTGATAAAAGAGTACTTACATTTAAATATTTTTTAGATTTAATGTGTTTAATAGCAAAAAGTTCGTCGGCAGCAAAACGTGGAACAGACAGTAGACTAAGTTATATATGCCATAATACTCATTTTTTCCCCTATCACTGACACAGTTGGACTTGCTATAGCACACGTGTTTTAACTTTAATTAAGGACATTTGTGGCATGTATGTATGTATGTATGTATGTATGTATGTATGTATGTATGTATGTATGTATGTATGTATGTATGTATGTATGTATGTATGTATGTATGTATGTATGTCGCCTGCTGTTTTTTTCTCATCAAAAACTAAACAGCAAATGTATACAAAATAAAAATTAATTCAGCATTGTAAGTGTTAATACATACATGACACAAATTTCCTTTGGAAATTATTCTAAAGTGCTGTCAAACCATGTTTTTATTGAGAAAGAAAACAAAATATGAAACAACAGCAGACAACAAGTCGTGTTTCCCGCATTCTAAGGTTAATGAGCAACTCATAAGCATGTGAATCAGAAATAATTTGTTTGATCTTGCAAAACATCGTGGTAAATAATATCAAAGATCTTCCATCGCAACATCTCCGAGTTGCTAACTGTTGTCAAATAACTTTGCGCTTGGCAAAGTTACAACGCATACAGCAATATAATATATGTGGCTGTGACTGGATAAATGGGGCTTATGGGAATTGTGACCAGAGTAGCTTCTGATCACACAGCTTGATCATGTAGCCTGATAACGATCTACATTGCATGCTAGAAGCATACATATAACGGGTGTTTCATTGATGGAATAGCAATAGCGATAGCAATCAGTGATCAGGCTGATCTGGATCTACACTGGTCGCAAAACACATAAGCCCCATTTCTCCAGGCACGGCCACATATACAGTGTACTCATAAATAGTCGAACCTGTGCTAAAGACTACCTCCGAATAGCAATCACCTGGCTACAATTGTGTTGTCCCAATGGCACAATTACTATATAAATGACCCTGTGAATAAAGACCACCTGTGAACAAAGGCCACCTAATTCACTTCCCATGGCTGGCCTTTATACACAGGTTTGACTGTACTATAAATGTACATTTTGTATAGTCCAGGCGCCAAGATAAGGTTATGTGTAATCTGGCCATACACTGTTCGATATTATTTACGTTTACGGAACATTCCAAATGCTTAAGGCGGGCCACCGCCATTGCTTTTTACTACAGTGGAACCTCTCTAAACCGGACACCAATGAAACACCTGTGATCTAATTTTTGATGAGTTTCTTCGTCCTTTATCTCAGGTGGTAATGTCTGTTCGTGATCGCATAGCACACGACTATGGCTCGGAATGATCAAATGCCTGATTTACTGTGAAACCTCTCTTAGCCGGACACCCTGGGGACCTACCAGGGTGTCCGGTTTAGATAGGTTTCACTGTGTACGAACTAACCAATTGCCACACAATTTGTTATTCTCTGCTACCTATGTTCCCATAACCTGCACCCGTTCTGCTCCGAGTATTCACTAATTAAAATTTAGATTTCATTATTGCTAAGAAAAATGAATTCAATCTCCTGTGACCACCCTGATAAAGTGGCGTAAAATGTCAGCGGCTGAACTTGAAACAACCTCACATGACAAACAGGTTCCGTATTACAAAATAATCCCAAAATATATGCCTGATACTGATGTAAATGATACATTAACATGCCTGTGAAGTAGATAAGTACACAAATTGACCGGGTTCTGCAAGCAAAGAGTGTCTCTGGCATAACACATCTGGATTATTCTCTTTACTGTACTACGTTTGACTACACCGCGCATGAATATATGATTAACTGCAGCTAAACCTTAAACGACATCAGTTTGCGTCAACTTGCGGAGCAGCGGCTGTACTTGTCACAACGGTCCCGATCAACCGTGGCAGATAAATATAATTATTTAAAAATCGAGACATATATGGCTGCGACTGGAGAAATGAGGTTTATGAAATTTATGACCGGTGTAGCTACTGATCAAATAAGAAAGTCCTGTAGCATAATAATAATAATAATGATATACTAGTATAGTATTTGTTAGAAGCATGACGGATATTTCATGATCATTGACGGAATAGCGAACTTTGCAGATCCTGATCAGACTGTGCGGATGCACAGGCTGATATGGATCTACACTGGTCGCAAATCCCATAAGTCCATTTTCTCCAATCACAGCCACATATCACTGAAATTAAAAGTTCGCATGTGCATTACACATATGTATTTTATAATTATCGCTCCATAACGACAGGAACACAACAATATGCGGTCTGAAGGCAACATTTCCACTACTCTCTAAGGTAACACAAAATAAGACAGAAGTCATGGTAACAGTTCCATTATTTATTTCAATACTTTATGTTTCAGTTTACATGTAGATGTTTACTTTATGTTGCTGGTACATGAATCAATGTACGTATACTTATATCAGTTGTTGGCTTGGGAACATTTCGTCTACTAATTCGGTAGAAGTGTATTCCATCAGGTAATCTTGTTTCTGTTGTTGTTGCTGTTGACGATGCTGTTGTTGTCGTTTATAATGTTGCGTTGATGATATCGTTTTTTCATTGTTGGTGTGGTTGTTGTTGTTGTCGCTGTTATTGTTGTTGTCGTAGCTGTTAAAGGTGATGATGGTGGCGCTTAATTTGAATCCTAGAATTAACACAATAAAATGGGTCAACATAGGTGAGATATTATCAGATTCGTTATTCAGTAACACAATATTATATGTACATACTGAACAAACTTAAAGGAAAATGAATGAGCACACTTATGATGTTGTTGTGACTGGAGAAATGGGGCTTATGGGAATTTGCGAGCAGTGTAGATCCAGATCAGCCTGTGCATCCGCACAGTCTGTTCAGGATCGGCATTGTTCGACATTCCATCAATGAAACAGTCGTCATGCTTCTAACAATCATTATATAGTTACCAGACTATTGAAGTGTGCTATTTGATCAAGAGCAACGCTGGTCATAAATCACATAAGCCCCATGAATGAGCACACTTGTATGTGGTTGTCACTGGAGAAATGGGGCTTATGGGGATTTGCGATGAATGCAGATCCAGATCAGCCTGTGCATCCGCACAGTCTGATCAGGATCTGCACTGATCGCCATTCCATAAATGAAACACTCGCCATGCTTCTAACAAGTATTATAGATCGTTATCAGGCTACATGTCTGTGCTATAATGCTTACTTTGGAGTGGACGACGTTGTTGTTGTTGTAACCACGTGATCATGCACGTTGGGACTGATATGATGGAAATACTTTGAGTTAACACAAATTCGACTGAACTCAGTTATTATATCGTAAAACATGTACATGTACTTGGGACCAAGAATTTGACTGTGAGTAGTTTGTCTTAAGAGAGTTTGAGGTAGACTGTATATCATTTTCGTACATAGAGAACAGTAGGTTAGTGCCGTGAATGGGTACAACTATCTGGCAAGGCTCAGGAAACGGGATTGGCGAGGCTCTGCCGAGCACACCCCGTTTACGTGCCGCGCCAGATATGTTTTCCCATTCACGGCACTAACCTACTATTCTATTTATCCCGTCAACACCTAAAAATGACTGTAAAATGAAAAAAAGAACACCAGCCACCGCACATATTCACACGCAGTGATTAGGTCGTATTGGCAAGATATCAAAACTGTCTCACGGCACCGTGTTTCACGGCATATCCGCACTGTGTTGAAGGGATACAAGAGAGTTTGAGGTAACGAATGTAGACTGAATAACAAATAGAGTTTGAGGTAACGAATGTATACTGAATAACATTTTCATACGTCACAATCACCAACCGGCAAGACTTACCATAGTTAGCAGCCACAGGTTGAGCAGATGTCGCAGTATGAGGCACCTTTCAGTAGTTGTGACTCGTAGAACACCAAGGCGCGGTTATCTGCAATGGGTTACATATTAAATAACATATGAGACTCGTCATGTGATTTTGTACCTGAAAACATGTGCGATATCTCGTGAAAACGATTTACAAAATTTACGATATATTCCGCTTATGACGTTGGAAGTTTACGAAGGTTTCATGGCAAATGAAAATTTCGTCATCTTTCGACGTCATTTACATCCATCACAGTTCTGTAAATATATTGAAAGGTCAGACATGCTCTTAGGTACAGAATCACATGGCGCGTCTCATATGTGATTGTGGTTGGACGAGTGTGGCCAGTATTCTTTTTCCACGTTGCGTTTCGCAAAAGTTGGTTGTACACAGCAAAATGTGCCACATATGCAATTCATATGAAAACAATTTCATATGCAGTTCATACGTAAAACATATGAAATATGATATGAAAGTCATATGTTTTTCATTTACAGATTTAAAAGCATTGTACATAGGTCTTCATACGAAATTCTTATGATTTGCATATGAAGTTCATATGTAGATTTTGCATATGAATTGCATATCGGCTCACTTTATATCATTTGCATATGAAATTTTCATATGATATTCATATGCCACACATTTTGTAGTGTATGAAGCGTTAGTCATAGCGTATGACATTACTCACATAGTCCATGACAGACATGAACTGGAGGCCGTTTAACTAAACTTCGTACGACTAAAATGTTCGTAGGTGCAAATTTAGGATAGTCTGGAAATTTCAATTGATGGATTTACAGTTATTGAACATATGTTCAATAAATGTAAATCCAATAATTGTTCACAAGAAAACGTTGTTAATGTGAAATTTACAGACTATCATAATGTTGCACTTACGAACATTTTTGTCGTACGAAGTTCAATGAAACATTCCGGTTTAACTAAACTTCGTACGACTAAGATGTTCGTAAGTGCAAATTTAGGATAGTCTGGAAATTTAAATTGATAACGTTGAAGTTTAGTGAAATTCCAATTGATAACGTACACAGTTTAGTGAAACGGGCCCCAGGTGGGCAATATAATATGAAATCAGTAAACACGTGTAATAAATATCGTTATAAGTAACCAGCCCTGCTGCTAATGTTATATTTATTGTTTTATAATCGTGAAAAATATCCACCTGACTGAATGGCAAACATTGCCAACACGGATTAAATCAAAGTACTGAAATTACTGAAATATGTTATCTGCACAAAAACTGATCACTTGCGGAATTAGAGATTGTAGGTTGCATATTTTCTCAATCATCATCCAGAGGCAAATGTACTGTGATGATGCAAACCCATTCCCATCCATACGTTTTCTCTAGAATGAATTACTGTTTGAAACTCCAAGAAAAAAATTGTACGAAACTGGCGGCTAACTGGTCACTGCTACATAACTCTGAGAACTAAAGATAATAGCTGCTGTATTCATATGCACGAAATGTTTTGATTCGTATTTTCCAGAATTTAACTGATAAACTGAGCACAAAACTTTGAAAACTATAGAGAATAGTATATGTAGAGTTACAAAACAAGACGGACCAAAGCGCCATAGGATAAGTCTTCACAGGGCACTATTTTCTTGGTCGTACTCGCCGTTTAGGCGTAGCACTATCAATGGCTGCCCCCATAGCAATTTGCGTGACATAATATGTTATCTCAAGGGAGAATACATATAAAAACACGGATGCACAAGCTGTTCGGGAAATACATTTGCCAACAACATCAGTAGCCGATTTCACCAACATTGCAAAGCATACTTTTCTAGCAATGTATACTTTGAGGGAGTAATCATTTATTTTGCCTGAAATGCATTATTTCATATAGAACTAACGACTGCATATATTTGATGATTAAAAGTATGTAGAATTATTATTATACGGAATGTATTACATTATCACAGCCAAAATGGCTGTGATAATGTAATAAACTCAGCATAATAAAAATTAATAAATTTATCCTAAAATTGAACATTTCTCCCTCAAAGTATACTTTGCTAGAAAAGTATACTTTGCAATGTCGGTGAAATAGGCTACATAAAGGGTTTAGAAGATATTGATCGAGAAGACGATCACTACCCATAGTCATACATGTACCTGGCTCATAGTAGTCATACACGTGCACGGACGCCGGTTGGGTCCTGGCGACCATCTCTGTACGGATCATCTCCACAGTGGCACACGTGGCAGGCGTGGGCAGGATCTGTAACGTTACAATGACAACCATGTATTATAGCAACATGAAGTAAAATTATCAGGAAAGCGAAAGGGTGGGGAGGGGGTGTTGGTGCGCCGGACACGCCCCCGTCGACACGCCCCCGTCTGAATCCATCCGTGCCTGGATTTGTATCCCTAGTATACCTGGATGTGTATCCCTAGTATACCTGGATTTGTATCCCTAGTATACCTGGATTTGTATCCCTAGTATAGTCGTTACCGAGTCGTAGTAGATGAGGACAGTCTGGTTATTATAGATATACATACTTACAATGTATGTATTGGTTATTCAGCTTATTCTAGGCATAAACCTTGATTTATTAATCATAGCATATCCCTTACCGAGTCATAGTAGATGACGACAGTATGGTCCTTGATTTCCGTCTTCTTGGCGTCATTGATTACCGTCCTGGAACTGTCCATCTCCGCAGTGAATCCGCTGGGCACGCCGAGCTCGATAACCGCCATGCCGGGCCGGCTGTACTTGCTGTATTTATACCTGAACACAGAATGAGGTCAACATGGTATTGCTTCAAATAAACACGTTGTTATTGCATAACTAACCAGCAATGGCTTACACTATGAAAGTGCACGTCATCTGCATATTTATATTACTTTAATTTAAGTATATGTAGTTCTATCCACAGGTATTTGAACAGAGGGTCATTACTTTGGTGTCATGTGGGTATTTTGGTAGATTTGTGTGGATTTCGTTGGTTTTGGCTAATTTACATAGTTTTGTGCAACTAGTAATGCTCAAACATTAGACACGACATAAATCGTCAATTATGTACATATTTAGTTTTGGACCCATTTTATACTGTCAATATCTACTGCAGTTCTAGTTATACATGCAATTCGCAGGGAGGTGACGTACATTGTTTGTTGGTAATAATGCACTCAAACCACCAGATATACCGAAATAATCCATAAAACACCGACATATAAATCCTTCTTCAAGAAACGTTCTATCCCATTCGACTAACGCACGTCAGTCTGCTAAGTTAAAGGTACATGCCCACTCAGTAGACACGCACTTTTCTTTATAGGAATTTAATAACTGTATACTTGTGTAACTATTCCACCAGTTCTAAAAATTACGAGTGCCCGCTATACATATATAATCATTTAGTAATATGTATCTTACTGATAGTGACGCGTGGTGGTATCAGTCTATTTTCATATACAAATGAGACCTGCTATTATTTAATTATTTATACAAATTAAATGCGTCACATAAAACAATGGAATCTCGTGTACACCGACTCAAAAGACAATACTTAGTTTATTACATGACCCATATTACAGAACGTATATGATACAACAACGCACGATATGTCTCATGTTTTGGTTGCCTGATCAGTAACACACGCATGCTGCTGTACCTGAATATCAGTCTCGGACCCTTCTCGTTGCGCGGGAAGTCTCGTTGCGCGAAAAGAGTCAGAGAGTGTTATTCGAAATGTGATATTCACCTCCAGGATTTCGAATATCATTCTCGGTCGCGTATGCAGGGCCCAGTTGATCAAAAGGTGTGTTAGCCTAACAGACTGTTAACTCCTTAACATTGTTAAGCTAACATAGTTTTGAGTAACCGGGCCCAAGTGAATATCATTTGTATCCACAATCAAGTGACCCGAAATTGGACAATCTCATTGGTTGAACTTGTCAGTCATATAATAATACAAGTTATCCGGCTAAGCTCGGAAAAAGTATGAAACTGCATGGAACATCAATGGGCTTTTAAAAAATGAAGACAACGTCGAGACATCCATGTTGCTCGCCGAACACATCAACACGAACAAATACCCGCTGTAAGTGCGGGTTTATTGCATTGAGTATACACATCACAATCTGCAGTTCGTGGGCCATGTGCACTTCATTGAAGGCAACACAATGGAATTTAATATGTGAACAATAACAATACATATTGGCGAATCTGAGACACGCCGCCTTTGGAATGTAAGACCCAATCAGTTGAGGCCAGATGTAGCAGTTACTTACGAGGCGCATGCCTGAACGACGATGGATCTCAGGGTCTCGTCCATGATGTTTGTTGTGAGGTTAAAGGCCGGGTGCAAAACCTCCGTCTCCACGTGGAAACTCACCGCCACCTGAAACATAATGCGGATTTATCTCCCCTGTCGACTTTTTCGCCGGATATTTATTTCTAGAAAGGAAATATTTTTTTCATCAATCGAAAATTGATATTTAAATGCAGAGTTCATGCAAAATTAAATTTCTGAAGGTTTTGGCAATTTTCGACGTCATCTGCGGAAAATGCGACTGACTCTGTGGCAGATTTTAATGTATGCATGATCTCTGCTTGCTTTGTCAATTTTCGACAGCACAACAAATTATTGGGTGATAAGGGAATTTGTTCGCCCCCATCGAATCCCTTACATGTATGTCGACGTGCATGCATATAGAGCTATATAGACCAGTCTTATAAATAGGTCACCGAACAAGAAATATCAAGAGTAACTATCCTTAGAGCTACTTAATAGGCGTTTCGGTGTTATAATTGACGCAGTTTGTTGGTTTGACGTCACGTTGCTTAGTTTAAACTGACAAGATCCGCCAAATATAACGCCGATGGTGCCCCGGAAGATGTTCAAAAACAGTTACCCCTTAGTAACCTATTTATGCGACTGGTCTCTCTCATCATGGACATGCATGTTTCGGAAGATTTACTTACCGGATGTGAATATTTGTGCCATTTTAACTCAGCCATTGAAGAGCTCGCCAAGTTAGATAATAACTCTAAGAGAAGTAATAGATTTTCGAACTGGGTAATAGTGCAAATTGGCATCACATATGAATAAACCATTTAAATCCTAAATAACTGCAATGGATTTTTATATGTCAAATATTCGACCAAATGATTTTCAGACTAGTCCATTTATGATAAGGGGGTGTTTGGTTTTAAAAACAATACGAAAATTACTCACGAGCCGGCTAATCTGGATATACACTGCTTGCAAATACCGATATAGAGGTCTGCAGTGGTGAACGGGTTAAATATTTCATAATTATGTTTAGAAACCAGGAGACATTCAGAGAAATAGAATATTTCTCTGGCTTTCTGCTGGTTTCTAAACATAATTAGGATATTTTTAAACCATTTTAAAATCCTGCCACGCGTTAGTCACCTGTGGTTGACATATGTGTGTGTATTACCTGCGCAAGAGCGGAACCTTGACCTGTAGCAGACAGATGTACGTTTGATGTCTGGCCTCCAGGGTTTTTCGTCATTTGCATGGAATTAGATGGCACCTGTATATAGTAAACAATGAACATTCATACATGTACATGTGACAAGCCATGCGATTCTGTACCTTCGGACATCTGCGTAATTTCATTAAATACGTTTACAAAATTTACAATATCTATCATAAATAAAGTCAAAAGTTTCCAAAATCTTCAGAGTACATGCGTAATATAATTCTGAAAATTGTGTAAACTTTTGACGCCATTCCCGGAAAATATTGTAAATTTTGTAAACGTATTTCATGAAATTACGCAGATGTCCGAAGGTACAATCTCACATAGCGTGTCCCATATGTGACTCAGAATGCATACATAGGGCTGATTTTGTTGGACTCTGGGTCCCGGGGTGGTTATAATTCGCAGCGAATTCGATGACACTAGAACACCTTAAGCAAAAATAAGCAAGGTGAATACTTGTCCGTGACTGAGGATTGATAGACAGAGCTGGGGCCAGCTTCGTTAAACGTCGTACGATAGAAAAGTAAATACGAAGATTTTTATTAAGTTTGTTAACGTGGCCAACTAATGCTGCAATTTTCACCTACATGTACACATCGTTACATGTGAAAATATCCACTGAAAATCTACCAACATCGCCGATCAGTGTAAGTGTAATTCTAATTTCCAATTTCGCACTTACGAACTTCTTCGTCGTAATAGTTTGGTGAAGTCGCCCCTGATGCATACCATACATAGTATTCAATATCATGCCAAAACGTGATTTTGCTTCGCAAAGTTTGATAATGACAATGAAACGGTGACGATAACATTTTATTTTCGCTTAAATATCTAGACATCAACGTTTTAAAATCACGTATACGCATCGATATAAGACGCAATTGTGTTGCAAATTTTGGCTTTATTACCGTGATATTTGCAGAATCAAATGAGAATTAAGGAATAAATATAGGGAATATCCGTAAAAGACCCCACAACATCACTCATTGTAAAGATCCGGGCTTACATAGTTATCTCTCTGAACACTTTATCAGAATCCATACTCGAGATAATGCTGTATGTTTGGTCGGAGCTGAGCACAGCTCAGTCTCGACCAAATATACTTCATTATTCCCCGCATGAAGACGACGTAAGTACTCGGAAACATTATATGTGTCTGTGACTGGAGAAAAGGGGCTTATGGGATTTATGACAGGTGTAGATCCTGAGCAAATAGCACACTCAAATAGTCTGATAAAGATCTATATACATTGCTTGTTAGAAGCATGATGGGTGTTTCATTGATGAAATGGCGAACCGTGCAGATCCTGATCAGACTGTGCGGATGCACAGGCTGATCTGGAACTACACTGGTTGCTCACCCATAAGCCCCATTTCTCCATTCACAGCCATATATAAGCACGGACAGGGCCAATACCAATCCCCTACCTCCACAGATTTGAGTACGAGTGCACTGCTGTCGGCTATGTGGATCTGGTGGGAGAAATTCCCGGCGGTGATGTCAAGATTCAGGTCGAGATGGCCCGACAACATCGCTCCGTATTCTGACATTGCCTGCAGTCCCAGAACCGTATCCTAGAAATATAGAAAATAATATATTGACCCACTCATGGTGAATACCCATATTTTTTCTTACTTCTTCTCCAAAGTATATATTGTGACCGCTCAAGGGCGGATCCAGTATTTATGGAACGGGGGGGGGGTTGTCCTATGTTCGAGCTCCACGGAGTGAAGCGAGTATGCTAGGGCATGCGCCCCAGGACAAAGTTTGAAATATAGATGTCCAGAAATGCACTTTCCTGTGTTTTACGGCATTTAAATTCAGACTCCAACTTGTGGTAAACTGTGATCTATGTAAACTCCGTGGCTGAACGGGGGGGGGACCCCGGAACACCCCCCCCCCTTCCAGATCCGCCCCTGTCACTCATTGGAACCGTATCGACTAGACGCTTCCAATGAGTGGTAATAACACATACGTCTGTTGACGTCACCATGTTAAGCACAGAGACAGAAACAAGTAAAGGTACATGTCCACTCATTATACACAACATGTTCCTTATAGCAATTAAATAAGTGTATACTTGTGTCAATATGCCACCAGTTCTAAAAATTACGAGTGCAATCTATACAGACATAGTCATTTAGTAATATTTATTTTACTGATAGTGACGCGCGGTGGTATCAGGCTATTTTCATATGCAAATCAGGCATGATATTTTTTAATTATTTATACGAATTAAATGCGTCAACTGAAAAAGTAATATTTTCTACAGATTATGATCATTGCGCACCAAACAATAAATACAGAGAAATATCAGTGTGGACATTTACGTGTGATATAAAATGCATAATAATGCCAGTCAATACGTGGTGTAATGGTGAATGAATGTTTGTTTTGCCAGAAAATGTCCTATCAGTCTACAGAATATACAAAACTATCTGTCTTCCTATATTATAACCTACTGAGTGCGCATGTATACTGTATGATAATATGATCTTTATGGGCCACGGTTAGACCAATATCTAAAAAAAAAAAAGACACCAAAAAGAAAGATACAATATGACTTCTAGTTCGTCCTACTTTCTAAGCCAATAGATGGGCAGCATTGTGCTCCACTTATTTCACATATTGCAACGCTATATATTACCAGATTTAATAATTAACTGTTCGACAGGAAATGGAAAATCAATATTCGGATGGGTCATTGTTTTGTACACTTGGCTGAACTATAATAAATTATTATGTACTTGTTCACATTTGGGATATTTCAGGAACTAAAGGCTGCTGTCGCTAGCGCTTCCTCGCATTTAATTCCTTAAACATCCAATATGTGTGTGAAAAATAACTCCTACATTGAAACCTGTCAAAATCGGACACCATGGGGACGCCATTGTGTTCAATGGGTTTCACTGTAATTATTTCATTGTCGTGTCTGTACATGAATGACAATGATAGAGAGTGTTCACTTAATTACAGTGGAACCTCTCTATACCGGACACCTCCAGGGTGTCCGGTTTGGAGAGGTTCGACTGTACATATAATCTCACTCATTGGCCCCACGGCAGTAGTACCTGTGTTGATCTTAAGTACAGTCGAACCTCCCCCAACGGCCACCTCTCTACAACAACACCCTCTCTGTAACAGCCGCTATTTTATATCCCAAATGGATCATTTCCTCTATGTCTAACCCTTAGACGGCTGAGCATGAAAATTGTTATCTGATGTTGCTTTTGTATTCTTTCTCAATAAAACATGTTTTGACAGCACTTTAGAATCATTTCCATTGGAAATTATTCTAAAATGCTGGCAAAGCATGTATTTGGTGAGAATTATCGAAGAAAATAAATAAACATCGGATGATAAAATGTAATCCCGCATTAACCTCCCTACAACAGCCACCCCTCTACAACAGCCAGTTTTGCGTCTTCCATGGGTGGCTGTTGTAGAGAGGTCCCACTGTACCTGCGTTGATCTGAAGCCACCCTGTGAATTCCTCTGAGAGATGAGCCATTTCAGCACGGGCAGGCCGTCCACGAGGTTGTGTTTTGTGATGTAGTATAGCAGAGCGTATGCGGCCGTCTCGATGTCACGTGGTGGGTTACGGTAGTAGCTACTATACCAGCCCGGGTTCTGCACCTGCGGCGGCGATGGCCATGACTTCATACCGTCTAATAATAATAATAATAATTCTGGCTTATATAAATTACATGTTTTTGTCATACAAATGTTATTCAATTTGATACAGTGTCACATATAATAACATAGTGTACTTATTTGAATTTACCTAAATTGAGGATTGAAGAATATGAAACCGGACGAAAAAGTAGTGTTGGTATTAAATATAAAGGTACATGCCCACTCAGTAGGCACAACATGTTCTTTATATTAGAGACATAACCTGAAACATTTTCTGACAAAATAAACATTAATTCACCATTACCCCACGTATTGATTGGCATTATTATACATTTTATATCAGACGTAACTTTCCACACTGATATCAGGGGTAATAACCGTGTTTCTTTAAAATGTTAACGGACATTAATACTTACACTCTGTATTTAATTTTTGATGTGCAATTATCGTACTTTATAATCAGTCGAAAATATTATTTGTTCAGGTAACGCATTTAATTAGTATAAATAATTAAAAATACCATGCCTCATTTGCATATAAAAATAGCCTGATACCAACGCGCGTCACTATCAGTAAAATAGATATTGCTAAATGATTATACCCGTACAGCGGCCATTCGTAATCTTTATAACTGGTGGAATAGTGACCCAATTATACACGTATGTAATTCCTATAAAGAACATTTTGTGCACTGAGTGGGCATGCACCTTTACTTTAACTAGTTTAATAATAGTGAAATAATAATAATGAAATTTCCGTTTAGATGGATGTAGGATAATAATAATAACAACAATAATAATAATAATATTTTTAAGTTTATAGGATACCACATTAATTGCCTTTACTTTAACTAGTTTAATAATAGTGAAATAATAATAATGAAATTTCCGTTTAGATGGATGTAGGATAATAATAATAACAACAATAATAATAATAATATTTTTAAGTTTATAGGATACCACATTAATTGCCATTTGCCTTTAGATGCACGTAGGGCCGGGTGTCTTGTTCAGATTGATGAAACATAATGCCAGAAAGTCATCAACCAAATATGAAAGCATTCCATGAAGTGAAACAGAAATTAGAAAAAACATTTCAAAATTTCTTCTAATTTCAGTTTCCCTTTATTGACTGTTTTCATATTTGGATGACGTTTTTATAATATATTTTATCATATTACATGTAGGACGGACGTACGGACGGACTGATGGACGGACGTTCTCACGAATGGATAGATAAGTGGCTATTCCTTTGTTTAAAATAGCCACATAAATGAAAAAATAGCCACAAAACAGAACGGAATGAATGGTATTTACAGTTACCATTGTCCACTTAGCCACATACATGTACATGTAACTACCCATTCGTCAGACCGGACGGAAGGACGGACGGACGGACGGACGGACGGACGGACGTTCTCACGAATGGGTACTTATGTGGCTATTTGTTTTGTTTAAATCATCCACATAAAGTAAAATTTAGCGACAGAAAGGAATCTTGTGGACAGAATAAGCAACCAACCATTATACGTAACCATTACCTTTACTAAGTCCATACCTGTGTGGCTAGCAACATAACTTCCCATTCGTCAGCCCGGACGTACGGACGTATGCTTGGCGGTGGGGGTGTATAATAAATGCCACTTACTGCCTGTGGTTGCCATTCGTTCCAACTTCGTAAATGCGATGGTTGAGATACTGCTGCCAGACCTGGCTAGGGCGTAGCTAGCGATAGCGAGGTCGTACGGTGACGACAGTTCATGCACGTGCGCTTCCAGGAAGACACGTGCCTTGGCGGCTTCTTGGTTTAGTCTGTAGTTCTGGAATTACATGGTTTAAGATACATCACTGAACACGCTTACCAGAATAAAATACTCCATGATGATCGGCGAAATACGACTAGCAGAACAAGTTGACATTGCAAGTACGGTATTATTGTACATGTTTATTTTTATTTATTTTATAGCATTTTTATGTTCACACGCCTGTACAAACAAGACATATATCTAGTAACATGCATGTGCATAACTACATTCCATTCTATATTGATAAATTACTGAGTAAATATATATTACACACGCATGTAAATACCTTACACTTACATGTGAATCGGAATTTTCCAGAAGAGCAATCAGGACAAACGCAGTCAGACTGTATGATGATGAGGAACCGCCCTGGAAATATCAAGATACATTTATCACAACACATTATTATACCAATCATCTGCATGCTTAGACTACCGTATTTTATTCTGTAGTTAAACTGATATTACTTTCAAAAATTTAGTAGTAAACGTAACCCCTTCAACCAGAAAGCCCGCTATAGCGGTTTATGCAAACAGTGCGGATCCAGATGAGCCGGCTCGTGACGATCTGCATTTTTTAAAAGTAATTGTCATATTTCTGAGAACAAAAAATACCACTTTTCATAAATGGACTAGTCTGAAAACCATTTTGCGACGGTTGGATTGGTTGCAAAATTAGCATATCAAAATCCATTCCAGTTAATTAGTGAAAGGGTTAAAAGCTGAAGCTGAGAATGTTTTATGAAGAAAGCAATTTGTGGCTTTGAGATACGAAAATTAACGTTTAGAACAAGGTGTCTACAATAGTCTCGGCTCGGCAACGGATGGAATTCCCCACGAGCCTTACAATTCCTACACATTACGTTGCATTGCCTAGCATTGCCTAATTTCGTAGCGAGCGCTATACATAGTCTATTCAATATACTAGGGTAAACAATAAACACACTTATTGTTTACCCTAGTTTCTCTACCAATGAAAGAACAGCATTTCATCTCCATTAATCGCATATTGCGACACTTTCGCCAATATGTATGAAATTAATCATTACATGTTCAGCGCTATATTTAGAACTGATTTTATGCCTAGTTGTCATCGGTTCACGAGACGCAAAACATATTACCGCCTGCACACGCGTTCACTTCGTGTCACACCGCCAATCACATACTAGTATAGCGATTCGAAACACGTTTAGGGTCGGAGTTTCGCGACTGGGCTGGGCAAACAATAAGTACGTTATAGTTCACATATTGAAATTTTAATAAATTCAATAAATGAACTATAACTATTACATATCATGATCGTACACCATGGGGACACCCGAGTTATGCGGTGTGCAGAGGCCCCACTATTCAGTGCTTTGTTGATACAGTGAAACATCGTTAAGCCGAACACCATGGGATATCCCCAGGGTGTCCGGCTTAGAGAGGTTTTACTGGAAATATGACATTTGATCATTCTGAGCCATAGGTGTGTGCTATGCGATCACGAACAGACATTAGCACATGAGATAAATGATCAAGAAACTTATCAAAAATAAGATCACATGTGTGTTCGCTTTAGAGAGGTTGCACTGTAATATGTTTACACATGGATGACTTACCGAGAGACTGGTGTCATGCACGCTACCCACACTCCTGAAGGAGCCGTCGTAGCTCTGATACTGGACGATCCAGTTGATTGCGTTATGCAGCACGCTGTCCGCCACGAAAATATGTTGCTTGGCTTGATGGAATGACTTCAGGACAAACGCTGTCAGCCTATGTAAGACACTCGCATGTGTTAACGGACTCGTTCCCTCAATTTAACAATTAGTTCCCACGAAATAACAATTCGTTCCCACATTTCGATGGAACGAATTGTTAATTCGAGGGAACGAATTGATGTATCGTGGGAACGAATTGTTAATTCGATGGAAAGAACTGTTAAATTGAGGGAACGAATTGTTATTTCGTGGGAACGAATTAATAACAAAAATCCATGTCCCCTGCGGGGCTCCGTATAATACAGTTATATATACGATTATATAAAAATGTGCGTCCAGCTTTAAACTAAAATTAGCACCTCAGTTCACGTCATGTGTACAGATACTGACTTGTTTTGAAAACGTTATCCATAGTTTGTTTCGGATTAAGATAAATATGACGTCATACCACATGCTGCCGGTTCCGTCTCTTTGTCCCCAAATACTGAACGAGCCGTCGTAATGTTGAAACGTCAACTCTCTCTGGTATCCTACAATAGAATATTAAAATATTATTATTTTATACGATAAGTATTGAGTCAATAGTGTGGCATTGTTAACCCATTACGTGTACGAATACAAAACAAATAGTTCTCCTAATTATGCATAGAAGTATATGTTGTTACCGCTCATTGGAACCGTCGAGACGATTCACATGTATTGAGTGGTCACACGATATAGTTTTGACAAGAAGAAAAAAAAAGTAGCGAAACTTATTCCAATGTGTTCATACCCCGTATTGGAATTCAGCATGAAATGGGGTAATTATTTGTTATATATAAAGTACACGCAATCTTTTGGATGTTAGCTTAAATGTTATATCATGCAATTATGACCATTTAATTAGTGTCCAATGTAGTGGATGTATATGTACGCAAAATAAAATATATAGTTAATTCGATATCAAGGTGTATGATCACGTGGTAACAACAACAACAGCAATTACTGAAACTTCCAGAAGCCCTCCGATTCAAAGTACGTATTCTTTTATTGTGTCCTTATTATGCAAAGGATTTTGTTGACATATTGCGCATCAAACGCGTCTTGTTAAGCTGCATTTGGTGGTCTTGGTACATTGGCACAGACCTCTGTCATTTTTGCGCCATATTTCATCAAAATCCGTTGCCTATTCAGGAAAATATCAAATAAAACTTACTTTGGAGTGGGCGTGCTTTCAACACTGTCAGCCATTGTTTTTATTGTTGTAACCACGTGATCATGCACCTTGGATATATGTAATTATAACTCATCACTCGTTACCACCGAACTTTATAAAAGCCACTGTGCGTTTCTGAACAAAAGTACGGTATGAATGTCATACATATGTTCCAATTTATGTAGTTTCAGAGAATCGAAATTGTTTTACACGTGCATACATCTGTAGCCGATTTCACCAACATTGCAAAGTATACTTGTCTAGCAAAGTATACTTTGAGGGAGACATTGTATTAATTTGTATTATACTGAATTTATTACATTATCACAGCCATTTTGGCTGTGATAATATAATACATTCAGTATAATAATTCTGCATACTTTTAATCATCAAATATATGCAGTGCTTAGTTATATATGAAATAATGAATTTTGGGAAAAATAAATGATTATTCCCTCAATGTATACTTTGCTAGATAAGTATACTTTGCAATTTTGATGAAATCGGCTACATTATTCATCGCACCGATCAATGTTGATTTGTTGGTATGCCAACTAAAGGTCTATTTTAAATACGTGGAACATTAGATCATAAAATGGCAAATTGCACTCATTTCCTTCCATAATAGTTCCGTTTCAATCTCATAGGTAATGTATTGCTTTCCTGTCGGAACCGCACACCGCTGGAAGTGGATTGCATGTTTATGCAGCGTTGAATGCTTCTCGACCATCGCTGTGCACGTGCCATGCGTTTATCATGATGTATTGCGCATTTTTTTTCTTTGCGTGGCTTCGTGTGTCTTTTGGGACCATGTTCGTTATTTTAAATTTCAATGTATTTAAAATAGATATTCAGTTTGCAATCACACAGATGACTATCGATAAGGACGATAAACACAAATGTGCGCAAAGGTTAAAATAAAATTGACGATAATATCTCAACTGATCGATTGAGTGTGTGTCCCATGTCCATCCATATACGTGCATATATATGAGACACGCCATGTGATTTTGTACCGTCGGACAAAATTTACAATATTTTTCATAAATAAAGTCAAAAGTTGACAACATTTTCAGACTACATGCGGAATTATATTACGCATGTACTCTGAAAATGTTGTCAACTTTTGACGCCATTTAATGAAAATATTGTATTTTTTGTAAATGTATCGCATGGAGTATTTGATATCGTTTGCAAATTACATACATACCTGTGTGCATATAGTGTAGCGCCTTCTCCTTGATCTCCGTTGTGAGCTGATGCGTGGCCTCGAGGTAATTGTAGACAAACACATCCGGGGCCAGACTGGTCATGGTCTGCTCACCACACCCGGTCGGCAGTCGCAGCAGGTTGTTCATGTTCTTCACGGTTGGTCCCATCACGTCACCTGCACACAATTATCTAGTAATAACCTTTGAATTGACCAAATACGCATTGGCTGACAACACATTGTCGTATCATGTATTGAATATATACGTATATGGTGGCCACAAAAAATTGAACACAGCCATTTCATTGGTCTAACAATGTCACATGACGTTACAGAATGGCGTCAATGCGATTATGCAACGTAAACAAGTCTGCATTTCAGCAAGAGCCGCGTCATATTTGCTCATTTGTAGCATGAAATGTTACTCGATGAATATAATTATCCCGTCAACACAGTGCGTATGTGCCGTGAAACACGGTGCCGTAAAACATGTTTGATATCCTGTCAATTCGACCTAATCACTGCGTATGAATATGTGCGGAGGCTGGTTTTTTTTTGTTTTTTTTGCATTTTAAAGCCATTTGTAGGTGTTGACGGGATAAATAGAATAGTAGGTTCGTGCCGTGAATGGGAAATATATCTGGCGCGGCACGGAAACGGGATATGCTCGACAGAGCCTGTTGAACATTATATGTCACAGGAACGAATATATCACACGTGTGATATATTCGTGCGAATGCGTCACACATGGTGAACAATACGTACGAATACATCCGACAAATGTGTGACGTTTACGTTTCGCATCACTACCCCTTGCAACAAAAACGAATGTGTCACATGTTACAAAAACTCGGACAAAAATTATTAAAATATTGTCCAGACGAATATGTCACATGAACATTCGAATGGGGGATAACAGTGCGATACAATAAAACAGAATAGAGCAGGCATATTCGCCGGGTTATTTGAAAGTCATGCCACGCATGCAGAGAAGGTAAATGTATGTAAATGCTTTGATTTAACGCCGGCACTGGCTCGATGACCTTGCATGTCGATAAACATTCATTCACCACCATTACCCCACGTATTGATTGACATTATTATACATTTTATATCAGATGTAAATTTCCACACTGATAACCGTGTTTCCTTAAAGTGTTAACGGACATTACTATTTAACGGTCGGGATTCAACATTAACGTTGACATTATTGTATGTGAGAGTTGAATCTGGTTACAACCCTTATATGAATAATACGATTATACGTACTCGTATTACTTTAGGGGAAGGAAGGGGCCAAGTGTAGTTGGTGTGATATGGACCTGTCACCATGTCAGATTATTCTAATTCCAGGGCTGAATATAAAATCTTTTATGTAAATATTCCGTTCTGATCCCCAATGAGGGATCGAAACCGTTGACCCTACCTTAAATGACCTTAACTGTCGATATGCCGTTACACACCAATACATCACATCACTGGTCGCAAAACCCATAAGCCCCATTCCTCCAGTCACAGCCACATATCTCATATAATGGCAAATTAAGCCTACATTGTACTTGACTATCGCGCGATTTATTGATGTACACATGGTGGCACGCTTCGTAGCATGCACTTTGTACTTATTATAGATCAAAACATAACTCCCTGCTAAGAAGTATGTGATGTTTGTTAAAGGTACATGCCCACTCAGTAGGCACAAAATGTTCTTTATATGAATTAAATAAGTATATAATTGTGTCACTATTCCACCAATTCTAAATCATGTGCTTTTATTATCTTGTATTTAAGGGTAGGAATTGGCTCGAGGACCTTCCAAACCTGGGCATTTGAGCATACCCGTTTGTTTCCGAATTTACTAATATCTGCCATACAGTCGAAATATGTGCATTGAATGAAGGAGGCAATGAGGCGGTTAATTTAACCTAGATAGTTCATTCTCCTATCGCACGAAGACCGTGAAAAATGTGTGAGTGCCTTTTTCACGGTCTTACATAAATACATCAGGTCATGCCTTTTGTATTTGTATATTTAAGTAAAGCCGAATAAGCATATGTAACTTGTAAAAGACACCCAGCTTATGATAGTGATGATGCATCCGCAAGATGACAGTTTAAAGGGGCATACATGCATTCGATGGTAAAATATGTCTGAAAATGATGCCATAATATCTGTGTAAATAGTACTAAATACCCGCTCCACCCCCCCCCCCCCTCCCAGCATCGCCCCACCCCCCCCCCCCCCCCCCCTGAGAAATAGAGGGGCTTTAAATAATTGTGCTGTTAAATCCAGTAAATGTCACGGTAAAATGCCCCGCAGTGCTGGGTCATTTGGTTGGTGAACGTCGCAGCACATTTTTAGCAACAGTTAAAGAACCTGTAATGTCACCGCAGTGCGGGACATCATCGGCGGTTAAAGCGCCGGTGTGTGCCCAGTATGCCCAGATAAAGCCCCGCTACTCTCCTGGAGGGGAGTGGTGCGGGAATATACATTGACTGATGATACAATATGCTTTTTAAAATCTAAAGCTGATCTCATTTTAATCATCTAAATAGAACACCCAATGATTGGAATATTATTATATATGTAAAGTGTATTGGACATGTAAATATTAAACAGGCGAAACTGACCATCGATTAACAATTTGTACCATATTGTTTTATATTTAGTTCCTATTATCATAGAAGTTTACATTTCATGCGATAGACTCTATATCACAGACATGGAGATTAAAAAGTAATATAACAAGGGGCCCAAATGGACCTCCTTCCCTCACCTGAAATTATTATCCAAATTATAAAGTAAGTCAGAAATGGTCCAGACTGTCTATTACATGTATATATACCATCAACATTGTTATGTCCACCATAGTAATAGTTGGCTTGAAACATAAATATCGAGAACAATGTAAACAGTGTAATCCTTATAAAACAGCATTAACAAATGTGATGCAGAACAAATATGAATACATGATAAACGGTATATATAACAGACAGTCTGATGCACAAGAAAAAGACGCTTGAAATCACTAATAAACTTTCGGCGGGTGGTCATCTTAAATTATGTAATCATCCGATGTCGACCAAAAATGCTCCAGAGTGATCGTCTTGTCGATACCTTTGAGTTGATAAAGCCCCGCTACTCTCCTGGAGGGGAGTGGTGCGGGAATATACATTGACTGATGATACAATATGCTTTTTAAAATCTAAAGCTGATCTCATTTTAATCATCTAAATAGAACACCCAATGATTGGAATATTATTTATATATGTAAAGGTGTAAAGTGTATTGGACATGTAAATATTAAACAGGCGAAAATCTGACCATCGATTAAATAACAATTTGTAACCATATTGTTTTATATTTTGTTCCTATTATCAATAGAAGTTTACATTTCATGCGATAGACTCTATATCACAGACATGGAGATTAAAAAGTAATATAACAAGGGGAACCAAATGGACCTCCTTCCCTCACCTGAAATATTATCCAAATTATAAAGTAAGTCAGAAATGGTCAGACTGTCTATACATGTATATACCATCAACATTGTTATGTCCACCATAGTAATAGTTGGCTTGAAACATAAATATCGAGAACAATGTAAACAGTGTAATCCTTATAAAACAGCATTAACAAATGTGATGCAGAACAAATATGAATACATGATAAACGGTATATATAACAGACAGTCTGATGCACAAGAAAAAGACGCTTGAAATCACTAATAAACTTTCGGCGGGTGGTCATCTTAAATTATGTAATCATCCGATGTCGACCAAAAATGCTCCAGAGTGATCGTCTTGTCGATACCTTTGAGTTGATATATGACATGACCATAAACGGTAAAATCTGAAATTTGACCCATACTTCACCCCTCCAGCTCGCCCTTTCTTGACCCAGGGGCCACCATTTGAAAAAATCTGAAACAGCGTTAACTATCGATCATTCCAACCAAGTTTCATCGAAATCCGTCTGGCGGTTCGTGAGAAGAATTTTTTTAAGAATTTGACATACTTTTTGACGGCTGCCATTTTCGATTATTCGATGATCTCCATTTTAATAAATATGAAAATTCTTCACCCACGGACCATAACTGTGAAGTTTGTACAATATCAGCCCGGCGGTTCATGAAAATGAGACGTTTGAAATCTCTAATAAAATAATGACCTTTTGACCTTTCGACGGTCATCTTGTATTACGTAATGATCATATTTCGACAATAAATGCTCCAAAGTGATCGTCTTGTCGATACATTCGATTTGATAATGATATGACCATGTTCGGTCAATTTTGATTGTGATTGTGTGACATATTCGTTTAACCAAAAAGTGAAACATATTTGGGTGAGATTTTCGGTTTGTGATGTATTCGGCCGAATTCGGCCAGTACTCACCGAAATGTGTGAGGCATTCGCACGAATACTTCACACGTGTGATATATTCGTTTCTGTGACATATAAGGTTCAACAGAGCCTCGCCCACCCCCATTCCTAAGCCTTGCCAGATATTTTCCCCATTCACGGCACTGATCTACTATTCTCTATTACCAGGCTAGAGTCTTTTAATATCAAGTCGGTCAGGCTGGGCTAGGAAACGGGTAGGGGTCTTGAGGCTCTCTAAGGAATTCCTCTGGTATTCTCTCTCTACACAACATTTACCCCCCTGTATTGCGACTATGCTTGTACGTTTAACGCTTCAATGGTTCATACGTTCTTACTTTTAATGATATATTTTATTTGGTTTCAACGAATTTAGATTATTTAAGCGAACTTGATTTGCTTAAATCAAGTACAACTTTTAAAATCAACTGTATAAAACAGACATGAAAACGATACGATAATTATGTGTTAGTCTAATAACATTCCCACAAGCAACAAACAATACGTACCAATTGCGGATACGTGTATCTTCTCCGAATCTGCTACGAAATTGTCCGGGAAAGCTATCGGGATGTCCACATTGGTGTTGCCGGATATTATCATAGGGATGTTGATATGCATCGGGGATCCCTCCGCCTTTATTGAAAATAATGTAGGATATCATAAGATGATTTTATTATACTGAATTTATTACATTATCACAGTCAAAATATTATACTGAATTTATTACATTATCACAGCCATTTTGGCTGTGATAATGTAATACATTCAGTATAATAATTCTGCATTCTTTTAATCGTCAAATATATGCAGTCGTTAGTTTCCATAAAAAATAAATGATTACTCCCTCAAAGTATAATTTGCTAGAAAAGTATACTTTGCAATGTTGGTGAAATCGGCTACAGAACATGAAATGTATATCATTACGACACATTATTTTAAAATGTATTAAATGTGCTTCCCTTCGGAGGTTATTGGAAATTACTATATCATTTGTGATATCCGTCATGCACAGCTTCTCCATCACGACGCCCGCTTACCACCCGTAAATATGCGACTGTGATCTGTATGACCAATCACTAACACCACTTATTCAGTTCAAATTTGGCAAACTAGTCTGGTTGACGAATACAACATGTAACTAGATTGAAAATGAAAACAAGTCGTTGACAAATCATAATCTGTGACTCGTGTAGATATACAGGGATAACATATGTCAGATTGCAAATCACACGTATATCAAATATTCAGTTACAACGCATTCATGCTCAGCTTGATCAATCACACGTAGTAGATATAGTCGCAAAACAAAGGCATGCTCACCCTATATGTCTAGAGTAACAACACATTCACGTTGATCAATCACAAATGGAACAACAGTCATTACAAAGTCACGTTGCCCACTCACAAATAGATCTACAATACTAACAGAGTCATGTACAGTCACAACAAATTCAAGATGACCAATCACAGAACAATCTAATATCAAAACAAAAGCATGTTGACCAATCACAGATAGATCTACAGTCACAACAAGTTTCATGTTGACCAATCACGAATAGGTCTACAGTCGCCACAAATAATATACATATTGACCAATCACAAACCTCGACGATCAGCTGCCGTTTGATTCCATCAGCGGCCATCGGTGTCTGTGCCTTGACAGAGATGTCGATGGTGCCCACAGTGGTTGCTACAATTGGTATGAAGACGGATTCCGCTTTTCCTGCAGCCACCTGCACGTAAATACGAACATCAAAGCTTTGTTGAAGGTTCCCAAACAAAACGATACAAATGAAAATGAGGCGAAAACGATCATTTAGTACAACGATATGCATATAAACGATTATTTTTGTTAGTATGTGGAAATGATATTTTCGTTTAAATACCCGTCTTTCAACTACATGCATTTAAACACCTGTCGTTTGTTTCAACGCATCGTTGTGACATTGTTTTTAATTAGAAAATGGTGTTTTAATGGTTTAAAACGTGAAAAAAATGTGTAAACGATAGGCAATCGGTCAGGTGTGTGTAACGGGGAACAAATTAATGCTGTAGAGTAGGACATTTCCGAAAATGATGAAACTTGACAAAAACTCAAGACACACTTGCATTTATTGTGTTACGAAATGATTGTAGAACAATATTGACATTGTGTACGTTTCATATATCTTTACTACACACTAGTTTCTTTGTCGGATTTACAGATGTGAAGGGAAATAAACCAGGTATTTCAAAATGGTAGTGAAATAAATTGTATATTACATGCTCTTCGAAGAATGTGAAATGCTCTTAGACCAGCGCATAGCGTTGCCAGATTTAACAATTTTGACGTTAACGTGACGTCAATTCCGTCTCGCGAATGTAGAGCAGGTAATATTTCCTTCATTGAAATATATTCCTCCAGAAGCAAGGTAGTTCAGTCATACAATGCTACACTTAAATTCTTGATAATGTCCTGGGAAATTCAACTACAAGACGTACATGTAGTTCAGACATTTCACTAACGAACTAATCTGGGATTAGCAATAAATAATTCAACACAGCCAGAAATAAATTTTCTAATACAATGTTACCTGGACATTCTTGACAATGTCCTGGGAAACGTAATCTATCAGACCGGCTGGGGTCTTCACAATCGTCCGGAAATCGTTGGATCGAGCCAGAGTTACAACAACCTGCAAATGCGTAGTGTATAGATAATACAATGCTAGATTCGTTGGTAATTTATCACCCACGGCTAGAACATGTGTAGGAATTTCGCGGCTTACCGATGAATTCCTACCGTTTCCGAGCCACGGAAAAGTGAAAACATTGCAAATACAGAATATCAGGCTAGTATCTTAATACGAGAGAACATCGCACGTCCACTGTCTGTTCCACGTTTGTGTGCCGACGAATTTTTGGCTATTAAACATATTAAATTTATAAACTATGTTAATGTAAGTACATTTCCGTCATTAACAAAAAAGTCACCCTCTCCCAAAAAAGTTATTTCCTGATAAACGTGATATCAGACTTATCTAGCCTGGTATTTTCTATATCTCCAGTCAGATAGCCAAACCAACATTTGTAAGTACGTGTATACCGTAGAGTCGGCGTGTAAGTGCACACACGAACACGACACCGTCTCCCCACGGCACGCACACGACACCAAATATCACACGATATGCAAGAATTTGGACGCATGATTGCCTTGACCAATCAAATGCGATGGTGTCGTGTTACACCACACTCTTGTCGTGTTACATGACACTAATGTCGTGTCGTGTGGTGTCGTGTCGTATGGTAAGTACGTGTATATAGAGAATAGTAGGTTAGTGCCGTGAATGGGAAACATAGCTGGCAAGGCTTAGGAAACGGGATGGGCGAGGCTCAGCCGAGCACATCCCGTTTCCGTGCCGCGCCAGATATGTTTCCCATTCACGGCACTAACCTACTATTCTATTTATCCCGTCAACACCTACAAATGGCTTTTAAATGCAAAACAAATAACCCCAGTCACCGCACATATTAATACGCAGTATTGATAGGATATCGAAAATGTTTCACGGCACCGTGTTTCACAGCACATACGCAGTGTGTTGACGGGATAAATTGTATTTGACAATTTTGACAGACATACCATAAACAAATCAGAGACCATGGAGAATTCTGCATGAGCTCAGAATTATGTGCCATTTTTAGGCAATTTCTGAAGAAAAAACATGATATGGTACCGAAATCAAAATATATCTGCGAATACGAAGATATGACTTGGAGAGGTAAAACGAGCGTTTACAGAGATGCACTTAAGTAATAAGTATGGAAACTATGGGAAATGCATTTAAGAAGAAACACTCAAACCTTTTGCAACACGACACTCAAATAAATCTCCCTGGGCTCCCTAACTACGACTTACGTTCATGTCCCGGCCCATGTAGTTGAACACATTGGCTTGTAGCACGACCTCCTCGCCTCGAATCACGGAGTATGGCAGGTTCAGGCTCACGAAGAATGGACGGAACGTCGTGAACTGAAACAGGGACACGAACTTAAGGACACTTCCATACGAGACAAAACATGTGCCTTTTGTATCTATAATGAAGTGCCATTTTTTTATGAACACCATTTACAGAAACTGTGATATTTTCAGTATAGGACGTTAAAATTTGACTAATTTTTCAAAGGAAATGTGGAATTCTATTCCACATTTGCTCGGAACATTTCGTTGACTTTAAGCGTCATTTAAGGGAAACATCTTAAATGGCGCAAACATTTTTTCTTGAGATAGTGCAACATCATTGTATGTGCAAAGTCACATGGCTTGTCTTATATAAGGTACATGAGTTATATGGATGTATCTTTAGTGAAGCCGTCATGAACTAACACGAGGTAGGAACCTGAAGACATATATAGCACATGAGTTATATGTAAAAGTATTTAGTAAAACACTACTATAAAGTGCATGATCACGTGGTTACAACAACAATGGCTGAAAGTGTTGAAAGCGCGCCCACACCAAAGTAAGTATTATTTGATATTTTCCTTAATAGGCAACGGAATTTGATGAAATATGGCGCAGCAAACGCGTTTTCATGACCTGCATTGGTGGTCCCGGGAGTTCGGCACATACGTATGTAGTTTTTGCGAAGAATCGATGTCCGTGTCAGTAGACACGGCCATCGATTCTTCGCAAAAACGACAGACGTTTGGGCCAACGTATCGATACCACAAAATGCATCTTAACAAGACGCGTTTGATGCGCCATATTTCATCAAAATCTGTTACATAATACAATAATTATAAAAGAATACGTACTTTGAATCGGATGGCTTCTGGAAGTTTCAGTACTTGTTATTGCTGTTGTAACCACGTGATCATACACCGTGTACTACTATTGACTACTGCGTCGTAATATGACAAGTATGCGATATGCGAGTTTGTCTGTCATTTACTAGTATTGACAAATCACGGAAAACGTTTCTCAAAGACATATTACGCATTTGTTTTACAGTATGGTGATATGCAACTGCTTAACCCTTCCACCCCCAAATATCCGCCTTTGATGTTTCTATTTTAACTTTTAGACTGTTCCATTCATACGAAACGTGGGATGGACCAAACAATCTTAAAATACTGACAAACACAGCAGATCCTGATGAGACGGCTCGTTACGAGCCGGCTCATCTGGATATGTAGTGTTTGTAAACATTGAAGTGTGATCTGTGGCGCTGAAATGGTTAAACTACATACATCAAAGTGTACCGCTCTTCATGAAAATCGTCTCGGCGATAATTGATAATAATCTGCGAAGTCGGAATCATTTTGCGAGATTTCGGAATCTAGATCAGTGCTATAAATAGGTTACTGAACTTGGAAAATCCTGAGTAACTTCCCATAGAACTACTTCCGGAGACAGCATTGCCTTTAATTGCCGGACTTAGATCGTTTGCTGTCACGTTGCTTAGCAACTAAACAACATGACAGCAACTAAGCAACGTGACATAGAACGGACAAACTCCGAAGATAGTCTAACTAAACATCGTACGATAAAAAAAGTTCGTACTAGTTTGTTTAATTAATTTGATTCTCACATTCACGTGGCTAACTAATGCTACCAGTTTTCGCTTACATTTACACATTACAGGTGAAGACATCCACTACAACTTTTCCAACATCGGATATCCGTGCTAATGTTATAGAGAATAGTAGGTTAGTGCCGTTAATGGGAAAAATATCTGGCAAGGCTTAGGAAACGGGATGGGCAAGGCTCTGCCGAGCACATCCCGTTTCAGAGCCGCGCCAGATATTTTCCCATTCACGGCACTAACATACTATTCTATTTATACCGTCAACACCTACAAATGTTTTAAAATGCAAAAACAATATTAATCCCAGCCACCGCACATATTCATACGCAGTGATTAGGTAGTATTGACAGGATATCAAAAATGTTTCACGGCACCGTGTTTCACGGCACATACACACTGTGTAATGGGATAAATTCCAATTAATCGTACGAAGTTTAGTGAAACAAGTGCAAAATTAAAATCCACAATAACATTTGTTCTGACAGCCGATTTTTGAAAATATTTCGTGAATGTGCTACATTTAATGACACGAACCTCTACACAATGGTAGCATTAGATAAACATATATGAGAAGCAAATTCATAGAAATTTGCGTACGGACATTTGTATCGTACGAAGTTTAGTGAAACGGGGCCCATGTCTATATGGTACCTTTGCCGGGGTGTCAGCTACACCAAGCCCCGTTTGTTTGTTCACAGAGAAAGCCGTGGCCACCCAAGACGTGATTGTATCCGGCACCGTTGCTTCTATGGATGCCCTACCGTCGGCACTGTGGAAATAAAACTTCATCCTTGTACACGGTGCATGATCACAACAACAACAATGGATGAAACTGTTGAAAGCGCGGCCACTCCAAAGTAAGCATTATTTGAAATTTCAGTTAATATGCAACGGATTTGATGAAATATAGCGCTACAAACGCGTCCTCATGAGCTGCATTTGGTTGTCTCGGGAATTCGGCACATACTTACGTCGTTTATGTCAGTAAGCATGGAAACGGATTCTTCGCAAAAACGACATAAGTTTGGGCTAAAGTACCGAGTCCACCAAATGCAGATTAACAAGACACGTTCAATGTGCCATAATTCATCAAAATCCGTTATATAATGACACTATAAAAGAATATGCACTATGAATCGGAGGCGCTTCTGGATGTTTCAGTAATTGTTGTTGTTGTTGTTGTAACCACGTGATCATGTACCTTGTTTTATGTGTATGTGACTTGTGAAATATGGCTTATGGGTTTTGCGACCAGTGTAGATCCAGATCAGCTTGTGCATCTGCACAGTCTGATCAGGATCTGCACTGTTCGCCATTCCATCAATGAGGCAGCCATCTCGATTCTAACAAGCAATATATATCGTTATTAGACTACAGGAGAGTTATATTTGATCAGGAGGCACACTATTCAAACATTCCACAAGCCACATTTATCCAATCACAACCACTGATATGTAGCCGCTTATGCCGTTGCTAGGAGGCGATATGCAACGCTAGTTATTCGTTACTATTTCAAACATGTGTTTACTAATTTCAAACATTTCTTATTTCAAACATTGCTTCAATCGACTCATGTGTACAAAGGTTTTCAGAAATACAATGCAACTCTATAATTAACATATTTGCACCACATATCTTAGACCTAGCCAGTGCATTTAATTAGTAAAAATAAGTGTATAATTGTGTGACTATTCCACCAGTTGTAAAAAAACGAGTGTCCGCTATACAGATATACTCATTTGGTAATATTTATTTTACAGATAGTGACTCGCGGTGGTATCAGACTATTTTCATATGCAAATGAGGCATGATATCTTTTTAATTATTTATAGTAATTAAATGCGCCACATGAACAAAATAATAGTTTCGACAGATTATATGTATGACCATTGCACATCAAACAATAAATACAGGTAATAAAGAGTAATGTCTGTTAAAATGTTAAGGAAACACGGTTATCGCCCCTGATATCAGTGTGGAAATTCACGTCTGATATAAAATGTATAATAATGCCAACCAATACGTGGGGTAATGGTTGATGAATGTTTATTTTGCCAGAACATAACTCAGATGTTTCTGATATAAAGAACAGGCTGTGCCAACTGAGTGGGCATGTACCTTTAATACCCAGACCTACCTTATGGTTATCTCAATGAGTAATGGAATCACTGGCACATGCGCTCGTATTTGCCTAGAAACTAACCCTTAATAGGCGGGAACCGAAAATGTCGTTTTATCTGTTGTTGTTTTATATGTTGTATTCTTTCTCAGTAACAACATTGTTTGACAGCACTTTAGAATCATTTCCATTGGAAATGATTCTAAAGAACTGTCAAATCATGTTTTTCATGAGTATAATGGCAAATAAATCATTAACAGCAGACGACAAAATCTAATTCACCACGGTAATGGTTAAAGTCTTACCTCGTATTTACTGAAACGCACTACTTTATATGGAGGAGTAAACAATACGTGGTAAGGTGAAGTGCCGAGTTGTGGAAACTCACTGCCTTTCTGTTTCACGATCGCACTTTAAATGAAGAACCTATTCAGAATTCGACGATTAAAAGCGAAGTATATTTCATCTGTGAGCGTCCGTCAATCAAACCAAGTCTCAGTGCTATATTTATGAAGCAGAATGTGTGCTTAAGGTAGTGATGTTAAACCCGTACCCAGAAACGGTATGGGTCCAAATCCACGTCTCAGGAAATGCGGTCCTAGTGCGTTTCACTTCTTGCAGACTCGAGGTTGGTAAATATGTTGGGTACATTCCCGGTGCGTATGTCCGGCCCGGTGCAGGGGTTGGAACAATCCCAGGTCCAAAACCTACGATAGAAGATTTATTGGAACCGTAAATTACGGAAATGCATCACTACGTTTGGTATCTGTCTACTCGTTTCCTCCAGCATCTGGACATAAATTGCGCGACTCAACATACGCCAATGTCGTTCGACGGGTTCAATTACGTATACTTGCTGTACAGAAGACGAAATCGCTGGCCCCACACAGAAGCAAGTGTGTCTCTGGAAATATAAATTTGTAAATATGGCATTATAACCATGTCCGATTGTGAGACTTTCCTTTTGTGAGTAACGTGTCAGGGGGGCGTTTCACTAAACTTCGTACGACTAAAATGTACAACTAAAGTGCAAAATTAGGATCGTCTGGAAATTTCAATTGATTGCTTTACATTTATTGAGCATAGGCTGCACATGCAGCCTATTCTCAATAAATGTAAATCCAGTAATTGCTTACAAGAAGACAGTGTTAATGTAAAATTTACAGACTATCATACTTTTGCACTTACGAACATTTTAGTCGTACGAAGTTTAGTGAAACAGCCCCCCTGAACAATTGATGTTGTTTCGGACAACTTCATATCGTGATCCTGATCGTGTTGGTGAAATGTGTCCGTGTATGATTGGCGCTTCCATATCTTCAGTTCGCTACGTTTCAGAAATGATGTCCGTTTGATGAAATGAAGTCCGTTTGTTGCGGTGTCTCCCTTGGTGACTTGACTTGCTAGCCACTGACGTTTATTCATATACTAGCACGGTGATGACGAGTCGGAAAATATGTCCGACATTACTGACAGTAATCCGTTACGAGTATCTTTTGAAAATCAAAAGCTGCAGCAATGTTTCAATGTTGTACCGATACATGTCGTTCGTCATTGTTTCTGCGAAGACGTGTGCTATTATTTCCAGCTGTAAACTTATGGGACCACAAAATGGCGGCTGTCGGTTTTTTGCCGTTGGAGTGTGGTTATCTGTAAACGTATGGTACCACAAAATGGCGGCTGTTGATTTTCATCGTTGTAGTGTGGGTATCTGTAAACTAATCCACCACAAATGGCGGCTGTCTGTTTGCGCGGTTTGAGTGTGTTTAACTGCGAACGTATGGTACCACGAATGACGGATGTCGGTTTGCGCCGTTTGTGTCTGTTTATTGGTATGTGTTATTTCTGGCTCCAAATGTCACTGTGAATAATTGCTGTCTCTTTGATTGGTTCGATGTTCTGTTTCTATAAATAGATCATTCGTTTATTTTACGTTTGACGGCGCATGTACCGCGGCTCCTACGTACCAGCACTGGGGGCCGTTTCACTAAACATCGTACCACTAAAATGTTCGTAAGTACAAATTTAGGATCTTCTGGAAATTTCAATTGATGGATTTACATTTATTGAACATAGGCTATGCTCAATAAATATCAATCCAATAATTGTTCACAAGAAAACATTGTTAATGTGAAATTTACAGATAATTTTGCACCTACGAACATTTTAGTGGTACGAAGTTTATGTGAAAACGACCCACCCCCCCCCCCCCCCCCCCCACCCCCAGCACTTTATCACTCGCCGGCTCTAGTTCTTGTGTAGATGATTGCACATTTATGCACACACTATATCTGACAACTTATTGTATATCCGTACCCAGACTGGGTGTTCGTCCACAACCATGTCTCGGGAAATAGGGTCCTGGTATGCTGTACTTGTTGTAAGTTCGGTGGGCGTCCAGACACGAGACCAGGCTGGGCGGTCGGGGTTTGCCCGGAGACAAGTCCAGGCTGGGCGGTCGGGGTTTGCCCGGAGACAAGTCCAGGCTGGGCGGTCGGGAAATATGGCCTCTGTGTTCCAGGTATGGGGCCGTGTCCTGAAGACAAAAGTATTTTCGCTGATTGCAGACCATAGAGTATAGTATGAAAGTCCGCACCCAGCGTCGACGTCCGCCAGTTGCTGAACCAGGATCTGAAGGCAAATGTTCAATTGCTTAACGTATCCCATAGCGTATACATGTATTATCAAATTCCGCACACGACGTCATGTCTCTGGAAAATATTGCCTAGTTCTAGTTAAAGCCACCAGTGACGGAAGTCCGGGAGCATTTCAAAGCAACACATACCCGTATGTGACGTTCGTACATTGCCCAGTATCTGGAAAGCAAGACCCAATGTACGTATACATTACTTTGTGTGGTCGGGATGTCGGTGCCAGTATTGGTGTCCTGCCAGCACGTGAACACACGGCGGCTCCAGAACTTGCGTAGATGGCTATACACGTACACACACATACACACACACTATATCAGACTACTTATTGTATATCCGTCGACAATCATGTCTCGGGAAATAGGGTCTTGGTACGCTGTACTTGTTGTAAGTTCGATAATGGGCGTCCAGATACGAGACCAGGCTGGGCGGTCGGGGTTTGCCCGGGGACAGTTCCGGGCTGCGCTGTTGGAAAGATTCCGCCAGAGAAAGCGCCGCTAGATCCTGAAGTCAAATGCTCAATCCCTAAATGGAAATGATAGCTTATAGTATGAACATCCGTACCCAGATTCGACTCGACGTCCATCGATAGCCATGTCTCTGAAAAGTACTGTCTGGTTCCGGTTAGTTCCACCAGAGATGGAGGTCCGGGTGTAAGACTAGGCGGTGCTGTGAGGATTTGTTCCGGAACCAGTGCAGGACGGGTTGTGGTGTGAAAGAAACCAAATGCAGTGCCTGTGAGAAGGAAATATATACCCAGATTCGATGTTCTTCCATAGCCATGTTTCCGGAAAAGAAACCCGTGTTCTTTGCACCTCTTTGAGCGGTGTATTTGTGGTTGTACCAAACGCCAGTCCTGGATGGGCAGTTGCGGTCTGTCCGGGAAAAAAGGGCAGCCGGGTCGTAGTTGGGTACCAATGGTTGGTTCCTGCGAATCAGAGTTTTCAGTCGGAATTAAATTAATACTATATATGTAGATGCCAATGATTCGCATACCCATGTGTGACGTTCGTACACCGCCCATCATCAGTAGCCTATTTCACCAACATTGCAAAGTATACTTATCTAGCTAAGTATACTATGAGGGAGAAATTTTCAATTTTAGGATAAATTAATTATTATTAGTTATACTGAATTTATTACATTATCACAGCCATTTTGGCTGTGATAATGTAATAAATTCAGTATAATAATTATGCATGATAATTATAAATGATTACTCCCTCAAAGTATACTTTGCTAGAAAAGTATACTTTGCAATGTTGGTGAAATAGGCCCATTGTACGTATACATTACTTTGTGTGGCCGAGATAGCAGTGTCGGTGTCTATTTAGTCGTCATCCAGACCAAGTAGTATGGTAGCTACAAGGTGTATAATCACGTGGTTACCACAACAACAACAAGTACTCAAACTTCCAGAAGTCCTCCGATTCAAAGTACGTATTCTGTTATAATTATCTTATTACGTAACGGATGTTGATGAAATATGACGCATCAAACGCGTCTTGTTAAGCTGCATTTGGTGGTCTGGGTACTTTGGCCCAAACTTCTGTAGTTTTTGCAAAAAAAATCCATTTCCGTGTCTACTGACACGGAAATCGATTATTCACAAAAACGACATACGTATGTGCCGAACTCCCGGGACCACCAAATGCAGCACATGAAGACGCGCTTGCTGTGCCATATTTCATCAAAATCCGTTGCCTAATAAGGAAAATATCAAATAATACATACTTTAGAATGGGCGCTCTTTCAGCACTTTCAGCCATTGTTGTTGTTGTTGTTGTGACCACGTGATCATGCTACCCGTGTAGATCCAGATCAGCCTGTGCATCCGCACAGTCTGATCAGGGTCTACATTGTTCGACATTCAGTCCATGAAAGACCCGTCACGCCTCCAGCAGACAGTGTAAATCATGTTCAAGCTGTGTGATAGAGGATTAATATCTAGGCTGGTCACAAAACCCATAAGCCCCACTTATCCAGTCACGGCGGTCACAATTGAGATGCAAAACATACATGCACCCAAACTCGATGATTGCCCATATCCATGTTGCTGGAGCTAAATTACCAGGTTTACTTGCAGTGGGCGCCCTTGTCTCGATGATTGCCCATATCCATCTTGCTGGAACTAAAGTACTAGGCTTACTTGCAGTGGCGCCCGTGTGCCAAAGACGAGCTCCTGCCTGACCATGGTTACATCACCGCTGTCGTATCCATGGAGTTGATGAAACCAGACTGTATACATACATGGTAGCTGGAACAGGCTCTATGGCGAGAATATGTTATAAAGCGTGAACACACATCGAAAGCGAACCTACCCAGCTATTGTATTCGTCCAAAGCCAGGTTTCCGGGAAAACGTCCCTGGTTCTTTTGACTTCCTGCAATTTGGACGAATCGGTGATTCCAGCACCGTTTCCTGTCCCAATGCCTGACCCACCATGAGACATTCCTGGGTAGGTATAATACACAGGGTGTGAGTTGGGGCTAGACGTAACTCTGAAGATAATGTCAGTCCATAACCAGGGTCAGGTTGATCAAACACTATGTTAGCTAAATCCTTTCAACCCTAAGTAACTGGAATGAACTGTAATATGTTAATTTTTCGACGAATCCAATTATCTGAAAATGATTTTCAGAAATGTCGTGTTCATCGGCATCCGTCTTACATTTAATTCGATAATACCATGCCAGTGTCTAGTCGATCAGAGGCCCGTTTCACTAAACTTCGTACGACTAAAATGTTCGTAAGTGCAAATTTAGGATTGTCTGGAAATTTCAATTGATGGATTTACATTTATTGAGCACAGGCTGCATATACAGCCTATGCTCAATAAATGTAAATCCATTAATTGTTTACAAGAAAACATTGTTAATGTGAAATTTTGGACTTACGAACATTTTAGTCGTACGAAGTTTAGTCAAAGGCGTCCCTTGGTGGGGCGCGGAAATTCGTAAGAATTCCTAGGCTTGTTTTATCATCTTGTACGGATTTGTCTTTGTCCGTGGGCTAAATAATGTTGCACATCTTCACCATGATAATACCATATTATTTAATCAGAACGGTTTAATAAACCGCGTTATTACACTGCGAAGTACCATTTATGCAATAAAATGAGACCAATCATGTACCTAAAGCGATGTTTTCGATTTTCCATGAAATTTCGTAAATTTTCGACGTCATTTATGGAACATATCGTATTTTTTTGTAAATATATACCATAAAAAACGCACATCTTCGTAGGTACATCATTATATGGCTTGTCCCAAATATGGTCTCACCTGCTGAGCACAATGCGCAGTATTGAACACAGTTTTCTCTGACCCAGGTGCTATATTGGGGGGACCCACAAATGACAGGGCCATATGCTGCACAGTTCGGAATGTTGTCTCGACACCCGCCTATCGGTCGACCTGAAAGTGCATCGATATGTGGGAGATATGTGATACATCGATATGTGGTACATATATCCTCAAGCCCGTACGCGGGAATTAATTTAGGTGGGGGGTGGTGCGTTATCGACGGCACGAAGGGCTAAAGCATTTCTTTACACATCAACGGACAGACCTCGGCAGATTAACCCTTTCACCCCTAAATAACTGGAATGGATTTTGATATGCTAATTTTCAAACCAATCCCACAAAATTATTTTCAGACCAATCCATTTATGAACATGGGGTGTTTTTGTTCTCAAAATTATGAAAATTACTTGCAAAAAATGCAGATCCTGATGAGACGGCTCGTCACGAGCCGGCTCATCTGGATATACACGTTTTGTCAATACCACTATACAGGCCTGTGATGTTGAAAGGACTAAGCGGGGTGTGTACATGTACATGTGGCCCGTTCGCACGTCCAAGAAGTTCGTAAGTGCAACATTGAATTTCACAATATAATTTGTTCTGACAGCCGATTTTGGAGAATCTTTCGTGGATGTGCTACAATTATTGACATGAACGCGTATGTACGAAATGGTAGCATTAGAGAAACACGTTAATGTGTGAAGCTAATCCATATAACTCTTCGTACGAACATCTTTATCACACGAAGTTTAATGAAACGGGCCCCTGATCCTTATTAGTCCAAGAAACTCCGGTCAGTGGACTGTTTTGCTGGCCGTTCCAAGGCGGCACCCATGCTGTCATGTCTTCGTGTGTAATGCATGTAGTTCATTGGGGGAATAGTTTTTGCGGGTCTTTCGTTGCGTTTGTTTTACTTTTCATTCGGTTTATATTTAAGGATGGGAATTGGCTCGAACACCTTCCATACCCGGTTGTTTTAATTTACTTTGTATTTCTTTTCACGTGTTGTTTCACTTTCCTTTTGGGACCGCACACCGCTGGTTGTAGAGTGCATGGTTGTGCCGCGGTGAAGGTTCCTCGACCACCGCTGTGTGCCTATCATGTGTTTCCCATGATGTATTGTGTTTGTTTCCTCTTTGCATGGGTTCATGTGTCTCATTTTGGTATCTTGTTCTCTATTTTAGTACTCAAATGTACCAGGTGAAAATGGGAAACTCGTATGGATTTAATGCGTCAGTGGAAGAAGAGGGCTAAGTCCATAAAGGGCATTTATATAGCACGTCGGCGATAAACATTTCTTATTTGTCTGTCATCTTGTTTCACGTGCTTATCCACAGTTCAATAACATTCATTATTATATACATAATTTCGTTTCCCATCGAAACACAATGGACTGTAAGCCGTACATCTTATTCCATATTGCCGCCGTCTCGTGAGTTCATATTGGTCAGTGCCGGAACTACATTGTACGTTTCACCTCGCAAGATAGTTCCTTCTAAATCACCACTAATTTGTTTTAATTATGTTTTCTATATTTTTGAGGCGGATATACATTTCGAGTGATATACGTATATAATAATACTGTTATTTGATTTTTGTTTGGATATATGCCACTCGTTCCGCCGCGCAACGATGTAGCTCTCCTAAAGTCGCGCAATATCCCACGCTGCAGAACTCGTGCGTATATTCACAAACAAATCAAATAACCTATAATTATATCCTCTCGAACCTCTAGTCTGACCTGTTGCTTAGTATCATCAGAATTATAGCAGAAACCCAAAACGGAGCCCAAATAAACTGACGTAAAACGATTTCTAGCGGAGTATACAATGATAAACATAGGACACACATGAATGACATCGCTAAATAATGTACCATCTTATAAATACCTTGCGAATGCATGTAAGAGACACTACTGTCTGTTCCACATTTTGCTGCCGACGAACATTTGGTCATTAAACACATTTAATCTAAAAAAAATAATTAAATGTAATTACTGTTTCATCAATAACAAAAAAATCACCCTCCCCACTTTTTTTGTTTGGTGAAATTCCATAAAATAATGATTTTATTGCGAAAACAATATTTTCGTATGGGAATTTAATATAGGACAAAAAGGAGCTGGAGAGTGAGGAGGGTGGAAGAACGAAACCAAATGGAAAGTGACTACGGAACCTGGCTAGATACAGAGCACCAGTTAAGATGCGTAATTTGACCAAATATTCGAGTTATGTTTCTTAGTTCTTCACCAAAAATGTTAAGTTGGGACTTCTTTAGAATCGTCTCAATGAGACGATTCTAAAGCACTCACAACTTGCCATTTTTTGGTGAAGAAATAACAAAATTCCCCCAAAGTTGATCAAATTACGCACCTTAACTGGAACTCTGTAGATAGCTTGGAAATGATGTAACTAAGAAAAAGATGTTTTGAAAATCGGTTAACAAATTCAAAACATATTTTATAAAATCTACTTAGCCCCCATGTTAAATTCCGTAGGAAAATCGTTCTTTTCGCAATAAAATAAATATTTGAAAGACTTTCATCGAATAAAAAAAATTGGGAGCGTTCCTTTTTTTTGTTTGTGATGGAACAATACTTACATTTAAATATGTTTTTAGCTTTAATCTTATATGTGTTTAATAGCCAACAGTTTGTCGGCAGCAAAACGTGGAACAGACAGTCATACATGCATTGGCGTGTGAATACATCGATCTTAATGATGTCCTCAGAGACAGGTCGTATAACTATGTGACCAATGCTTAACTGCAAACTAAAGATCATGCGTAATTATACAATACATGTACATTATATTAGTAAAATATAAATGATATATTTGTTAATATAACATGATGATTGCACAATACAACATAACACACATACATATACGGTGTTGAAATAACGAAGTAGTGGATGAGCGAAAGAGAGAGGATATATTTCTGAAAACAGCAAGATAAAAGGTATATTACAACAAGCAATACATATTTCCTATATTTCAGCCAGTAGTTTACAGAAATGTAACTGTAAATTACACCACTCGCCAGCAGCAGTTTACACCACTCAATTCGATTCGGCTTATATTTAAGGGTGTGAATTGGCTCGAACACCTTTCATACCCGGTAGTTTACACCACTCTCGTGTTTGCCATATATGGAAAAATGACGCCAGTAACGCCGCAATGATGTGTTTCATTCGACCAATCAAATCCTGTTCTCGGACACAACCTCTGAATCGCCAGACAGTCGCCTTCACTACGTAACGGCTGATTATCGTGATATAATGCACGAGTCATTTGTTTAGCGGTAGGACCCAATCACGAGGGCATTATTTCAAGATAATCAGCTCACCTGGTTAAATAAACATTTTCTTATATTTCACACATGATTCTTCGTAAAAACAAATCGAATCGAGAGCAAAATATGGTACAGATATATGCGATTTAATTTCTGGAGGCGGGCCGTAGTGAAGATAGAAACAACCCAGGGGTCCTAGCATCGCCATAAACCACTTTACATATGGCCATGTTATGCACTATTGGCGCGCAGAACATGATACATTAATGTTCTAATTTACTTCACATCTTTGAAATAATTCAAAATATACTTTTGTTGTGTTTTTTTTCTTCAAAAAAGGATTATGAACACGTTTTGCATACGACATTATAGCTTCTATTCCAGCCGCTGACTGTGTGAGCCGCCAAAAGGGTAATCATAGACGATTGGAAATATATTTTATCGATAGATAATAATTATGAAAAATAATAATTAACGTAATAGCCATTCAGTGATGGAAATATGTAGGGAATTTCTAGCTTAGGGGGCAAATGGTTACCAGCATTGAACTGTCTTATACTGACTATTTCCAAAACATATTACTGGCAGGAGCGTCGGAAGCATCAACAGATTGGTCCGGCGAAGGTCGGGAATCCCACCCACCACACACACAAAGTGTATGTTGTTACCACTCAGTTGAACCGTCTCGTCGAGACGGTTCAGCTGAGTGGTGACAACATATACATTTGGTGAGAAATGAGAAAAGTTACAGAAACATATTCTGAGATGTGTGCATCGGCTGATACAATATTATCAAACGAGTTCTAGCCGTCACGGTATGAGAAATGCATAGTATATGCATGTATATGAATTCTAAAGATTTCAATAACAAATAATATTTTGGTCAAAATTATTGGTGCGGCAGTCGCCGGATCTGCCGGAGCTGTTCCGACGCCCCTGACTGGTTGGCTGTCACCAGTGATGCTTCCTATGTAAACTACATGTCAGTATGTTGGCAAAAAACGTCTTACATGGTGTGCATCACCTTTGCGTGTTGCTACAGTGGGGTCAGCGTGTAAGTGCACACACGAACGAACACGACAGGTTGGAACCAACCTGTCGTGTTCGTTCGTGTGTGCACTTGCACGCTTACCCCACTGTATATAAAGTGCCCGGTACGTGTCGTTTGTCAAAACATATTATAGGTTGGATACTATCATTGGTTTTGCTATATAAACTATTTTGTCAAAACTTCTTATAGGTTGGCCGCCACCATTGATTTTGCTATATAAACCATTGTCAAAAACGTCTTATAGGTTAGCCGGAACCATTGGTTTTGCTATATAAACTACATGTATTTTGTCAAAACATCTTATAGGTTGGCCACCACAATTGTAGTGGCCAACCTATAAGAATATACACAATATCACATAAGATAAATCATAAGATAATAAACATCTACTTTATATATGGTGGCGGCCAACCTATAAGATGTGATTGACAAACAATCGCTATATTTGCTTACCACCACATCCACACTGGCTGCAGTCTATTTGTCGCTTGTTGAAGGGTCGAGCCCAGGAGAATTGGGATACATCAGTTAAAACCTGCAGTCCACTTGTCTGAAATATAATTACTGAATATTGAGACTGGCTCTGGCTTTGTCCAATGTATCGCATCGTCGATATTGATTGTGAACATCAGTCACATCTTCTGAAATCACTTTCAAAGCAGAGCTCATGCGGAATTCAAGTGAATATAGCATTGATGAATTTCATATTTCCCGCTGTTGCGCTCGCACATAGTTGACACGTGCCTTCTTTCGACTAGACACTACGGCATCAACTATGTCACTGACAACATTCAGTTCTCGCATTTTTAAATTCGGTTATTTTGCATTATCACGCTGGTACATCGTTTGTTAATGTATCACAATGTTTATGGTGATTGTATAGATGTGTGCAATACTGATCATATCTTGTAATGACGCGTTTGAAGCGTTTCGAACGAGTTTGACGTTGTGTCGTATCGGCAGCAAAACGATCTCAGTGGTAACATGAATCGCTGACAGGAAGTACGTCACTGCTCTCGTTTTTAGTTTTTAATAGATGACGCAATACGGCGAAGTTAAATTTAACATGGAATTTCCTCGACTTATTTTTTACGACATCGAATGCTGACATGCAAATGTGATAATTAGCTGACAAATTCACGTTCATTACCAAGAACACGTTGCGACTGTATTTATATCATATCCATTGATATATCTCGAATGATTTTGTGAAATGCTTCTTTCGAGGTACCATCTCAGACACAGTCACTTTAAAACTGGAATATGGACTTGGGGGTAATGCTCGCGTTTCCAAGGAGTAGCTTGAATGGCTACGGCTAGTTGTAACAATGCAGTGACGCTTTGGACAGAATGGGAGCGTTTCGGACAGGGTGCGTTTGAACCTGGGTTAAATCAAGGACAAGCAGTCGTATATAGTTATTTCCCTTGGAGAGATTTATCTCCATTTGCTATCGGATAAACAAACAAACGAAGTCGTCATGCACAGATGTATCATCTTCAAGGAAAAAATGATTTGTATCCATACCCGGACAAATCACAAAGTTTGTCCAACCTTATTTGATAAGATTGATTTTCAACGGACCTACAAATGGACGCCATGTAAAAGGAAAAGCTTCATGGATTTTGGCTGTTTCCGTATTTCCAAGAATCGTCACTTGGCCACAAATTTTCACAATTTTGGCGAACATCTCTTTTTTTTTCACGGTTTTGGAGAAAATCACGCTTATTTTTCAAAAAATTAGAAGGCCCAGGCCCCTTTACAATTTCTTGAACAAGCACTGAGACGAGCACATAACTACATTTGTACCGAGTTTCTGAATATATATCATCTAACAAAATGGGAAAAAAATAAAACAAAACTATCTTTTTATACGCCCGTTTGAAATAAACGGGACGTATTATGTATTCACCCTGAACGGGCGGGCGGGTGGGTGGGCGGGCGAGTACAGCTTGTCCACGCAATAAATAGAGTACTACTTGACGGATTGTAACCAAATTAGACATACATGTTTATCACGGCAAGACGAAGAAGCCTATTGATGTTCAAACATTTCCGATGACTTATCTTCCCTTGGCGGCCATCATTTTATGAAATAAAAAAGTTGTTTCATTCCCTTTAATTACTTACCCGCATAACTTGCTGGGGATCGTGCAAGCTGCTGCTGTAGCCTGATGGTGGAGAAGACGATTTCAGCTTGGAAACCACCTGCAATAATAAAAGACCGAATAAAACGTGAGGTATTTGAAGTAACTTGTCGCTGTGACTGGAGAAATTTGGGTTTTGCAACCAGTGTAGATCCAGACCAGACTGTGCATCCGCACAGTCTGATCAGGATCACCACTGTTCGCCATTATATCAGCACAACACATGCAATGCCTTTAACAAGTAAGCTAAGTAGTTACCAGGGCCCGGCTGCTCAAAACCTCTGTTAGCTTAACAGACTGTTAAATACTTAGCAATGCTAAGGATGTAACAGTTTGTTAAGGTAATATAATCTTTGAGCAACCGGGCCCAGGCTATTTGATGAGGAGCTGGTTAGATATCCTATAAGCCCAATGTCTCCAGTCACAGCCACATATATGATGTATTGCCTTTGAATTTTGGAATTTAGAAACATATTATATATCCCAAGAAGACAAATGGCAAGCGGAAGAAAATGCGATTGACACAATAATCGGTGTGAACACATTTTCATTTCGTATTGAATGAGTAGTTTTAAGCCCTGGAAAATGAAACTATTTCAATATATGTTGCGAATGCTTCCGAAATTAATGAAGATTCACACGTGTTTAAAAATAATTTGAACACCCCACACATACATTCCTAATAGTGTATAGGTTCAGACATTGATTAAAATTAACAGATGTAAACATTTCATTTTGTTTCAATATAAATGCCGAGAAAATTAACAATATATTTATTTTCAATGAAGGCCCAACTGACAACCATTGCATAAACACCAATTGGTAATACTGATTGGAATAAATACTATGGCCAACCCACTCTCGTCACTTCATCACACAATAACAGAAAAAGAAAACAAATCAGACAGACCATTAACAATTGACTGCAAATTGGCGGCCATCTTGAATTATATTGTTTTTTGTAACCTTACCTTTTATTGGCCATGGCCGTGCGTCCAATACAAATATAACATGTTAGTCGAATTAGGCTACATGCATTTCCTTACTTTGCGGTGTCCTGTTAAGGCCACTTTACATTATCGCATTATACGAGAGATCAGATGTTGCGAGGCGAGATCGCGAGAACGTGTGTGAGAATGCGAGATCAATCACGCATTCTCGCCTCGCGTTCTCGCGTTCACACCTCACGTTCTCGCATCCTCACAATCTCGCCTCACGCTCTTGCAATCTCTCGTTCTCGTGTATAAGTCAGTAGTGTAAAGTGCCTCTAACAGGACACCGTATTATTTGAAAGACTATTACGTACATCGCCTTGTGTGATGTCATTTCCGGTGGCCATTAGCAGCACTCGCTGATCTACGGCCAACACATTGACGAGCGACTGGGGATCCGTGGTAACGGATAGGGTTATGTTGTCGTGGGGCTCCACGGTCGACTTGTCAAAGCTCAAAGAAACCTGAGGAGTAAATAATATGTGACAGTTGAATCTGGTTATACCCCTTATGTGAGTATTGCGATTATTCGTAATCCTATTTTAGGGGAAGGGGCCAAGTTACTTGTTGCGGTATGGACCTGGCACCAGGCCAGATTATTCTAATTTCAGGGCTGAATATATTTTTTCTTGATGTAAATATTCCGTTCTGATTGTGGAATGTCCCCCATCCCCCCCCCCCCCCCGCCCCAATGCAGCAGGCTAAAACGGGATCGAACCCGTTTGTCCGGCCTTATATGACATTTAGTTAGCTGTTGATAGGCCGTTAAACACAAATAAACAACGTGTATTGTTTGTCCATGGCTGTAGACAATGCTGATTCAGGGGACAAGTCAACACCTACGTAATGTATGTGTCTCATGACGCTAGTATTATAATACTAGAACGCGCCATTACGTCACCAGACCAGTTCACAACGGTCGCACTGACATTTTGAAATTGAAGCGGCTGCATCGCGCGATATGTACTGTGACCCCGGAATATGTATGTGTAAATCACCTGTTTGAATGGAGCAGAGTATCGAAGTACCAAAAGTACTGCATAAATGCTCAAATTGCATGATATTTCCGACGGAAATGTAACAATAATCAGTCTCCAGATAAGCTTTGTGTCTAAAGCGTGCTATACCCCCTGATTTCAAAATCCTTGCGTATTTTACTTTTACAAATGGATTGTTGATTTTTTTCATTACTAAATAGGGAACAAATGATAAAAAATATATAACAAATTTTTAAAAATTCACTTAATTGAGCTGCAAAAAGCAAGCACCGTTTGCTTTTTGCAGCTCAATTAAGTGAATTTTCAACTTTATGACAGTATTTTCACTACTCAATTTGAAAATCAATGCGTATTTTCACATTGCTGTGCGTATTTTGTACTCCCACTTTTGATAATCAATGGGTATTCAGCTAAAATAATTGCGTACAATACGTCAATACGCACCTTATCTGGAGCCCTGAATAATGTTCGACCATGCACAGCCGTAGGTAAACGTTTGCTGTGCCCCTCTCTGGAACTGTTTGAAACCGCGGCATAAGGCCCTGGGGTTCAACCAGTTCCCTCGCGCCACGGCAAACGTTTACCGACGGCTGGACATTGTCGAACCTTATATTGTATTGCATTTGGATAAGCACCTGTCATATTCGAGTATGTTGACAGTTGCAGAAGAAAGAAAACAGAGAAGGCGGGGCACTTGCGGTTCATACCTGGTTCTTGAAGATGGCAGATCCATCGTTGACGGAGAAATACAGAGAATCGGCGTTCCAATCGCCCACGTGGTTGAAGTAGTACACGATCAGCTGGCCGTACGGTTCCATTTTCGTCGTCACGGGAAACGAAATGAACACCTCATTTGCGCCTGCGCCGTCCACGGTTCCGGTATGTACCATTAGTCCGTTAGAAATAATCTGTAGATACATACATGTAACGTGAGATACCTAACTACATGCAGAACAAGCATACCAAACAGTAACTTTACCCGATGAGGAAGCTCAACAATTGTCCCATCATGTCCGTGTAGATCTATGTATTCATGTCAATATATTTACACTGTCCTTTGAATTCATAATGAAAACGCCCATTCAATGTGTTGCGTTCATATCCCAGTACATTACATTAGCCCCACGTGACGTCGCGCGACGTTGTTGATTCGTTAAAGTTTGTTTGACGTCATTAGATTACGTGACGTTCATCGTCGTTGTCAATAACGTCACGCTATTGACCGACAACACGACGTAAAACAATAACATTCCTATTGTTTTACGTCGTATATTGTTATGTACATCTTTGAAACTATCCGAAAATGCTGTGTAAATATAAGTAATGAAACCATGGACAGTTGGTCTGTTTAAAGTGTGCGAGGAGTCCTTCGGACTCAACGCACTTTAAACAGACCAACTGTTGTTTATAATACAGTAAGCGCAACAGCCTACGGTTTTATTCCTGAAGTAGATTCTTGAATATTCCAGTTTATTTTGATAAACTCCAGTTTTTTTATACATAATCTATATGCATACCTGTGTGTGAAAAGGTTATGGTTCATGATACTATAGTATCTTGCTACAACTACTTCTTTTGCAATCTAGATCATACAGTTGGGGGCCGTTTCACTAAACTTCGTACGACTAAAATGTTCGTAATTTCACATCAACAATCTTTTATTGTAAACAATTATTGGATTTACATTTATTGAGCATAGGCTACATATGCAGCCTATGCTCAATATATGTAAATCCATCATTTGAAATTTCCAGACGATCCTGACTTTGCTCTTACGAACAGTTTAGTTTTACGAAGTTTAGTGAAACGGGCCCCAGAAGTTTACTTCGTGTCAGTATGAATAGGTATACATGTGCATTAGCATGAATCAATGCGTTTTAACATATACATCGACAGTTTGTTTTAGTAACTATGCCACACAATTCGTGGCATACAAGCTTCATGAAAATTGTATAATATTGTTTATGTATCATCTTTATAATTAGTAAATGTATTGTTCTTATTGCCCGTATCCAGCACCAACAGGTGAATTGTCATAAACAATATGTTGCTGCAATTTGCAGTAAAATCGCCGCTCACATTCCGCAAATTAAATCACTATGAAAATATTTATGGCATGCTTTTGCACTTACATTTTGTTTTGTTGCTGACGAACTTTTGGCTATTAAACACATTAAATCTAAAAAATATTTAAATGTAAATACTTTTTGATCAATAACAAAAAAGTCACCCTCCCCAAATTTGTTTATTTGATGAAATTCCATCAAATATTGATTTTATTGCGAAAAAACTATTTTCCTATTGGAATTTAACATGGGGGGGGAAAAAGTGGAGGAAGCAACGTCAAAAAACGAAACATTTTGAAAATTGACTCCGACCGAAACCTGTCTAGATAGCTTGGAAATGATGTAACTAAGAAAACAAGTTAGATTTTGAAAATCGGTCCACAAATAAAAAAATCTTTAAAAAAAAACCTATTTGATATTGATCTATTTGATGGAATTTCATCAAATAAAAAAATTGGGGAGGGTGACTTTTTTTGTTATTGGTTAAAAACTACTTACATTTAAATATCTTTTATATTTAATGTGTTTAATAGCCAAAAATTCGTCGGCACAAAAATGTGGAACAGACAGTAGGACAAATTAAATGTAAAAGCTTCGTTCGTAATCTCAGAAACAACGTCGCCATGGGAATGTCCGTAGCATGCACCAGAAGAGAACACACATGCTTTATAAGTTCGTAGCCTCGTTTGTTATGAAATCAGTTAACTCGTTTATTAAATAGAGGATCTTACAGGAGTGGCGATTTAATATATTTATTAAACGACTTTACTGATTTAATAAGAAACGAGGATATGCCAAGTTTCTTATGAAATCAGTCAACGACTTAAATATGCTAATAAATACACAGAAATGCTATATCATATTTATTGTATCAGTATATCATCATACTTTGAAGCTGTACTCATCACCTACTGTCTATTTCACGAAAGCTGCCCAACTTTTCCGGCCATATTGACAATGCAAAAACAATATTTTTTTCAATAATATTAAATTTTATAAAAATTGAAGAATGAGCCGTCTTTTTATTTCGTGAAATTTGGTCAAACATTGATTTTATTACGAAAAATTAGTTCTCTATGGGAATTTAACATGGGGGAAAAAAGAGGTGGAGAACCTGGAGGAGGAGTCGAAAAACGAAAAAAAAATAGAAATTGATTCTGAAATCTAGCTAGATAGCTTGGAAATGATCTAACTCAGAAAACGAAAGTTACATTTTGAAAATCGGTCCACTGTATCTATGTGGATTTAACACGTGGAAATTGTTTTTTCGCAATAAAATCAATATTAGACCAACTTTCACGAAATAAAAAGTAGGTTTTTTCTTAAATTTTGCTACTGATAATTTAATGTTATCGAAACATATACACATATTGCTTTTGCATTATTTATATAGCCGTACAATTTGAGCAGGTTTCGTGAAACAGACAGTAACATGTTTTCTGTAGGGAGTTAATTTGCAGATTTATTACAGTATTGTATTATGATTTTTATTACACTGTGTTAATAGACTGCGAGCAATAAATATAATACAATGTATTAAATCAACTCTCAAGTCAGATCATGTATATAACATATTGCATAACATCGATTCGCATCGAAGTCAGAAGACTCGTATACTAATATAAGGTTTGATCATGTCCAGCCGTGTGCAAACGTTTGCTGTGGCCCGAGGGAACTGTTTGAACCCCAAGGCCTGCCCGAGGGAACTGTTTGAACCCCAAGGCCGAAGGCCTTGTGGTTCAAACAGTTCCCTCGGGCCACAGCAAACGTTTGCACACGGCTGGACATGATCAAACGTTATTGTTACATTTCCAACAAAAAACTGATGTCATTTGAGCATTTTATTCAGTATTTTCAGTACTTTTATAAAATCGTCCCATTCACGTAGATCATTTTCGGCATGCATATTCCGGGGCCGCGTCATGAACGTCATGAAGAAGTGACGTCATGAAGGCACTTCCATTACGCGCGGCACCGGAATGAGCATTGCCTAAAGCCATGTACAAACAGCACGCGCTATTTGTTTGCACATATGTGCAAACAACGGAAACCATGTAACAATACCATATGACAGCGCCATTCGTGTAATGTCCTCTATTTAGTATATACGTACTTTCGTTTCCAATTAAAGGTACATGCCCACTCAGTAGGCACACCATGTTCTTTATAGGAATTAAATAAGTGTATACTTGTGTCACTATTCCACCAGTTCTAAAAATTACAAGTGCCCGCTATACAGACATAATAATTAAGTAATATTTATTTTACTGATAATGACGCGCGTTGGTATCAGACTATTTCCATATGCAAATGAGGCATGGTATTTTTTAATTATTTATACTAATTAAATGCGTCACCTGAAAAAATAATATTTTCGACAGATTATAAAGTATGATCATTGCACATCAAAAAATAAAGACAGAGAATAAATAGCAATGTCCGTTAACATTTTAAGGAAACACGGTTATCGCCCCTGATATCAGTGTGGAAAATTACGTCTGCTATAAAAGTAAATACTAATGCCAATCAATACGTGGGGTTATGGTGAATTAATGTGTATTTTGCCAGAAGATGTCTCAGATGCTGTATGTGACATAAAGAACATGGCGTGCCTACTGAGTGGGCATGTACCTTTAAAACTCAATGGAACAAAAGCCGTCAATACTTTTTCCATATTTGTGTCCAGAGGTTCATATTAATCAGTGCTGGAACTACGTTTCACTTCGTATTTTTTTATTCTATTTATCGTTGGCATGTGTTGTAAGGAGCATATAAATTGTTAGTGATATACGTAAAGAGCAACACGGTTACAGTGGGGTCAGTGTGTAAGTGCACACACGAACGAATGCGACAGGTTGGTTCCAACCTGTCGTGTTCGTTAGTGTTTGCACTTACACGCTGACCCCACTGTATTTGATTAATATTTTACTTGTATTTATCCGTCAACACAGTGCGTATGTGCCGTGAAACACGGTGCCGTGAAACAATTTTTGATATCCTGTCAATACGACCTAATCACTGCGTATGAATATGTGCGGTTCGATTCTCTGATTTTGAGGATGCGGCTGGGGTTATTCTTTGCATTGTAAAGTTATGTGTAGTGTTGACGGGATAAATATAATAGTAGCTTAGTGCCGTGAATGGGAAAACTATCTGGCGCGGCACGGAAACGTTTCCTGAGCCTTGCCAGATATGTTTGCCCATTCACGGCATTAACCTACTGTTCTCTATATCACGTGACGGAACTCGTGCCTTATGTGCACATACACATCAACTAATCTATAACTATGCAAGTATACATGTACTCACCATGTAGAATATATCGTCGATGGGTTCCACTGACTGTAGCTTAAAGGTGGTGTCATGTCCAACCTAGAGTCATAAAATTGGTAGCCATTAGCAACATTATAACAATTCATCATGGTCCAGTTTCACTAATCTTCGTACGGCTAAGAAGTGTATAAATTCAAAGAAATATAATTTACAAATGCAGGTTTATTCGCATCCGATGATGGACAACAACGAATGTAGTTACATGTATAACAGAAAGAATCACATAAGCGTAAAAACCTGTTTTATAATTCTGTTTCAAAGTGTATGTAATGTGCATATCATTATCCTGCATGAACTAAATACTGTACCAACGAATGTATTTACCCAAATGTTATGAGTTAAACATGCTCAGCGCTCCAGATAAGGCGAGTATTGGCGTATTTTACACAATTGTTTTAGCTGAATACGCATTGATTATATATTGAACCTTCAATGTGAGATATTATTCATGGGGCACGGGCGTTGATATACTTACGGCGGCGACGGACGAGTTCATTGACAGTTGCATGGTGGCGTTCACCAGTAGCCAGTAGGGCTTGTTGACGTTCAACGTCGCCGTGAACCCCTTGTAGTGGACCTGATAACAACAAATAGTGAAACATCTTTAGAACACAATCTCACAAAACCGGTCTTATGGCATGCATTACCATTGATGTGAGTTCAGTCACGATGATCAGCGATGGTCGATTGCATAGACAAATAAATGGAATAAATATCCAAATGAAGATAGGTAAATATGCATTATGTATTCAATGAAAGTTATGACAATTACGCACAGTGAGGTGTTATATGTGAACGTGACTGGAGAAATGGGGCTTATGACCAGTATAGCACCTAATCACTAACACACGCATGTAGCCTGATAATCATCTATATTGATTGTTAGAAGCATAACGCGTGTTTCATTAATGGAATGGCGAACAATGCAGATCCTGATCAGACTGTGCGCATTCACACGCTGATCTGGATCTACACTGGTCGCAAAACACATAAGCAACATTTATCCCGTCAACACAGTGCGTATGTGCCGTGAAACACGGTGCCGTGAAACATTTTTGATATCCTGTCAATACGATTTGGAGATGCGGCTTGGGTTATGTTTTTGCATTTTAAAGCTATTTTTAATGTTGATTGGATAAATAGAATAGTAGGTTAGTGCTGTGAATGGGAAAACTATCTGGCGCGGTACGGAAACGGGATGTGCTCGGCAGAGCCTCGCTCATCCCGTTTCCTAAGCCTTGCCAGATATGTTTTCCCATTCACGGCATTAACCTACTATTCTCTATTTCTCCAATCACAGCCACAGCGTTTTCTTGTGTTGTCTTTCATTGTATATCTCTTATTTCATCTCCAGAGATCTGTGTTTGTTGGGGACTAAGGTTGCATTCATTTTACATGTATTGGCCACCTATTTCCTATGTGTTTATTTGATTGAGGGACCGTACGCCGCTGGTCTTAGAGTGCGCCTCGGTGCCTGTTGAAGACTCTGATTACGATTGTACGATTGCCTGTTTTATATGATCATAGATGGTTACATATTGCTTTACCTGGATCCTGTGGTCTCATTTGGGTATAGTATTTCAATCTTACCTCGATATGTAGGGATTTCGCGAACTCTGGCGGGCTGACTTCGAATGGCATGACGCCCGTAGGCGGGGGCGCTACCATTCTGTCCGGGAGGGCGTGAGCTCGATCCTTGTGAACGGTCTCGTCGTGGAACTTCACGTAGGTGACGATTTCCACATCCTTGGCTGTAGATATTACTGGCCGTCCGTCCGCTTGTGCGATGGAAATCTGGAAAGGTCATAATACTGTGTTGCAAATGCTCAAAACACGACACTATGCATCTCCACATCATTAGCCTGGAAGGGCGATACTGCTTCATTGTAAATATAAAACCAGCGGAGCCTCTGGTTCTAAATAATGTAATGTTGTACTTATTGAAACATGTAATACATATTGGCGAATGTGAATGGGAAAAAATATCCGGCAAGGCTCAAGAATTTCTTTATTTCTCATGAGAAGTATATGTTGTGACCACTCATTTGAAACGTCTCGCCGAGACGGTTCAAATGAGTGGTCACAACATATACTTTGGTTCAGAAATAAGGAAAATAGATAGAGAATAGTAGGTTAGTGCCATGAATGGGAAAACATATCTGGCAAGGCTTAGGAAACGGGATGGGCGAGGCTCTGCCGAGCACATCCCGTTTCCGTGCCGCGCCAGATATTTTTCCCATTCACGGCTCTAACCTACTATTCTATTTATCCCGTCAACACCTACAACTAGCTTTAAAATGCAATAAAAATAACCCCAGTCACCGTACATATTCATACGCAGTGATTAGGTCGTAGTGACAGTATATCAAAAACAAAGTCATGGCACTGTGTTTCACGGCACATACGCACTGTGTTGACGGGATAAAATAACATCAAAGTAAGCAGCACCGTCTTAGTATGACTGTACAATAATTGTACAGTCATCAGACAGGATTGCTTACTTTCTAAAAACTTCACGAGATCATCTTTAATAAAACTATTGCACTGCATTAGCCATTGCAATACTACATGTCACAATCCTTGTTATACGGTCACCCCATTTCTGAGTAATTGAATAGTAACATTGAGGATTGAGGACTGAAACAGTATGTACTCACTATGTGCGCATGCTCAATACCAGCAGTGTTAATTGCATTTTATATGTTACATATATTATTTACAGTTATAGTTCACATACTATTTTTATATATAAATTAGTGTACTAAACATTCAAAATGTGAACTATACCTCTCTTACTGTTAGGTCCGTCCCGTCGCGTACACATGTTCATTTGAATGGGGTTGACACCGAATCGATCGTACACACGCGGTAACATGGTGCACGTCACGTGAAATTACGTCAATAAGGCGGAACCTCTCGTTTTAACGTAAGCGTGTGCTTATTGACACATGTAATGTCAATTTAATAGATTTTAGTGACTGTGTCGCAATATGCGATTAATTGAGGCGAAATGGTGTGCTTTTTCATTGACTGAATAACCTGTAGCCTATTACACCAACATTGCAAAGTATACTTATCTAGCAAAGTATACTTTGAGGGATAAACTTTAAATTTTAGGATAAATTTATTATTTTTTATTATACTGAATTTATTACATTATCACAGCTATTTTGGCTGTGATAATGTAATAAATTCAGTATAATACTTCTGTATACTTTTAATCATCAACTATATGCAGTCGTTAGTTTTATATGACATAATGTATTTCGGGAAAAATAAATAATTACTCCCTCAAAGTATACTTTGCTAGAAACGTATACTTTGCAATGTTGATGAAATAGGCTACAGGGCAAAACAAAAAAAGCCTTATGACCCTATATACTTACATGGGCAGTGTACGGTAGCCCGGGTTTGAAGTAGCTGGGACTCTGACTAGAGATGAAGTTTACCATATACGGTTCTTTGTAGAATTGCACTGGAAATGAAATGAAAAAGTATATTCATGTAATCGCTTGCTGTCACCAGTTTGGAAATGAAAATACATAAGTAAAATGAATGTAACATAGGACACAGTATGTACATTAGAAATAGAATACCAAAATGAGACAGAAGAGCCTACTGTCTATTTCACGAAACCTGCCTGATTTTTACAGCCATATAAATAATGCAAAAGCAATATTTTTTTTCGATAATATTAAATTTTATCAAAATTTAAGAATGAGCCTTCTTTTTTTATTTCATGATATTTGGTCAAATATTGATTTTATTACGAAATATTATTTCTCTATGGGAAAAAGAGGTGGAGAACCTGGAGGAGAAGTTGAAAAACGAAAAGCTTTGGAAATTGATTATTAAATCTAACAATATAGCTTGGAAATGATCTAACTAAGAAAACAAAAGTTACATTTTGAAAATCGGTCCTGAAATTAGAAAAATGTCCCCATGTTAAATCCCCATAGACATCTTCACTCTGTGAAGATGTCTATGGGGATGTAACATGTGGAAATTGTTTTTTCGCAAGAAAATGAATACTGGACCAAATTTCACGAAATAAAAAAAATTGCTAAAATTAAATATTATCGAAAAATATATTGTTTTTGCACCGTTTATATGGCCGTACAATTTGGGCAGCTTTCGTGAAACAGACAGTATGTAATGTTTCATGTAAACATTTAACACCATATAACAGATGCAAGCATATAATGTAATTATGGTCATCACATCAACATATGAGACTAGTCAGTCATGTTGGTACCTAGGAAGATATCAACAAATGACGAAATTTATAAATATTTTTTCAAGAGATATTGCATATCTTTCCTAGGTACAAACTAACATGGCGTGTTGCATATATACCACTGTTAGTATCAGAAATCTTTTGTATAAATACGGTTTTGGATTTGTATTGATTTATCAAGATGTAGGGGACGTAACTATGTTTGTATACCAATTTAAACAGCGTGTTCTAGATTGTTGTAAACATAATTGGCATAGCGATATCGACACCAGTGCTACATGTATTCACTACAAACATTTTAAAACCCTTCTAAATGTAGAAAAATACATCAAATATTCTTTACCTTTTCACTTAAGAAAAGCGATTTAGATGTTCTAATCACAAACTTAACATAGAAGACGGAAGAAATGCTGGAATACAGAGGGAACTTCGAGTTTGTCAATATTGCCTGATGCAGACAAATCTAGAATTTCTGGAAGATGAATATCACGCTTTTTTATTGTGAATTATACGACGATATTAGATTGACACACCAGAACATATGTATTCCAACAAGTCTTTGGATAACTTTCACAGGCTTATAGGTGTTCCAGTAACTATGAAACGATCTACACAATTTCTGTTTACATTTATCATTTGTTAAACAGATGCAACGCAGTGTAATTCTATTAGATACTCACTATTATTTGTTCGATTGTACATTTTATGGGCCGGAGGCCTACATCAACGGAATAAAACATATTGTATTGTATTGTATTGTATTGTATTGTATTGTTAATGCAATAGGAACTATTGGGAGACGTATATTTTTAAGCTAGCTAAGCTTGTTTTCCGAATATTGTATGCCATTTAAATTGTATAAGTACATGACCTTAAAGGTACATGCCCACGCAGTAGGCACAAAATGTTCTTTATAGGAATTAAATAAGTGTATAATTATGTCATTATTCCACCAGTTCTAAAAATTACGAGTGCCCGCTATACAAATATAATCATTTATTAATTATCAATTTACTGTTAGCAACGCGCGGCGGTAACAGTCTATTTTGATAATGTGCGGGGACGACGACTTTCACATCACGGCTTGCGGTGCGCATGCGCAGTATACTACGCGCGCCAGTAGGCTTCCCAATATGTAAACAAGAATATCAACATGTCGAAACGTCCAGGACGGAAATTGTATGTAACGGCGTCGGCCAAAAGAAAGGCGAAATGTCTGAGGGACAGGCAGTACAGAGAGAGGGAGTGGTTAATATTGGCGACCAGATCACCAAATGGAAAGAGTTACGTGGATATTTAGATTTGGACTCGAACAGAGATTTTTCTTCTCAACTTCCGATACTTCACTGCGCATGTCAAAGATGTAACATATGATTGACAGTGTCACGTGACGCGTATTGGTAAAAATAGCACGAGGTCGGAAAATACCCTTTCTGGTCGCGGCATATAAAATGAGACTTAACACCAATTAACATGCGCCATAATTAAAAATAACTCGTTAGTGGGTAGACAAATGGCTCATATAAGGCATGACAGAAAATGAAAAGTAGTAGTACAGTGTAACCTGCTGCGTGGGCATGTACCTTTAATGAATAAAACATAAGCTAAACAGGTAATAAAAGACAAACCGATATTACAATCGCGGATGCTGAGCACGAGCAAGATTAAAACTTTACCTTTGTTCGTAGCGTTCCGTGTCAGATTGTTTATGCTTTCAACGACCATGGCTTTGATGATCACGTGGTACCCATTCAGGTTCTGGACCAATGGGATGTATGTATTTGGATTTACTTCATTGGAGATACGGTCGAATGGAATCGTGAATTTGGCCTCTCCGTTGATCTGCAATTATACTAAATAGAAACAGTATGTCCAAAGGAGATCGAAATTATTGTATGTACAATGCGAAATAAGTCCCTCCACTGTCTGTCCATGTCTTAATTATATCCTATGCTGATAGGTATCATCATTATTCGCATTGGGATATTTTAAGTTCGTGTCCGTGTTGTTTGTCATCATGATTGTTCTAACTGAAACATTTATTTAAACTTCTACGATCAACAATGACCTTTTAGAGTAGGTGCCAGCCAAAATATAATACTACTAATGCATTTGTGTCTTCTAAGCTTTGACGTTATTTCCTAAATGTGACATCAAGTTTGACACTATACACCGGCACTATGCTCGATTCTATCAACATTCCTGTTTATATGCGCATACAATATACCGTCAACAAGACTCCTGTACTTACATCTAGTGTCATCTCGACCATGACCTCGTCGCCATGGTATTTCCAAGGACTGTAGTAATAATCAAGGTCGGCCGTCAGCAGAACCTTTCCAATCACAGGTTTGCCGTATGTGTACCTGCGACATATAGAGAATAGTAGGTTGGTGCCGTGAATGGGAAAAAATATCTGGCATGGCTTAGGAAACGGGATGGGCGAGGCTCTGCCGAGCACATCCCGTTTCCGTGCCGCGCCAGATATGTGTTTCCATTCACGGCACTAACCTACTATTATATTTATCCCGTCAACACCTACAAGTGGCTGTAAAATGCAAAAATAGTGTTGACTGGATACATGTATCAAAAATGTTTCACGGCACCTTGTTTCACGGCACCGTGTTTCACGGCACATACGCACTGTGTTGACGGGACATAATTGTTACAACATGTAGTGTGAGCACTCATAACGTTCGAAAAGGAAGGGAATCTCTGAACTGCGAATCAAGGTGGTGGATCACGTGGTTTCCGAACAGCATGACGTCATTATGTCGTTTTGACGAAGAATCAGTTACTGTAAATGTAAATAAAAACTAGAGCACGTGAATGTAATAAATATACGGTACTCGATTCTTTGTGAAATTTATAAGTTATTGTAAAGAACTCTCAGAGCACCCATAAAACACATATGCCATCGTATTTGGTGAGCTACATATCATCGAAATCCGTCCGTTTGTTAGGAAGATTTTATGAAAATCTACTGTATAAATGAAAATCTGGTTCAGAAACCACGTGATCATACACCTTGGTAATACTACATCGACGCACATAGAGCTAACCCGACATTTCTGTCTGTAACGCAGGGCGACTTACAAGTCGTCCAGCGTTACAGACAGAGATGTCGGGTTAACAGTGAGCCTACCATACAGGTGTATGTATACACGCAGTATAATATTACATCGACTTACAAGTCGTCCTGCGTTACAGACAGAGATGTCGGGTTAACAGTGAGCCTACCATACAGGTGTATGTACAGTCAAGGGACATAATTATTCACCACCCTGTTACCAAATTGTCTAAATGTGGTTACCCTGTCAGTGCAAATGCGCTGTGTGCTATTTATAGACATACAACAGGAAGTCTAAATGACATCATATTATGACATCATAATTAACTGATCACATGACATAAAAATGGAAGCTGTGCACTTCCTATAACCATGGGTAACACTGCGTTTGATTAATGGCTTCCAAACAAAACGAATTGTGTAGTGAAGTTAGAAAATTAATCATAACTTCTTATGAGTCTGGCCAAAATCAGTCAGAATTGGGAAGAATATTTAATATACCACGGTCCACTATTAAGAGCATAACAAAGAAATATAAAGAATTTGGAACTGTAGAAAATAGACCAGGAAGAGGCAGGAAGAAATTGTTCACAGACAGGGATAGCAATCAACTTTCTCGTGTTGTGAAACAGAACAGAAGGAGATCACTCCAGGATATTACCAGCATAATTAATGAGGGTAAGGACCATACTTTCTGTACTAAAACTCTGCAGAGAAAATCCATGATTCTGGGGTATAAGCGACGTGTTGCCAAGAAACTGGTGGTGGTGAGGCATGCCAACAAGAAAAATGCGTGTGACGTGGGCTAAAGAAAGAAGGAAATGGACAGTTGATGAACACTGGAGCAAGTGGATATTTAGTGATGAAAGTCAAATTGTAATTGGTGCAAATAACCGTGTGCTTATCTGGAGAAAGGGCTCTGAAGTCAACGACAGCTTGTGAACGAACCTCCAAGGGGGCGAGTCAGTTTGATGGTGTGGGGATGTATTTGTTATGAAGGTGTTGGAACATTAACACAAGTAGAAAGTAACATAATGCTACTAAATATATTGAAATACTTGACGATAATTTGTGGCCAGTTGTTGCACGCCATTTCCATGGTAACGACTATATATTTATGGATGACAATGCCCCTGCCCCACAGGGCCCGTTCAGTGAAAGAATATATAGAAACAAACAACATAAACAACACAACGTGGCCAGCACAGTCACCAGACATAATCCTATAGAAAATATTTGGCTCGAAATTAAAAAGAGACATAGAACCTTCTGCAGCAAATATTCACACCAACTCCGAGCTCATTTGTACTGTTCGACGTGTCTGGGAAAACATCCAACAAGACTATGTTAGAAAGCTATACCAGTCCATTCCAACACGTCTGTCAGAAGTAGTTAGGATGAAAGGCAATCTGACCAAATATTAAGGTAAGATTTCAATCTGTTACAAAATAATGACCACATATACAGCAGTTTCATTTCCACAAGTGTTGTCAGTCATTTTGAAAGTGGTGAATAATTATGTCCCTTGACTGTATATACGCAGTATAATACTAAATAGACTTACAAGTCGTCCTGCGTTACAGGCAGAGATGTCGGGTTAACAGTGAGCCTACCATACACTCGGGTGTATGTATATACTCAGTATAATACTACATCGACTTACAAGTCGTCCTGCGTTACAGACAGAGATGTCGGGTTACAGTGAGCCTACCATACGGGAGCCTCCCACAGGTGTATGCATATACGCAGTATAATACTACATCGACTTAAAAGTCGTCCTGCGTTACAGACAGAGATGTCGGGTTAACAGTGAGCCTACCATACAGGTGTATGTATACACGCAGTATAATACTACATAGACTTACAAGTCGTCCTGCGTTACAGACAGAGATGTCGGGTTACCAGTGAGCCTACCATACAGGTGTATGCATACACGCAGTATAATACTACATAGACTTACAAGTCGTCCTGTGTTACAGACAGAGAGATGTCGGGTTACCAGTGAGCCTACCATACAGGTGTATGCATATACGCAGTATAATACTACATCGACTTACAAGTCATCCTGCGTTACAGACAGAGATGTCGGGTTACCAGTGAGCCTACCATACAGGTGTATGCATATACGCAGTATAATACTACATCGACTTACAAGTCGTCCTGCGTTACAGACAGAGATGTCGGGTTAACAGTGAGCCTACCATACAGGTGTATGTAAATACGCAGTATACATACTACATCGACTAACCAATCGATCCTGCGTTACAGACAGAGATGTCGGTTACCATTGAGCTACCATACAGGTGTATGGGCATATATCGCAGTATAATACTCACATCGACTTACAAGTTCGTCCTGCGTTTTACAGACAGAGATGTTCGGGTTAACGTGAGCCAACCATACAGGTGTATGTATATACGCAGTATAATACTACATAAGACCTTACAAGTCGTCTGCGTTACAAGACAGAGATGTCCGGGTTTACCAAGTGAGCCTATCATACAGGTGTATGCATATACGCAGTATAATACTACATAGACTTACAAGTCTTCCTGCGTTACAGACAGAGATGTCGAGTCAACAGTGAGCCTATCATACAGGTGTATGCATATACGCAGTATAATACTACATCGACTTACAAGTCGTCCTGCGTTACAGACAGAGATATCGGGTTACCAGTGAGCCTACCATACAGGTGTATGCATATACGGACTATAATATTTTGCAGTGTATCGTAATGAAGGTGCAGGATCACGTGGCTACATAACAACAACAACTCCAAAGTAAGTAATATTTCATATTTTCCTTAATATACAATGGATTTGATGAAATATGGCGCAGCAAACGCCTCTTCGTGAGCTGCATTTGGAGGTCCGTGGAGTTCGGCACAGACTTATGTCGTTTTTGTCGGTAGACACGGATATCGATTCTTCGTAAAAACGACAGAAGTTTGGGCGAACATACAGAGACCACCAAATGCAGCTTAACAAGACGTGTTTGGTGCGCCATATTTCATCAAAAATCCGTTACGTAATAAGGACAATATAAAATAATACGTACTTTGAATCAGATGGATTCTGTAAGTTTCAGTACGTGTTGTTGTTGTTAGTACCACGTGATCATACACCTTGGTAATACTGATATTGTCACGGCCATGTACTGGAATTGCCTCCCTCCCCACATCGTCAATGTTCAGTTTGACAACACTCACATACAATATGTTTTCCGTAAATGATTTCTGGTAATTTACAAAACCAAATTAAGTAAATTTAGGTATATATTGGTGAATTGAGTAGGCTGTCAAACCTTTCACTATCCTCACACAAATCCAAGGTGTATGATCACGTGGTACTAACAACAATAACAAGTATCGATTCAAAGTACGTATTCTGTTATAGTGTCCTTATTAAGTAGCGGATTTTCATGAAATATGGCACATCAAACGCGACTTGTTACATTCCCGCCTGCGATTATCTTACCAAGAATTGCAATCCAGCGGTCCTTGAATTGCAATTCGTCCCCTCTGAAATTGCAGTCTAATTGCGGTCCAATCGCGGTCCAGTTTTTACGGTCATTCTTTCGCGATACCGTTTGTGCGGTCATTCTTTCGCGGTCCAGTTTGTGCGGTCATTCTTTCGCGATACCGTTTGTGCGGTCATTATTTCGCCATTTGCGGTAAAAACTTAGCGTTACGCGTATATATACACCTAATTCTACTATTTATGTATATTATATTGGATTTTAAATGGCTAAATACAGATAGGAAAATATATCTTTTCGTCAGAAAAAAATCAACTTTAATTTCGATTGTATTGCCGCATTGGTCAAGCAGAGCGGTCCGCTGGTTTGACCACAGAGCGCAGCGTAAAGCGGTCATTCTTTCGCAGTTTAAAGAAAACAGGGAGCGTAAACTGCAATTAAAAGCGGATATAAGTATTGTAATTCCGCAACCAACTATTTGGACCGCAGTCACACGATTGCCCAAACTTATGTCGTTTTTGTGAAGAATCGATTTTCGTGTCTCCGACACGGAAATCGATTCGTCGCAAAAACGACATAAGTCTGTGTCATATTTCATCAAGATCCGTTGCATATTAAGGAAAATATCAAATAATACTTACATTGGAGTGGGCGACGTTGTTGTTGTTGTAACCACGTGATCATGCACCTTGAAATCGCCTGGCCAAAATGATCAACGTGTATTGTTTGTCATTGCTATAGATGCATACTAAGCATATAAGTAAACCTGTTGTGGTATAAATGACAGACGATACTAAGTTGCTAGAGGTCAATCGATGAGTCCAAATATAGGTAGATCAGGTGTATTATCATATCATAGCCTGGTTTTCGTGTATAATAACTACATCATAAAGTGCACGTGCATGCGTGTTCATATAATAGTGTATCTTGGTGCGCAAAATAGACATGTAGTTTGGCTCAGTGGTGTCGAAGCGGGAGAATATCCATACGTTTGCAGAACTTTTGTTCATTTTATCTGGTCGAGTTCGAACCTCACATAACGCATTACTTTTGTCGATATCATTCTGTTATTTTTATGATTGCTTGCTGGATAAGGGAATAAGTGAAACGGCGAGGATTATCACTATTGTTATATGACCTCAATGTGGCATGATCGGCGAGAACATACTCCAGATTCTTCATGTACACACATATGAAATGTGCATTTAGTTTTTAGTTTTCTTCAAGGTGAGACTAACGTTCTACATATAATCTATCTCATGTTTAAGTAATGTAATTTGTAAGAGCAACGCACATACAAAAAAAACATTATAATCAAATATAAGCAAATAAAAAATATATGTATGAAAAACAAAGATTCTAACTCACTACCTACGGCATTGATAGCCGTCACTCTAACCCCTCGACCACATACGACTTGATGACAAATCTCAAAATCAATATTGAAAAGGAATACTGGTAGATATTTACCTGTCTGACCTATTCAATCTGTGTTTTGTTTATGACCGTTTGTAAAGAAGTAGCAAGTTATCGTCTTCGGACTATAGATAATTCAGTTGTATTTCAGACCCTGAGGCCCGTTTCACTAAACTTCGTACGACTAAAACGTTCGTAAGTGCAAATTTATGATCGTGTGGAAATTTAAATAGATGGATTTACATTTATTGAGCATCGGCTGCATATGCAGCCTATGTTCAATAAATGTAAATCCAATAAGTGTTTACAAGAAAACGTTGTTAATGTAAAATTTAAATCATAATTTTGGACATTTTAGTCGTGCTAAGTTTAGTAAAACGGGCCCCGGTCCATATGCATATCTTTTATTTTCTGCTCACGTTGCCTTCACTGTGCCATGCATCTCTTTATCGCTCGTCAGGACATATGGTGGTAGTTCAACAGTCGCTTCGAACTTTGGCAGCACTGAAAATAGGTAGTTACATTTAGTAGGTTAACACTGTCATAAATATAATGTTGTACGTGTGCTTTAAGTTTGATTTCTTAAGGATAATTAACCGTTTCAATTTGCATGACATGTCATACATGTACCACTGTCAATTTTAATTTATACTTATGACTCGATAATGGATGAATAGTGCACGTGGTTGGGCTATCTCAGACGGTAAACACAGAGACATCCAAACACGAATATCCCTGTTTATAATATACCGACCCATGAAATACATAGTTATACGATGTAAATAAAAGTCATAGTTATGTTCTCATCGATTAAATAAACAACTTCCGGTGAAAATACGACTACTTCCGCTATGTATATTCATAACGCGCATCTGCAGTGCCGGACTGCAAATAGGCTGAAAATACACATTCATTACCGTATACAGTCTAAAAAACTGCTAATTTCCATGGAGCGGTATATAATAAATAGAATATTCATTTTTTTGCAACGAATATGACATATATGTTCATCTCGTGGTGTTAAATGTCCATATTTCACTCGTGCCTAACATATGCAGGCCTGTGCGCAGAAATTAATTTAGGGGGGGGGGGGGGTGTTATCGATACTTTTTTTGCACATCCACGAACAGACCTCGGCAGATTAACCATTTCATCCCTAAGTAACTGGAATGGAATTTGATATGTTAGTTTTGCAACCCAATCCAATCATCACAAACGATTTTCACATGGGGTGTTTTTGTTCTTAAAATTATGAAAAATACTCGCAAAAAGTGCAGATCCAGATGAGACGGCTCGTACACTTTTTGCCAATACCACTATACAGACCGGTGGTGTTTAAATGGTTAAGGGGTGGGGGTTTGTACGCACTATTTCAATTCATATGATAAATCATAACTAGATTTTTTCCTTCAGTTTTCATATTCTTTGCTCCTCAATTAATGCAAATTAAACTATATAAACTATGTTGTTTCACTATACTGTGTATCATTTGTACACGTATATAGCAAAAACATGTAATTTATGTTATAAGCCAGAATAAATTGCATCGTATTGTCTTGTAATTGCCAATTTCAACAAACACCAACATTTGTAGCACTTCAACTTAGATTATCACATCTTTGACACATTTCCGGGTGTTGTTTCTGTATTAACACAGCTCGTGTGCAAGGTATGTGCATGAGGATGTGATAAATAAGTTAGATCACGTTTGTCCGCATGTACGAGCGATAATCCGCTCGCTAAAGCTCGCGGATTATCTCCTCGTACATACGGACGAACCGTGATCCTAACTTATACTTATTGCACGGATACGGCGAAATCCTTTGATCTCCGCAGTGTGCTAACTGCCGGAGATCACTGTCTGGACCTGTCTGGCCCACTTCCCCCGTGTGTTAATTCACGGAGATACACTGTCTAGCGTGTGTTATATGCTTGAGATTAACGCCTATTCTACATGTCAGGTTAACCTGCGCATGCGCAAATATCAGCAATAAATTAAGTAGAGCAATATCGGTGCGTCACCTTTAACCAGTCATGCCCGGATAACATGACCCATTCATGATCGACAGGCTACAAGTGACTGGGCGACAATTGGATCGATACCCCGAATATGAAGTTTCATGGCGTTGTGTTACGAAAATACAAAAATACTATTAATTACTGCTATGAAACTGCCAATAACATTAACAGCTCGTGGAGTGATATAATTGTTATAGAGCCACGAACACCGTAGTCATTGATAAAGCAGTGCAGGTGTGCATGCTGTGTTGGTTATACACTGATTGCTTGCAAACGTAGTAATCCAGCTTCGGTAAGATTGTGAACCAGATAACAGACGCCTGCTATATTTTTGTCACTTTTAACTGGTCACGTGACCGCAGGGTAATGAGGACAAAAGTGGGGTACCCAAGAGGAATGGCTGGAATTAAATTGTGTAATTATAGTATTTGTATTAAACTTAATAAATTCGACAAAATATATAATTTTATCTCAGGCTTTCGACGTATCCGTGCAATAAATTAGTTAGATAATGTCGTCTCGTTGAATATGGTTAGTTAACAGCGCGTGGGGGAATTTAAGGCGGCCGAAATACGTCTCGCCTAGCGGCTCGACGATTTCCGGCCCCCTAAATTTCCCCCATGCGCTGTTAACTAACCTTACACATCGACTCTTTTGTTTGTCAGAGGTTGGTAAGCAACTTGAACACCTCTTTAGACCATTGCCAAGCAATATAGTCCAATCATATTGGAGTATTTCGTCCGTATATATCCCATATACAGACGAAATGATCCTATCTATTAAACGTGCAGGCACGTGAAGCACACCTCAAGCGACCGAACCCAATTTTGACGCTGAAATTTGAGAAAGTCATCTTTATCGCCATACGTAATGTGTGTAACATAATTTTTATTCATTTTCATAATTAGAGTAAATGAGCTCGAAAGTCGTCCATTTTTTTAATTTTCATTCCAGTGAAATTACCACCAACTTTCGAGCACATTTACTCCAAATATAAAAATGAATCACATTTATTTTACACAAATAACGTATGGCGATAAACATGGTTTTAGTGCTTTTAATAATTGCGCACATGTTCTCATGACGCGCCACATATGTGAAGCGTCACGACAAAATGTGCCTAGATAGGATGCGACCAGTGTAGCCCCATCAGCCCGACCATACGCATAGTCTGATCAGGGTCTACACTGTTCGTGGACATTTCACATAATATGTCAGTGACGCGCTTTTGCGACGTTAAAATGGGCGGGACAGAATAAGATGAAAATAGAAAAATAAGTCAATTAACAGTTTTATTGAAGTATGTCTTCCATGCCGCCAATTCAATTTTTACCTTCCAATTTGTATCAACGTATTTGGCCCAACGTATCCATAGCACACTATATAGAAGTACACAGTAAACTGTGGCGCACATGTGTAATGAATGATTGTGGAGAGTGTACAATGTACATGTAGCATTGAGTTGCACGGGGAAGTCTGACGTATGGAGTACTCAGGTGCGTAGCTGGTGCATTTTGGCATGTCGAGACCGGGTCATTTTCACTATGCGGTGTATGACTAAAACGTCCAATTTCAATGAACGTGTGCTGACCAATTCGACTACATTACTTCCATTTGCTTCAAATGAAAAATATTACGTTCATACATGTATGTATTATATGTGACGCTTCCAATTGTCGTGAAATGGAATACATTTCCGTTTTGTATACCCAAAATAAAATAGTTAGATAAGCACCTGAAAGTCACGTGGTCTAAGTCAGATAGACACTTCGTGGAGTTGGACACGAGATATATCACTCGACCTAACCTAACGGTCTCGTGATATATCTCGTATCCAACTCCACTCAGTGTCTATCCTATACGTAGACAAAAGAAAAGTTTGCATCTATATGCAAACCTGGGCACGAAAAAGTCGTGCGTCACGGCAAACCACACACGTTATGTGTCTATGGTCAGTATGTGAATTGATAGCTTGACACAAGGAACACCGGCTTAGAAAAGCGGTCTTACGATGGATAGCGTAGCCCGGATCAGTCTGCGCATCCACCCAGTTTGATCATTGCATGTGTTGGTCGGCATTCGATCAATACCATTTTCTATCATTACTACATGTCACCAGTGTAGCAGTTGTTGATGTTTTGCGATCAGCGGAATGATTACATGTAGAACATACAACGCTAATTTGGATGGTGAATGATGATAAAGGTACACATATTCGCCTTACAAATTCTGCAAGGTCTTTCTCCGTGCCAGTGACGCATATGTAATCACAAATCGTGTCAATGCCGTGGACAGATGTATAAACAAAAATATATATACAGACGGACGGCAGAAATGTCTAAACTATAATGTAACATTGTTGAAATACTTTAAATAAAAGCTTACCTGGTGATCTCTCACACGTAGTATACAGTATATTTCTGTTTACGTATAGTTTAGCACGTGGAAAGACACTTGTCAACGACAAAAATAGGGATATCATTGAGGGGCTTTCAGTAAGTGACAGAAAGTGTTATAAACCTACACCCACTCGTGAAGTGGAATATTTTATCAGGTCTCAAAAACAGTGCTATATATATAGAGAGAGAGAATCTTACTTGCGTGATGATTTACTATGATATTTATTAACGAGTTTACTGATGTCATAAGAGGCTATGCTGAGTTTCTTTATAAATCAGCGAAGGAGCTTTAATTATGTTAATAAATATAATATTACATCAACACAAATGTTAGATTTGCATTATTGCAGGAGAACAGCATCATACATATACTGATCACCTGATGTGTTTTATTGTACCCGTCTGAGTTGCACATTTATTTCACTAGTGTATAATGATATTGAATATAAACTAGTGCCGGCCTTTTAGGACATATTGCTTATTGATAACTTGTGATCAGTGCATATTTAAGATACAATAAAATAGCTTTAACGCTTTTTTTGGCTCGAGCACATTGTTCACTTGATCCCAATTATACAACAATAGGACATATTATGTTTTACGCCACCTACGAAAGTCAAATGTATGCATAATAAAATGCATGTACACGTGAACTGGCATACAACTATGATATATTCTGTATTTTGACTGAGAATATATTTTTTATCGTAAAAAAGGGCATGTTTCATTGTTGAATGACAACTGCATCAGTCACTTAAGTTCAATCACTTAAGTTGGTTTATTACTGCAGCTGCATGTGAAAATACAGTGGCTAAACATATGAAGGATTACATTGTGAAGATGTGCACTCTACAGAGACCCAGCTGATGATATATGACAAAAGAGATGTCCTAGCGTATTTTAAAGAAACAGTGTCTCACATGATGTTTCAGATGTTGTCGAAGATATTCAATATTCCTCTAATTTTCGCATTATTGAATCCAAATGCCATATATAAGGACTGTGTGTTTTGTTATATACAATGTACTACAATTGACTCTGATGAAGAGGGGAGATAAGTTGGTAACGCACTTCCTTTCGCTATTTCAGTACCAGGAGGCACATTTTGTGAAACATAACATTTTTTTTAGTTTGAAATCAATATACTGTTCCACACATATATTATGTTGCTATTTATAGGCACATGTGAAATTACTTCAACTAAATACAAATACATGTAGTACCATCGACTGTCAACAAAACTAGCGTTTGCAACGCTATTTATGATTTGGTATAATAAACATATTTTACCAAGACGACTTATAGGCACGATTTGGTTAATACAGTCCATGTAAATTTACCATTATATTATTGGTTACTAAGTTAAACATGTTTCATCACTTTCTGCACGTACATAAGACAACGTATCTTTAAATTTAATTGTTGTTGTAAGTATGCCAATAGTTGTCATTCATTCAATTAATGTAATTTCATTTTATTGGGATCATGTATGTGTTGGGAAATTAATTGTTGAACACCCCTCGTAAATGACTTTTATAACTGACCACCCAATAATAGATATACGCATGCATATTCTGCATGTGCAGGTACAGTTGTACGTACTGCACCAGGCGATGAGAGGCCCTTCACTTACAAATATATTCTACATGGCCGGGTGCTTATCACTTCGTCGATGTTTTGACAGAGAACTGCTGAACGTAAACGTGGTGGGCTATGTATACACGTGTAAACCGGACACCCTGGGGACCCCATTGCGTTTCATTTATATGGCATTGATTGTAGTTCGTTCAAAGGCAAGAAGGGGATATAGCGGTAGTCCATGTACTGCGTACGTACGTACATGCATAGTAACACCTTTCATTTTTCAAAAACTCGTGAACCATTTCATCAATTTTGATAATATTTGGCCACAATGTGATCGTGCTTTGTTATGCATGCTACCCACATCCGACCGCCCAAGGTCAAGGTCACTGAGGACCTATGTTCACCTTGTTTGCAATACGACAATTGTTTAAGGCAATAATGTTAAAGTCCTTATTTAATTATCAAGGCTGCCAGTACGACCGCCCAAGGTCAAGGTCACAGGACTTGTGTTTTTGTTATTGTCAAGGCAGACAGCGAGGGCATAAGCTTCGCTTAGCGCTGCCATTAGTTGTTACAGTTGTACCTATCTAAGTTGGACACCCTGCGAACGACGTCACATGACGTTACCGAACGACGTCAGACTAATCAGACACGTAACGTAAACAAGTCGGTGTTCTTTTTAACTAAAACTGCTTTAAGCTTGATTATTGGCTGGCATAAAACGTTACCTGATAAAATAAAATCTAGTCTAATGTCTTTCGATATCACGATAATGAGGCTCGGCTCGGAAATGGCCCAGTCTGGCCTGATAAACTGGTATTTCAAACTACACTAGCCTGGTATTCTCTGTGAATTAGTATGATTTATGCAAGCAAGTTCCCATGCATATTACACAGCATATTGAGTGCTTGCTTCTTATACGTATACGTTAGACGTCAAACACAAATAATGATGAGAAATGTGTCAATGGGACACGTATAATCCCACTGGCAGCATGCGTAAATTGATATTATTGATCGACTGTCATAACTTTAGAGACAGTTCCTTTAATGTCAAATGGAAATTCAAAATCTCCACTGAATACTAGCCAACGGTAGTCAGTAAGTAGATGTGTAAGTCAGTTACTGCCCTATTCGAGGTGTCCATGTGTTTAAACAACCTACATGTGCAACCTACACATCTACTTACTGACTACCGTTGGCTAGTTTACACAGCACATAGGCAATGTATGGAAATGAGGATGTGATAACACATTTATATCACGTTGGTCGGCATGTACGATCGATAATAAAATTGCTAAAGCGCACGGGTTATCGCGTCGTACATGCGGACGAACCGTGATCTAACTATGGCATGTCTACGGTAATTCGTATTTTAAACTCACACAGTATGAGTGAACCTCGGTGCCAGTGGAAATAATCTGTTTATTGCTTTTCCCTTGCTTGTATTTGTCTTAAATGGTTACACTCTAATCGAGTTCTCCGGTCTCAGGTGGGTATACACCACTTCTATATTCCATTTTCATTTGTATCCCCTCACCAATAGGCAATATGGGGTATAATATCAGCCCATGCACGTACGTACGTTAGTAACAACGTTTATTTTTCAATAACTGATGAACCGCTTCTCCGATGTTGATATTATTTTGGCCACATTGTGTGTCTAGAGATGGTTGTTCGTTTTGCATACGAGCCACGTCCGACCGCCCAAGGTCAATGCCACGGAGTACCTGTGTTCACCTTGTTTGTAAGGAAAGTGTGCTAAAGTTGTTTTTATTATTAGCAAGGCTGTCAACGTCGGATTAGCGTTAGGGATAACAATGCCCGTGTTTCGTTATGGACGGATGATGTCAGTTCCAATACATGGATGGCTTTGATGACTACTGTATTTTTCACGAAACTTGCCCAAAAGTTCACAGCTATACAAACAATGTAAAAACAATATTAAATTGTATCAATATTTGAGAATGAGCCTTTTTATTTCGTAGAAGTTGGTCAAATATTGATTTTTTTATGAAAAGTTGATTTGTCTAGTAGGTGAATTTCACACTCAGTCGGGTATATTTGAAAAGAGGTTCTCTTTGACCTTTGTTGTTGCTGGGACGTTAAACCCTTTCACCTTTCATATTTCACTTCCATCGCTGATTTTGATCAGGTATCCATATAAGGAATTAGTAATTGACTATTTTCACTCCATCATTTCTGAAGCAATTGGGTATTTCAAAATTGTAATTGGGTAAACTAAAATCACACGTTTACACATCAACAGACAGCATTTATTGAATTAGTTTGTTTCGAGACAATTCTAATGAAATACCAATATGTGTTGTCATGGAAAATAAGAAAAATATGCTATAGTTGTGGTCTGTTTATAGTTTGCTGCAGCATGATAAATGTCCAACACAATTGTTATTGCTTTTTGATACTCGCTACTTCGGATTTCAATTGGGTTTTTCGGCAATTTGAATTGGGTATTTGCGCAAATACGCAGCCTATCTGGGGCTAACTGTGGTGGAAGCATTACTACGTACCATATTTGTCGACCTTGAAGTTCTTCTGTGAGGACCCGAGCCCCCGGACATTAACGTTGATCCTCCAGTCACCCAGTAGGGGCTCCGAGTCCATCAACATAGCATCCTCCACAACTCCATACATGGGCTCTGTGGCATTGATCATGTTCTTGATCATGTTTCCCTTGGGATCCTGAATGGGACGCACGTATTCATAGCATTAAATGTAATAACACAGTATATTAAAGTTATAATACAATATCAAGGTGCATGATCACTTGTTTACAACAACAACAACAACGGCTGAAAGTGTTGAAAGCTCGCCCACTCCAAAGTAAGTATTATTTGATTTCTTCCTTAAAATGCAACGGATTTTGATGAAATTGGAGCAGCAAACGCGTCTTCATTAGCTGCATTTGGTGGTCCAGGAAGTTTGTGACACAGACTTATATCGTTTTAGCGAAGAATCGATTTTCGTGTCGGCAGACACGGAAATCGACTCTTCACAAAAACGACAGACGTTTGGGCCAAAATACAGAGACCACCAAATGCAGCTTAACAAAACGCGTTTGGTGCGCCAATTTCCTCCGTTATGTAATAAGGACAATATAAAATAATACGTACTTAGAATCGGACTTGTTGTTGTTGTTAATACCACGTGCTCATGCACCCTTGAATATACTATCTGTTTCACGAAACGCGTCCAAATATTACGGCTAAATACACAATGCAAAAGTAATACTTTTTTCGATAATATTTGATTTTGTCAAAATGCAAGAATCAGGTTTCTTCTCCTTTTGTGAAATTCGGTCAAACATTGCTTTTATTAACAAAACTCGCATTTTTACTCTGTTTTCGAATTTCACGATGTACTTTCACGATTTGATATGTTTATTTTTGGTGTCCTATGAACTTACGTATATGGATATGTTCATTGCTCCATCGTAGACCGACATATTGGAGAACATGCCAAACGTCCTGAATCGAACTGAAATGGAAACATGCCAAACGTCCTGAATCGAACTGAAATGGAAGCAACATCGTGTGTATTACTGCCGTCTACGTTTGTGAAGAGGATTACAGCTTGATCTTGCTATACTTTGCTGTCCTGGGGGCCGTTTCACTCAACTTTATACGACTAAAATCTTCGTAAGTGCAAACTTATGATAGTCTGTACATTTCACATTAACAATGTTCACAGTTGTCTGGTAACCAATTATTGGATTGACATTTATTGAGCATATGATGAATGCTCAATAAATGTCAATCCATTAAATGAAATTTACAGACGATCCAAAATTTGCACTTACGAACATTTTAGCCGTACGACGTTTAGTGAAACGGACCCCAGGTTCAGCAGTGTGGATACATTGAGAATAGTAGGTTAGTGCCGTGAATGGAAAAAAAATATCCGGCAAGGCTCAAGAATTTCTTTATTTCTCATCAGAAGTATATGTTGTGACCACTCATTTGAACCGTCTCGGAGTGGTCACAACATATACTTTGGTTCAGAAAAACGGAAAATAGATAGAGAATAGTAGGTTAGTGCCGTGAATGGGAAAAAATATCTGGCAAGGCTCAGGAAACGGGATGGGCGAGGCTCTGCCGAGCACATCCCGTTTCCGTGCCGCGCCAGATATGTTTTCCCATTCACGGCACTAACCTACTATTCTATTTATCCCGTCAACACCTACAAATGGTTGTAAAATGCAAAAATAGTATTGACTGGATATCAAAAATGTTTCACGGCACCGTGTTTCACGGCACATACGCACTGACGGGATAAAACTCTCATTATTCGCACAACTGCGCTATTCTGGATCTATGTCATCACATACATGATCCCTGTTTTCTTCCTGTTTCCACAAACGAACGATTGCATATCGTTTATAAATCTTTTTTCACATCGTTTCAGTTATTGTTATCAGAAAATTGTGTTGTGTTGGTTTAAACGTGTTACGGTTAACAATGGTTAAACCAACGAAATCATCATTTTCTAATTCAAGACAACGAAAACGATGTAAAAATGATGCGTTGCAAGAAACGTTGAAAGACGGATTAAACGGAATATCGTTTTCGTGTACAAAATAATGCATATCGTTGTACAAAACGGTGGTTTTCATTTCACTTTCGTTTGTTTCATTTGGGAACCTTCAACAAATCCTCGCAGTAATAGTATTCTCGCAGTAATAGATTTCCTTGGAGCATATTACAATTAAATGTACTATTTTGTTGCTTGTTTCTTGTTGCTGGCATTGCAGAGTATTGGGTACAAGAAAGACAATACGAAAGCACATAACATGTCATTCGTTATATTAAGCTATCAAGTTATTTTCATACATTTCACTGAATTTTGTTGTGTATTGTTTTGCAAACTATCATATCGTCATTGATGAACACATGTAAATGTATTTATTTGACCCTCTGTTTTGTCTAGAGTTTATACATTGAAATCACGTGCTAATTATTCAACGTACATTTCCCTACACATACAAATAATTCAGATACCAACTGGTAATTGCTCATGCTCAGGTGCTCATTACCCACAACCCCTGCGTTATTAACCCTGTCTCCCGCTCCCCTTACACTGGTACCCGTTGCTGCGTCTGCGTCGGCCTCTGCGCATGTTAACAGATAATTTCACACCGGAAACCAGTCTACATGTACTCACCGGTTTGTCCCGGCTTGTAGATTGCCTTGTCCGTCTGTACGAGAATGCCGAATGTATCGGCTCTGACGCCGGAATCAAACCGCAGGTGCGCTTCCTGGGCGAAATATAAACCTTGGAGGCCATGAATTAGAAGGTTGTAGCGGCCCTGGTAGTGAAGGTCGCTTGGTACCTGCAAAAACAAAAACATAATAAATGCAGGGGTCAATTGAAGACCGGGGCTAGTCTCTCATGGACTTAGCCCCCTTCTTTTACTTGCCCCGTCAAATGACATCGGTATACTGGCGGATAAATATACAAGATATGTATTGTATATACACGTAGCCATAGTGTTTAGAAATATAAACCAATCCCAGTCGTATTTATAGTTTTGTTCGCGCTAGCAAACGCAAATTATATCCCACGAGGGTGTAAATGTGATGTCGCTTTCTTTCTCCCGACGACAACATTTAATTCAGCATTGTGTTTAAGCTTACCTGTATGGAAGGTAATATCCGCCATAATTCTATGTGACTTGATGCTTGCGTGCTGATGACATTACAACTTATATTCATGTTATTTCATTCGTCATTTGTATTTATTACATTTGAAATCTGCTTGATGTAATTGTATTTGTCTTTCTTACATATCCATTCTGCTGATTGCTTTGTTAATTCGTCTTATTTACATTACAATTATTGATACGTCCTTATTCGTGTCCCTGTTTTATTGTACTAAGCATTTGCAATATACAGTAAGAACAAAGCACTTAGCACTTTGAATAAGGCCGAAAACAGTAAGGACAAAGCCGCAGGAAGTTAGCATCAAGATACAGCCCGAAAGCGGAAAGCCGCAAGCAGAAAGCATCAAGCTACTAGCAGAATGATGCAAGCAATATATGGGTTAGTAGTGCGTCAATATGACGTCAGATGGCACTGCTGTCTGCTCAAGTAATTCTCCCTCTAATAAATTATAGTCCGACATCTGATTGGCTGTTCAAGTCAAACCTCCAATGCCGGTGTTGATGTAAGATTTCACCCACAAATTATCACAGCATAGGTTAGAAGACACTAAATAGTTTTACTATATACTTTAACCGAATCCCATCCAATAAGGCCAGTCTCTCCTACTTTCACTGTTCTTGTACATTGTACATGACCTGCAGCCGGTCTGTACTGGTTCTGCATGAATTAAACAATAGGTTCACTTATACATAAGAAAGAAAAATCCAACCTTGTCATGTCTCCCACTATTGTTTACATTTGTATTGGCCACGGAAACTCTGTTTATATCATATGACCAACACCCCCATATGTACCTCAAATGAAACTGGGTAGTAATGGATCAAGATTTGCAAGCAAACAGTGTCAGTGACCTCAAAACACCCGCACGATTTTGTTCATACTGGACTACTATAACCCCTTGACGATTTCGCACCATTTATTATTCTCTAATCTATATTAACTAAATTGTATACGTATGTATGTTGTTTGACTTACTAATGTGTTTTATACATACACGTATCCTAATAATTAAATTACATATATACTAATTGAAAACAATCACATTTTTATAGTAAGTTACACATATGGTAACTTACACGGGTTGACTGTCAAACTGGCCCGTTACCGATGCAAACCAATAACCGCCAGGGATCAGACTAAGGTGGCACACCACCATTGATTTTCCCTAAAACACTAAACCGTTACCACACATTTTACTATTCTCTGCTACTTTCATTTTTCTTATGGATGTTGTGGGACCTATTTTCCTATAACCTCCATTTATTCTTCTGTGGATCTTGACTAATTAAAATTAAGATTTAATTATTGTTGAAGCTGGGGTCCCATCTAGTAGGTACAACTTTTAATTTATGGAGATTAAAGATGTGTATAATTGCAACTAGTCCACCACTTTTAAAAATTACGAGTGCCAGCTACACAGACATAATTATTTAGTAATCTGTAATGTACTCATAGAGACAGAAACATGTCAGATTGAAAGAATAAAGAAAAACATGTCTCCCTATGTTATAACCTGCCATGTATCACTCTAAAAAATGTTAACTATATTGGGTGATATGACAAGGTTGGATTTTTATTTCTTAGGAGTAGGTGAACCTATTGTTTAGTTCATGCAGAACCAGTACAGACTGGCTGCAGGTCATGTACAAGTTGGTCCCACAGCATCCATACGAATAGTGAAAGTAGGAGAGACTGGCCTTATTGGATGGCATTCGGTTAAATTATATAGTAAAACTATTTGGTGGTGTCAAGTATTACAAAATAGTTACGCACCCCCCCCCCCACCCCCCCGAAATCCTCGATCCGCGCCTGACATGACGAGATTGGTCCCACAACATTCATACGAATAGTGAAAGTAGGAAAGACTGGCTGGAATGATTCTGTTAAATTATTCAGTAAAACTAGTTGGTGTCTTTTAACCTAAACATGGCGCAACAGAAAAGGCGGCATCAATCTACATCAACACCGTTAGGGACATGACACCAATTTAGAGAGCAACGCATTGTAGGACCGGTACCAGCATATTAACTACACTTTTAGGGAGAACTATTTTAAGTTTTAGCAGAGCACCTGGCGTCATAATGGTTGTTCCCAAATTACTGTTGCAATTATTGTCGTCAAGGGGCGTGACTTAGCGAGCATAGCAAAACAGCGATGCAATACTCAATAATGGAACTCAGGATGTCACTACCTGTGAAGCATCAAGCTACTTAGAATGTAATCAACACACAACGCATTGAAACAGTACGAATTAATAAAGCATCACGCCACATACATAGAAATGTAATAAGACGGATAGAACTTAGAATGTCATCAGCCAGCAAGCATCAAGCCACATATAATTGTAATAAGACGGATAAAACTTAAAATGTCATCAGCCAGCAAGCATCAAGCCAAATATAATTATGGCGGATATGACCTTCCATATACCTGTACTTGCACGATCTCAGCATTGCCGTTGGTGAATGTGTGTATCTTCGTCGACAACAGGTGGTGGTCATCTTGTATGAGGTCAATCTGTACCAGGATATCGGCGCTCGTGTTGTAGAAGTTGAAGGTCAAAGGTAAAGGTTCACCGGGTACAATCGAGTTCGGCATCACAATCCAGTGAGATCTGCAGAGGACAATTGCAGCGCTCCAGATAAGTTTTGTATCCAAAGAGTATTACACCTCCAGATTTCAAATTCAATGTGTATTTTACTTTCACAAATGTATTATTTATTGTCTTCCTTATTACATAGGGAACAAATGATCAAACATAAAACATTCACTTATTTGAGCTGCAAAAAGCACACAACACTGTTTGCGTTTTGCAGTGCAACTATGTAAATTCATAACTTTATTACTGTATTTTCGCTACTCAATTTGAAATATTTTCACATTGCTCTGAGTATTTTGTACTCCCTCTTTTGATAATCAATGCGTATTCTGCTAAAATAAGTGCCGAAAATACGCCAATACGCACCTTATCTGGAGCTCTGGGGTCAATTGATTGATTTATTTGTTTATTTATGTTTAATATTTATTCATTTATCGATTGATTGATTTCTTGATTTATTATTGGTGTTTGGTGACTTGTCGATAGTGAAGGTTAATTTAGTCCGGAATAACGGGGTTGAATCCCGTATTGCACCTGTACAGCCACATATTAGCTGTAAAATAAAAGTGAACCTACTTACCCTGTATCCGCCGATGCTGCCACCAAGGTCAAGGCCGTTAAGGCCAAGGCCACTCTCCGTAGCATCTTTCTTCTTATAGTAGTTTTGTAGTTATCTGAAACAATGATGGAATATGAAGTGTACATTCTGTGGAAAGTATTGCATTTATATTCTCCTTATCATTGCATAGATGGCTTGATACTATAGTGGTCGAACATCGGCCCACAATTCCAAATCTTGTTGGTTCAATCCTTTGCCTTAACATACTTTCATAGTATTCCCCCGCCGGAGTTAATCTTGCCCATACTTGCCCATTTATCATCATTTTGAACACTTATTGGCGATATGAACGCACAATCAAGCAGTTTGATTGGTTGTGCCTGAGCACAGCTCAGACTCAGTAAATCAAGCTGCTTGCTTTCAAATACAATATTCCAGTATTTTGTAATAAAGATATTGACACGTGACATATTTTCAAGAATAGCGACCATATGTCATCATTTTGAACACGTGTTGGCGATATGAACACCTCAATCAAGCAGTTTGATTGGCTGTGCCTGAGCTGTATCACAGCTCATGCTCAGCCAATCAAGCTGCTACAATAAACAAGTATTTTGTTGCAAAGACATATTAGTAAGAATAGCGGATGCTGCTGATATATTTCCATCGCACAGGAGCCCGTTTCACTAAACTTCGTACGACTAAAATGTTCGTAAGTGCAGATTCAGGATAGTCTGGAAAGTTCAATTGATGGGTTCACAGTTATTGAACATAGGCTGCTATGTTCAATAAATGTAAATCCAATAATTGTTTACAATAATCCCATAATTGTTTACAATAAAACGTTGTTAATGTGACATTTACAGACTATCATAATTGGTTACAAGAAAACAATGTCAATGTGAAATTTACAGACTATCATAATTTTGCACTTACGAACATTTTAGTCGAACGAAGTTTAGTGAAATGGGCTCCAGGTGTGAAATATCATATGAAATCAGTAAACACGTGTAATACATATCATATTAAGTAACCAGGGGCCCGTTTCACTAAACGTCGTACGACTAAAATGTTCGTAAGTGCAAAATTATGATAGTCTGTAAATTTCACATTAACATTGTTTTCTTGTAGCCAATTATTGGATTTACATTTATTGAGCATAGGCTGCAGCCTATGCTCAATAAATGTAAATCAATCAATTGAAATTTCCAGACGATCTTAAATTTGCACTTACGAACATTTTAGTCGTACGAAGTTTAGTGAGACGGCCTCCTGGTCTGTAGGATGCAACTTGTAACCTAATCTCTCTATATAATATGACATGAGCTGTCTGTTACTGGAATGTTAAAGGATCTGTGTCTCAGATGATGTCTCATATAGCCAATATAGGTATTTGAATCAATCGCACCATTTTAGTTGATCACATTCTTCCCAAAACATTTGCGTTATATTTAAATACGTGCTATCAGAAACTGTTAGAAGCAGGGGAGATAACTAACTTGGCTTGGCATAGTTTGGCATTTTCGTCATACATGGAGAAGTAAAGAAAATTTGTGAAATTTCTTTATTTTTTTTACTTCCGAAATGATAATCATACAGTGGAACCTCTCTAAACCAGGCACCAAGACAACTTCTGTTATCTTATTTTCCTGGGTTTCTTAGACATTTATCTCAGGTTATAACGCTTGTTCATGATCGCATAACACACAACTATGGCTCAGAATGTTCAAGTGCCTGATTTATATTATAGTGATATCTCTCGACACCGGACACCCTGTGGATATCCCATATCACACAACTATGGCTCAGAATGTTCAAGTGTCTGATTTATAGTGATACCTCTCTACACCGGACACCCTGTGGATATCCCATAACACACAACTATGGCTCAGAAAGATTAAGTGTCTGATTTATAGTGATACCTCTCTACACCGGACACCCTGGGGATATCCCATAACACACAACTATGGCTCAGAATGTTCAAGTGTCTGATTTATGGTGATACCTCTCTACACCGGACACCCTGTGGATATCCCATAACACACAACTATGGCTCAGAAAGATCAAGTGTCTGATTTATAGTGATACCTCTCTACACCGGACACCCTATGGATATCCCATAACACACAACTATGGCTCAGAATGTTCAAGTGTCTGATTTATAGTGATACCTCTCTAAACGGACACCCTGGGGATATCCCATAACACACAACTATGGCTCAGAATGCTCAAGTGTCTGATTTATAGTGATACCTCTCTACACCGGACACCCTGTGGATATCCCATAACACACAACTATGGCTCAGAAAGATCAAGTGTCCGATTTATAGTGATACATCTCTACACCGGACACCCTGTGGATATCCCATAACACACAACTATGGCTCAGAAAGATCAAGTGTCTGATTTATAGTGATACCTCTCTACACCGGACACCCTGTGGATATCCCATAACACACAACTATGGCTCAGAAAGATAAAGTGCCTGATTTATAGTGATACCTCTCTACACCGGACACCCTGGGGATATCCCATAACACACAACTATGGCTCAGAATGTTCAAGTGTCTGATTTATAGTGATACCTCTCTACACCGGACACTCTGGGGATATCCCATAACACACAACTATGGCTCAGAAAGATCAAGTGCCTGATTTATAGTGATACCTCTCTACACCGGACACCCTGGGGATATCCCATAACACACAACTATGGCTCAGAATGTTCAAGTGTCTGATTTATATTGATACCTCTCTACACCGGACACCCTGGGGATATCCCACACTGTACTGGGGATATCCCAGGGTGTCCGGTTTAGAGAGGTTTCACTGTATATTACATTTAGAACGAGGCTCCCATTATAGACGCTTGCGTAATTAAAATAAGATAAGTTAGTAACAATCGATTACATGTTCATAATACAGACAAATAACTAGCCTTACAAACGTTATATGCAGTGATGTAAACATTTTTTGTGTACCTATTCCGCACTGTCTGATCTGGGCCTACATGTACGTTTCTCGCCGTTAAAGGTACATATGAAAATAGCCTGATACAACCGAGCGTCACTATCAGTAAAATAAATATTACTAAATGATTTTATCTGTATAGCGGGCACTCGTAATTTTTAGAACTGGTGGAATAGTGACACAATTATACACTTATTTAATTCCTATAAATAACTTTTTTGCCTACTTAGTGGGTATGTACCTTTAAACATAATACAATTACATGCTGTTGTGAAAGGATCATATTATACAGTGGAACCTCACTAAACCGGACACCAAGAAAACATCTGTAATCTTATCTTTATGGGGTGTCTTGGTCATTTATCTCGGGTGACACTACCTGTTCATGATCGCATCGCACACACATGTCTCAGAATGGTCATATGCCTGATTTATGGCGAAACATCTCTAAACCGTACACCCTGGGGGACCTCGGTGTCCGGTTTGGAGAGGTTTCATTGTACGTGATTGTGCTGTAATCGGGGAATGTTTCAGACCAATACCACACACAATGTGACTGTGCAGGACGAACATGTTCTAAACGTATTGCAAATGTTATAAGCAGGCCCGTACGCAGAGAGGGTGCGACGGGTACGTACGCAACCCCCCTTAACCCTTTCAGCAACACATGCCTGCATAGTGGTATTAGCAAAAAGTGTAGATCCAGATGAGCCGGCTCATGACGAGCCGTCTCATCAGGATCTGCACTTTTTGCAAGTAATTTTCATAATATTGAGAACAAAAACACCCCATGTTCATAAATGGACTGGTCTGAAAATATGTTTGTGATGATTGGATTGGGTTGCAAAATTAACATATCAAAATCAAATCCAGTTACTTAGGGGTTAAAGGGTTAATCTGCTGTGGATGTGGAAACAAATGTTTAGCCCTTCGCGCCGTTCATAACGCACCCCCCTAAATTAATTACTGTGTACGGGCCTGATAAGGTACCTTTTCTCAGCCGGGACCCACATCCATTGTAATCTCAGACGGATCCTAATATGCTCTGATCGCAAACCTCATTAGGCCCATTTAGTCACGTGACCTTGCATGCAGGTCATACTTGTAGGTTAACCTGTTATCTTTATTCTACGGGGCATGTGGAAAACATTGTCCCTGAGAGTTTTACCGGTGTCAACTAAGATCAGCTATTTTTTGCTAATTCGGAATAATTCAGTTCAGTAACTGTCCAGTATCAGACTTTATTTATTGGATAGTTCATTGATCACGTGGCGAACAGTGTAAACCCTGAACAGACTGCGTTTATCCAGGCTGGTGTCTGGTTAAATACTCCCAGAAGACATACTGGAACAGTTGGTGTCGTTCCATTATAGATATCCTGGTGTCCTATATACGCTGTATGAATGCTTATCTAAGCCATGTGCCAGTTTGCTACCAGCCAATCCTGGGGTCCGTTTCACTAAACTTCGTACGACTAAAATGTTCGTAAGTGCAAATTTAAGATCGTCAGGAAATTTCAATAGATGGATTTACATTTATTGAGCATAGGCTGCTCAATAAATGTAAATCCAATAATTATTTACAAGAAAAGATTGTTAATGTGAAATTTACAGACTATCATTATTTTGCACTTACGAACATTTTAGTCGTACGAAGTTTAGTGAAACGGTCCCGTGTTATATTTTTTTGCTATTTCACCCGAAAGATTTGACATGGTCTCATGTTAATTTTGGACGATGCCATTAATGAAAATGGACATTTCTTTAATCTTAAAAATAATGATACACACTGTAGATCCTGAAGAGACGGATTAATCGAAAAAGAACAGTGTTTCAACATCTTGAACATAATGGTAAACCCTGCAGATTCAAATGAGATGGCTCGTTAGGTGCCTGCTCATCTGGATATTCAGTGTTTGCACATGTGGGCTTTATATGGTGCGTTTTATTGCCAAACGGTTGTGAGATTAACCCTTACACCGCTTTCTTAATTTTTTGTCGTCTGCTGTTTTCTATTTTCCAGTTTTATCATCAAAAACATGCTTTGACAGCACTTTACAATAATTTACAACATGGTTTGACAGCACTTTATAATCATTTTCATTGAAAATGATTCATAAGTGCTGTCAAACCATGATTTTTATTGAGAAATAAGTCCAGATATAAAAGCAACATCAGACGGCAATTGTTGTGAGTAGCGGTCTAAGGGTTAACAAACCAGTACTGTACACTCAGACTTTTTTTCAACCGATACATTTCCTAGTGAGAAGGTCACGTGACCCAGTTATATAACGAATGTATTGCACATAACGAGCGTGTGCAATGTAATAAAACAGTGTAATAAAACTCATAATACGCTAGTGTAATAATTAGAGGATCACAAACGAGTTTCCATTTGGTTTGATATTTATGAAACGTGCCACGCACAATTTATGCGCTGAGTCCCTGACGTGGAGCGTACACTTCTGACAAGTTTCATAAATCTTATATCAAATGGAAACAAGTTTGAGATTATGTGAGACGTCACCCTGCACACGCCACTGAATATTTTCACATATAGTTGAAAATATCCTACAAATAAAATATGCCAATCAACGTATTGGTGAATAACTGTTTATCTTGCGAGAAAATGTCTCGGATGATGTCTCTGATATAAAGAAGAGTTTGTGCCTACTGAGTGTACCTTTAATGAGACTGCTACAGAAAGAATGTTAGTTGATTAGTACAATGTACAGTTATGATGAAGTACTTGTGATATAGAGAATACCAGGCTAGTGTATTTTGATACATGTATCAAGTTTATCAGGCAAGGCTATGAATTCTGAGGCTTGCTACAGCTCAGGCCCAGCCAATCAAACTGCTTGATTGCAAGTTGAGATTGCTTATACAAGGTGTCAAAAAAACAACAACAACGGTGACTTAATTGCTATAACGTTTTTGCTCGAAGGCATTGTACCATTTCCTTTTCATGTTTCCTTCTCCATGGGCAATACATCAGTGCGAGAGTGTGTCTAGGTCTATGTATGAAGATGTGATGTCTACACATTGTTTGAAAGCTTGAGTATTATTACAAACAATGTGGTCACAATTAGTGTAAATTGGTACTTTAATCCTTAGAGTGCTAAATTAAAATTTATCGTCTGCTGTTTAAATTTTATTTTCCATTTTTCTTATCAAAAACATGGTTTGACAGCACTTTAGAATCATTTCCAATGGAAATGATTCTAAAATGCTGCCAAACCATGTTTTTATTTAGAGAAAATACGAAATAAGTTACAACAGCAGACGACAGTTTTCGGTTCCCGCCTTCTAAGGCCGGTTAAATAAAAGAATATCAAGTCTGAGGACAATAGGAGATCAGTCCATATTCTGAAAATCCTGAATATAGAGAATTGAAGGTTAGTGCCGTGAATGGGAAAACTATTTGGCAATGCACGGAAAGTTGATGGGCGAGGCTCTACTAGTAACAGTAGGTTAGTGCCGTGAGTGGGGAAAATATCTGGCATGGCTTAGGAAACGGGATGGGCGAGGCTCGTGCCAAATATGTTTTCCCATTCACGGCACTAACCTACTACATGTATTCTATTTATCCCGTCAACACTATACGTAGCTTTGAAATGCAAAAATGCAAAAGCCGCATCCTCAAAATCGGAGAATCGAACCGCACATATGCATACGCAGTGATTATGTCGTATTGACAGGATATCAGTAAACGATAAACTATGCCAACACACAAACTTAATTCAGAAGGTATTTGATACGCGTACGGCAATCATTCACACAGAACATTGCATTACCTTATGTGAATACAATATAACAATTGCGAAAATGTGTAAAATACGACAAGGGAGGTACATTTGTAACTCTGGATAACTTTACACTTAGGTGATATATACATATCATTTAATAAATATGTACAACCTCGTCCAAGGGTACATGCATGGTATACTTTATGAACATGTATTCATTTAATAAAACATATTACAGCTATTGTAATTAGGTACCCTGTAGATGTTCAGAAACGTTGATATTTGGTGAAGATGAACGCAGGCGGTTGTGTAAGTTATCTCCAGCTTATTAATATTGTAAAATAAATATATTTACATTTAACATACATTTAACACTATTACAAAATCGCTTACCTTTGATTTACTTGTTTTCGTCTTGTTCTGTTACTTGTTTCTAGTTTGTATTTGTTCCGTCGTATTGCACAATTCTGCCAGTATTTATACCGTATCGCCGCCTCGTCGCTCGGTCTTATCTTCGCCCGGCCCACTTACAAGGTCGTGGGCTGGATCTGGTATGGTACCAAACGGGACCTTTCCTTGCTTAAGCTCAAACTCGGTTTTTGACTTCAGTACCGGAGGTTGTGGGTTCAGGTTGTGCCCAGGGCGTGAAAATACCTTCATAATACGTCAACCCCACTGCTATTTCGGTTGAAACTATAAAACCGAGGTTCTCTCTCTCGCTTTATGACATTACTGTTGCTGGGACGCTAAGCATGCTAAAGCCGTTCGTTGTCACTTTTTAAAACTGGGTTTGGTCAGCTGGTTGACATAAGGGATATATGTGGTTTTCACGACGTCCGTCCGTAAGTGAGTCTGCTATGCAGTAAATCGATTGTTGATTGAATGCTATATGATAATTATAGCATTCAATCAACAACCGATTTACTACAGCACAGTCTATGCATAACCTGACTTAATCGTACGAATTTGTCTTTTGGTTCTGGGCAAACACATTATACTGCATATTTTGTTGTTTCTGTGTGGGCCATTTTGTCACAGACTTAGACAGGGATATGTCCACATATAAAACAATGATCCATCCTGTTCTCGCGCAAGCGCACACTATTTTGTAGATACGTATGCTGTTTTGCTGTTTACTTCATTGACTCAATGGCGAACAGCGCATGCCCTGATCAGACTGCGAATGCACATGCTTACTAGTATCTGGAACTACGCTGGTCACAAACATCGAGAGGTCCATTTTGTCAGCAGGCGGTCCGTGGTGTATGTCATTAAAGGGTGAGTGTCGACTGGAATTCAGAAATATTTCATGAATTTAGAATTATCCCGTCAACACAGTGCGTATGTGCCGTGAAACACGGTGCCGTGAAACATTTTTGATATCCAGTCAATACTACTTTTGCATTTTACAGCCATTTGTAGGTGTTGACGGGATGAATAGAATAGTAGGTTAGTGCCGTGAATGGGGAAAAATATCTGGCGCGGCACGGAAACGGGATGTGCTCGGTAGAGCCTCGCCCATCCAGTTTCCTGAGCCTTGCCAGATATTTTTCCCATTCACGACACTAACCTACTATTCCCTATCTATTTTCCTTATTTCTGTACCAAAGTATATGTTGTGACCACTCATTTGAACCGTCTTGGCGAGAGTGGTCACAACATATACTTCTGATGAGAAATAAAGAAATTCTTGAGCCTTACCGGATAATTTTTCCCTTTCACGACACTAACCTACCATTCTCTATATACACTAGAACCTCTCTAAACTGGGCACCCTGTCGACCCCATTGTGTTTAATTTAGATGGGTTTCACTGTCACTTATATCATGATGATTGAAAATTACAAAACAAACTGTACATGGAGTGCTTAATTACAGTGGAACCTCTCTAAACCGGACATCATAGGGACCTCCCATACCCCTGTACTACTTGAATGTCTAGACATATGTGATACATAAGGAAATCGTGTTGTTATGCAGCTTTCAATACATTTTATCCAATTTTTCTGAATATTAATGTACACATTTTTGTTTCTAAATGAAAATATTAAATATGATTTTTTTTCTGCACAGTTTGCACAACACACCGCCCAATGCCATGACTACGCGTGTCATGGAGGTTTGGAACGGTTCGCATATCTTAGCGATGAATCCTATCCTTAAGGATTCAGCGATGAATCCATCATAAAGATTCATATCTTACTGAGATTCACACCTGAGGCTAAGTGGTGCAGTATAGTAAGGGTTTGTGACATCGGATCAGGGGCCCGTTTCACTAAATTTCGTACGACTAAAATGTTCGTAAGTGCGAATTTATGATCGTCTGGAAATTTCAATTGATGGATTTACATTTATTAAGCATAAGCAGCCTATGCTCAAAAAATGCAAATCCAATAATTGTTGAAAAGAAAACACTGTTAATGTGAAAGTTACAGAGAATTATAATTTTAATTTTGCACTTACGAACATTTTAGTCGTAAGAAGTTTAGTGAAACGGACCCCTGCACACTAGACATTTGTAATTTCAGTATTGAATGTACAGTGCCCACCCCACCCCCCTACCCCCATACAGGTGTATTCCCGTTTGCATGTGGCATTGTTGTTGACGGACGTTCAACCTCAATCAACCAAGCAATAGATAGAACTACAAGTCAATGTCAAGAGATCCATGATAATAGCCAGACATGACTACCACAAAAATACCTTTTTGCATAACAAAATTATTTGATACATGTAGTATATATGGGCCGCGCCATACGAAAACCGGGATTAGTGACAACGTCATGAAAAGCAGTAAACGACGTCGGAAAAACGACGTTTCAAATTGTCTAGCGTCGCCGTAAAAGTTCACAGTTTGCCCTCCCATTTACGTTTACTGGTGTCGGTTAACATTAAGTGTGAACAGAAAACGGAACATGATAACTTACTGAAACTTTCACTAATATGAGACGCGATACCTTGTACCTCGGTACACATATTATGACGTCATGACTTGACGTCACGTACTTGTGACGTCATTGAACGTGAATACATGTTTGACGTTATGGCCATGGTGTCGTGACAAAATAGTATAGCAAGGATACTTGCACGAGTTCCTTGCAGCATCAATGACTTAGAAATGCTTCAGGCGCTGTACATTGTCGCCTAACTGTCGTTCTTTGACATTTTTACTCTTTTTCGTCGGTTGTCCTTATGAATTCAAAATGGTGAACTCATAATGTAACTGGCTACATATCAGCGAAGTCTTCGCTTACACTGCACTTTTATTCCTAAATAATCTTAAATATGAACAACCTAGTGTATGCCAACGATATTACCGTATATTATCTTGGTAAATTGAGACTTTTGAACAATTATATCCAGTACTTAGCGAATGATATGCCATGTAATGCCACTCATTTTATCATAAATGGAGGTAGACACGCAGCTATGTAATGACATAAATATCCGGGGTTTGTATTGAATTTAAAATAAATGCGTCAACATATTAATTGGAAATGTGATGGTCATAAACTTGCTTTTGTAGTCGAAAGTGCTTGTTTATCACTTGACTGCATAATAATGTAGATCAGGAGATGGTAATGCGATCCTCAAGAAAGACACACGGCGACAATTATAAGGTATCACGCTACCAAATATACCCGTTATCGTGTTTTGTCACAAAGTTAATGTTATAAGCGGCCTACTGTCTACTTTAAAATATTTCGTCGCATACGAAATGTTAAATGATGTCGCTATTATTCCCCAACATATTTCAGACAGCAGCAAACAAGAGGGAAACGCCTCACTCTGCCTTATTTGAACAATATTCGTACGAAATTACGTTACTTGGGCCGCAATCCAAAACATAACGTTACATTAGCAACTGCAACACGAGCCATAAACATTATTTTCATACTTTGTCTTGGCCTAAAACTGAAAATGTTGTCATTAAGCCCGGGTTTCGCACGGCGCGGCTCATATATTTTTGGCGTTCGTAGTTGTGCAAAAAGTACACACAAGATAATGTTGACTTTTTTGCCCAAGGTTACGTGTCGTTTGTCAATTATTCACTAATAGTATACAATTATACATACACTACTTAAAATCAACCTACATGGCAGGCCTATTCGTTTACTACTCCATTACGCTTAAACGTTGTTATTGACGTTGAAGTCGCCCGTTAATGTTAACGTCGTAATTGCGACGTCATTGAGCTAAAACGTCGTTTGCGATTCTACCACGTGTTACAAAAATACATGTAACATGAACAATAATTAAGATACATTGATATTTTTTGTGGTATATGACTTTTAAAAGATGCGGTATTCAGAACATGCAAAAAAGTGAAAAATGAATTTTTTGTCATTAAGCCCGGTTTTCGCATGACGCGGCCCATATATACTTGAACATACCGCATTTCGTTTGCGAATTTGATCAATTAAAATGGTGCGAATACTTGATATAAGACATTAGCTCTGCATGAAGCGAAAACAACTTTATCAATTTGAATATATTAGGCGACATCGGAGGCAGAGTGCCTTTAAACTTACTCTTGCTTCTAGTGTCACGTGCACCAGTTTGTATTTTGAGAACGAGGTTCTTATCTTGACAACCAATGAAATGGTAGTATTGAATCTAAACATTTCAATGTTTGGATTCAATACTGCCATTTCATTGGCTGTCGTGATAAGAACAATGTTGCACCCGAATATAAGTCAATAAGTGGGGGTTGTCAGTACAGTGCATTGTGGTCATATTTCAATGTTACACTTACGAACTTCGCAGCCGTACGAGTAGTGAAACTTTCCAATCAAGTCCCTTGCTGAACACAATAGTTTATTTTCTTGTCTGTTGCCGCTAGGGATGCGTTTGTTATCTAACGGTAGAACATTGGACTGCACTACGTTCACAGTATTTCCATCGCACTCGTATTTCGGACGAGACCTGAAACCGTGAACCCGTGTCTATATGTGGCAGTGTAGGAATGCGGGGTTTGCGACCAGATCAAGATCAGCCTGTACATCTGCAGTGTGTTTCTGTATGTCCCTGATATTAATAATATTCTTTATTTTACAGCCATTACAAACAAGTGCCATGACATGTTTACATAGAGAATAGTAGGTTAGTGCCGTGAATGGGAGAAATATCTGGCAAGGCTCACGAATTTCTTTATTTCTCATCAGAAGTATATGTTGTGACCACATGAGTGGTCATAACATATACTTTGGTTCAGAAATAAGGAAACTAGATAAAGAATAGTAGGTTAGTGCTGTGAATGGGAAAAACTATCTGGCAAAGCTAAGGAAACGGCATGGGCGAGGCTCTGCCGAGCACATCCCGTTTCCGTGCCGCGCCAGATATTTTTCCCATTCACGGCACTAGCCTACTAGTCTATTTATCCCGTCAACACCTACAAATGGCTGTAAAATGCAAAAAATAAATAATACACAGTGATTAGGTCGTATTGACAGGATATCAAAAATGTTTCACGGCATATACGCACTGTGTTGACGGGATAACAATATTTTCGTTGGCACGGGTGGAGTACCCGAATGAAACACATTTTCCCGGTCTGGATGAGTGGGATAGTCCTGAAATGATCATGAAATGATCAGTGTCAGATATTTAATAGGGAAAGGGATAAAGTTAGTTCTGTGTACATAACTCTAATTACATTGCATTACGCTGCATTACATACGAGTTATGACGGAGTATAGTTTTTTCCATATGTGCGTTTGAAGCATTCTGTGTTTACTTTCTATTTCGTGGAGAGTTACCTAAGAAGTTTGCTACTACACACGTTATTAGGTAAGTTTATGGTAATATTTTGTGTCATATTGTAGAAATGTCTTTCAATAACAATATAGCGAAGTATGAACGACAACGTCCTGCAGGTTTATTCTATATTTTAGTGCGCGAAGTGTAAATGCTATTACGCACATTTGAAGTGTAAATTATATTACGCACATTTGTATTTTTACTATGTAGCGATTTGTCTGGTAGCCTGCCCTGTATTGACCGAATATGTACTGACTAATAACATAGTGTTGTACCAGGCATTTACCTGATACAAACATCCTGGTTACAACGAAGTGAAAGCTGGCGTTCCACTTGGTCGGATCATGTCACCTGACGTTACCGAATGACGGCAATGTAATGGCGCAACGTAAACAAGTCCGCGTTCTGTCCATAGATAACGACGCCATATGTGGTCATTTTCGACCATAACACGCTACCTGATAAATAGAATACCAGGCTAATGTCCTTTGATATCAAGTTAATCAGACTCGGCTCGGAAACGGTAGGAATTCCTCGGCAAGCCTCGGAATTCCTACGCGTGTCATAGCCTTGCCTGATAAACTTGATAGCAAAATACACTAGCCTGGTATTCTCTTCGTATCGATGATTGTCGAGCTCAGGATGCCAAGCCAGTAAGATCCTTACTGACACTTGAGGTGAAAGCCCAGGTCTGTCTTCTAGTAACCAGTCGATGGTGTGTGTACGTGTGTGCATCTTATATCTAATTCATTGAAACGTCGTTGACTAGTTACGGTGTTTCCAAGCAGGCCCGTACGCAGGATTTTCTATTGGGGGGTGCGTCATGGGGGTGCGTCAGGGGCGAGCCCCATGTAGTGGCGCGAGTACGCTAGGGGGGTACCCCCCTAGCGTACTCGCGCCACTGCATGGGGCTCGCCCCTGACGCACACCCCTGAAATCGTTTAAACCTAAATGGCCTGAAATGCACTCTCCTGCATTTTATGTCATTTAAATTCGGATTGCAACCGTTACGGTGGTAAATTGTGACATTTTCATGCAAATTACCTGTATATTAATGCATTTCAAGATTTGTTGAGATGACTGTTAGAAAACTAGCGGACCTCGGCGAATTTAGGGGGGTGTCGCACCCCCAAGCATTGCCTGGTAAACGTGATATCAAAAGACACTAGCACGGTATTCTCCATATAGTGGTGTAACCTGTTACCTACAAAGAGGAAACGTCCAGCTAGGTTTCTGCAAGGACTTTGTGTGGGCGACATGATTGCACCATTGCGGTTACTCTACTAGTAGGTCATAATACATTTGAGACACGCCATGTGATTGTGTGCAAATATGTTCATGAGATATCGCACATGTTCTTAGGTACACACTTATATGGCCTGCTTCAAACATGTGTGTGGCCACCAGCCACGACGTAATGGGGCTTATTGACTACATGTCCAATAACCATCCTCTGCCTCCGCTATCATTAAATACACTGTGTTTTATGCTTATCCCGTCAACACAGTGCGTATGTGCCGTGAAACACGGTGCCGTGAAACATTTTTGATATCCAGTCAATACTATTTTTGAATTTTACAGCCATTTGTAGGTGTTGACGGGATAAATGGAATAGTAGGTTAGTGTCGTGAATGGGGAAAAATATCTGGCGCGGCACGGAAACGGGAATGTGCTCGGCAGAGCCTCGCCCATCCCGTTTCCTGAGCCTTGCCAGATATTTGTTCCCATTCACGGCACTAACCTACTATTCTCTATATATTCACTTCAGAAAAAATAAGTAAAAATAACTTCATTTTTGACTTGTTATCGTTTTATGAACACATATGCACCATATGTAATCTGAGAGTAAAGCTTGATTTGTTAAATCATGTTTATAATACTGAAACGTTGCTTGCGTTCGGAACTATATTGTTCTACTATTGACGCTTGCTATTTCAGGTGCGCCGAAAGCACGTAATATTGGTCCGGCGAATCTACTGGGTGCCCTCGCAACGTGTATGTTGTTACCCCTCAAGTTGAACCGTCTCGTGGAGACGGTTCAACTGAGTGGTAACAACATACACCTTTGATAAGAAATGAGAAAATTGGAGAAAAATATATTCCTAAATGCGGTATAGTACGATCAATTAACAGCAAATTCACATTATGCTTCACAAACTGTGCTTACTGGTAGATGTAGCGGACATACATTACGAAATTATCTTCCCTTGTTATCAAATAATTAATATGTTAATTGAATACAACAGGAACTGATTGAAATTTGATTCAATAAAATGGCGATGTTAGTTCATAAGCAGTATATCAGACAAAGAAGCAAATGTTGAATATCCGAGACATCCTCTGAGAGACAGTGCCTTTAAAACCCGGATTTGGTCAATAGACAAGGTGCATGATCTCGGTTACAACAACAACAACAACGTCGCCCACTCCAAAGTAAGTATTATTTGATATTTTCCTTAATATGCAACGGATTTTGATGAAATATGGCGCAGCAAACGCGTCTTCATGAGCTGCATTTGGTGGTCCAGGGAGTTTGGCACAGACTTATGTCGGTTTTGCGAATAATCGATTTCTGTGTCTCCGACACGGAAATCGATTCTTCGCAAAAACGACAGAGTTTGGGCGAAAATACAGAGACCACCAAATGCAGCTTAACAAGACACGTTTGATGCGCCATGTTTCATCAAAATCCGTTACGTAATAAGGATGCTATATAAGAATACGTACTTTGAGTCAGATGGATTCTGGAAAATAAAAGAGGAAGAACTCAATTCAAATGCACAATAATTTCACAAAACCCGGGATTGAGCTCTCAAACCCGGCTCTGAGGAAATAGTGTGCATTTGGCTTGTCATTCATTGCGGGGTTTGCCATTAACAATCGTGATATAACACGATAACTGCGTTGGTCTCAAGTCGTGAAGCCGATCGGCTTATACAAGTTTCTCTAAATTCCATAGAAGCTACAGATTCCTTGTTCAAGTGTGCATTGTGGGTTGTCTTGTTCTAATGCTGACAATAATGAAGGAATTTTGCGGATTTCATTGGCTTTTTCAGAAAATGTTGATTAAAGTTTTACAGCAACCATTCCTCATTTTGTCGGTAAATGATTTGGTAAGATTAGTGGTAGGTATTATGTTTGAACACCAATTTGTATTTAGGTCAAACCCTGCTCTATGCATGAACACAATATTGTCTTTGTATTTCCATGCCACTTGTCTTTCGCATGCGATTTAAAACAGAGGCCCGCTGTCTACGTGGCTGCGACTGGAAAATGGGGCTTACGGGTTTTGCCAACAGTGTAGATCCAGATCAGACCGTGCATCCGCACGGTCTGATCAGGATCTGCACTGTTCGCAATTCCATCGATGAAACACCCGTCATACTTCTAACAAGCACTATATATCAGTATCTCAGTGTCAGGGAGTGTGCTATACGGAGTGTGCTATTTGATCAGGAGGTATATTTGTCAAAAATCCCACGAATCCCAAGTCTCCAGTCACAGCCACATATGACCTAACATGTAGCTGTTGATGGGACGTTCGACCCTTTCATCTTTCATTGTCGGTCATACTCGCCGACGTCTGTATCACCAGGAAAATAGAACAGTTCGCGATGAGGCACATTTTCTCGTGGATTGTCCCGGATGTTACTTCTATCAGACAGAGTCCCAAATCCGCTTATATTGCCAGCAGGGACAGACAAAACGAACCTCATATGTTTCTCGTACCAAGTTTCAGGTACAGAAACAGGTTTTTGGTTCTTTGACGATATTGATGTCGAAAATCAGTCATATTTTCAGTAAATTGTGTCAGAAATTGACGAAAACTTGTGTTCCAATTCCGCACGAGATCTGATTGTTTCTGTCACATTTCACCGTCATTTACCGGAACTATTTTGCCAACTTTCTACTTGATTTACGGGAAATATTGCATTTTCTCGAAATCAGTATCGGCGAGTCACGGTGATGCGATAAGGGAGGTAATTCCAGAGCCGAACTAATTATCAAATGCAAATTCAGTCCTTTGTGCCTTCATTATTTGTTTCATTATTTGTAGGGTACCAAGGCCAGTATTGGCATTTTGTATCTGTAATACGATGTAACGGTGTCATTTGATGCATGTTTTTTAACTAAACTGTTATATATACGGCCATTCTGACAAAAATAAATCATGATATATGTAGCATATCGGATACATTAGCGTATCATACTTCACTTTATCAGGTAACGTGCTTTGTATTGGCTGAATACGTACTGACTGATAACTTTTTGCTGTATCAGGCATTGACCTGACATTGGCCTGATACAAATATCCGGGTTACATCGAATTGAAAACTGACGATTCATTGGTCGAACGACGTCGCGTAACATTACCAAATGACACAGGTGGAATGACCTCACGAAAACAAGTCCGCGTTCTTTTCAACAAAAACCACGCCTGATTGCTCATTCCGTAGAATAAAACGTTACCTGATACATGTAATACCATACTAATGTATTTTGATATCAAGTTTATCAGGTTCGCTCGCAAACGACAGGAATTCCTCGGCAAGCCTCGGAATTCTTACGCGTTTCCTAGCCGTACCTGATACACTTGATATCAAAATACGCTAGCCTGGTATTCTCTTTGTAGCGATGATTGTCGAGCTCAGGATGCCAAGCCAGTAAGATCCTATTAGACACTTGAGGTGAAAGCCCAGGTCTGTCGTCTATTAACCATTCGATGGTGTGTGTATGCGTGTGCGCATCTACTCTCTAATTCACTGAAACGTCGTGTTGTCTAGTTACGGCTATATAACCATAGAATAGGATATGTTTAATTACTATAGGAATGAATGGCCTTTTTGTGGAATTTATCGGGGTATAAACTTGGAAAAGTCGCGGGAATACTGGACGAAGGCCAAGTTTATATCCCCGATAAATTCCACAAAAAGGCCATTCATTCCTTATAATTCCAGCATTTGAAATAAATTCATCAAGAAAATGTGTTTATTTTCCGTTTTCTTAAGAATTATTTTAACTGCGCCGCACGGTTACGAAAGTAGTTCGGCGTGGGAGTTTACGGCGATATAAATTTTGGACAGAGACTTGCTACGGGCCAATCAAATGTTAGGGAATTGTGTAAATATTTTTGTGCTGGAATTATAAATATGTGTACCAGCATGTAGCAGTACCATACATAGTTTTATTATTTTCGTAAAATTATGCGTGACATGTCAATTTTATTACGACGCTGAATTACTTTCGCTTTATTACTTAAAGGTACATGCCCACTCAGTAGGCACAAAATGTAATTTATAGGAATTAAATAAGTTTACAATTGTGCCACTATTCCACCAGTGCCCGCTATACAGATCTACTCATTGAGTAATATTTATTTTACAGATAGTGACTTGCGGTGGTATCAGGCTATTTTCATATACAAATGAGGCATGATCATTTTTAATTATTTATATTAATTAAATGCGTCACCTGAAAAAATACTATCTTCGACAGATTATAAAGTATGATCATTGCACATCAAAAAAAGAATGCAGAGAATAAATAGCAATGTCCGTTAACATTTTAAGGAAACACGGTTATCGCCCCTGATATCAGTGTGTGCATTTATGTCTGATATAAAATGATAATAATGCCAATCAATACGTGGGGTAATGGTGAATTAATGTTCATTTTGCCAGAATATGTCTCAGATGATGTCTCCGATATAAAGAACATTGTGTGCCTGCTGAGTGGGTATGTGCCTTTAAATGTAGGCTGAACATTACAACAAGTATACAGCTTGACATGTGTGTTTAGTGGACGGTAGATCGATGATCTGAGAAAGGTTCTGTAAATCACGTTGAAAGTTGAGAAAAGAATCAGCAGAATTGAAAATTACACACCTGTCAGTGTCATGTTGCAAGGATAGCAATACAACTGCCGCCAAGACGTAACAACTATGGTGATTGGAAAACAATCAGAACATATGCGAAAAATACAAAGTTATTTGCTTCATAAAAATTTTGTTCATGGATGTCAATGAAATCGACGTCGGTACGTAAAAGCCTTTTACCTTTAACTATTGTGAATTGGCCGTGACTGGACAAATGGGGCTTATTAGGTTTGCGACCAATGCAGTTCCAGATCAGCCTGTGCATCCGCACAGTCTGATCAGGAACTGCACCGATCGCCATAGTATCAATGAAACACACATCATGCTTCTATAACAAGCAATATAAATCGTTAGCAGGCTAGGAAAGTTCTATTTGATCAGAAGCTAGACTAGTTACAAATTTCATTTATCCTGTCATGGCCACAATTATGCGAAAAATATTCAGTGTCATGTTGAATTGATATAAATAAAATCGACGTCAGTACGTGATAACCTGTAACCATGGTTACTTAATACATTCCATGAGTTGTTATATGTATGAAAGATTTACATGTATGAACACAAATATGTCTGTGACTGAGGAAATTGGGTTTCTGGTGTTTGCAACCAGTGTAGATACAGATAGATTAGCATGTGCATCCGTACAGTCTGATCAGAATTTGCACTGTCTGCCATTCCATCAATGACACATCCGTCATACTTCAAATAAGCAATATATATCGTTATCGGTTACATGATTGTGCCATTTGATCAGGAGCTACACTGGTTACAAATCAATATGATAAGCCCATTTAGCCCATTAAGCGTATTTAGACCATAGTTTCCCTAGTAAGGTGAAACAAAATCGGAGCATAATTATGCTAAAATACAAAGGTGTGCTATCTGTGTCAGTGTTACATGGGTATATGTTTGTACCTTAGGATATCTGCGTAATTTCACTGTAAATTTTGTAAACGTATACTATTTCATGAAATTACGCAGAAGGTACAATATCACATGGCGTGTCTCAATTAAAGTCGGCGTCAGTACGTGACAACCTATAACCATGGTGAAGCCACGCCCGGGGGTGACCCGCTTGATCATCCCGCCCATTGGCTCCGACCCACCAGAGCTACCCGACAGAAACGAGGTCATACAAGAATGGTTAATGAACATCAGCGTATACAGCGCGGAATTGAAGAAAGTGCACGTAAACCCGCCCGTTCCTGAACCGGAATTAGAACGAGACGGCGCTGAGACGTTGACATCCGTTTCGAGAAACAGAAGGGAGAGCACTTTTGCAGAAACGGAGATTGGACTTTGCGTGAAAAAGAAAAGCATTCCGAAAGTGCCACCGATTCCATCGAAGATTGCAAGTACGAGTTGTTCCATAATACAGTGAAACCTCTCTAAACCGGACACCCTGTGGGGTCCCCAGTGTGTTCGGTTTAGAGAGATTTCACTGTAAATCAGACATCATTCTGAGCCATAGTTGTGTGATATGCGATCACGAACAGACATTATCACCTGAGACAAATGACCACGAAACTCATCAAATATAAGATCACATATGTTTTCTTCGTGTCCGGTTTAGAGAGGTTCCATTGTACACGGATTTTGTCATATTTCATTTCGCAGGTTAAACGTCATGACTGTCCAAGCGTCCGTCGTAACCAGACTAACGTTTGAATGCCACGCACTGTTCGTTACTGTTTGACAAAAGTGAGCTATGCATACACTAACTGCATAGTAAACTGTCCAAATCAGGGGCCCGTTTCACTAAACTTCGTACGACAAAAATGTTCGTAAGTGCAAACTTAGAATCGTCTGGGAATTAAAATTGATGGATTTACATTTATTCAGCATATGCAGCCTATGATCAATAAATGTAAATCCACTATTTGTGAATGTGAAATTTACAGACTATCATAATGTTGCACTGACGAACATTTTAGTCGTACGACGTTTAGTGAAACGGCCCCCTGATCTGGTACAAATTGGCCACCGGTTGAGAAAACGGTCCTTGCAACATTATCCCGAATGTTGTGTCTTACAATTCGTCCTGTGTTACAGACAGAACATTCGGGTAATGTTCTGTCTGTAACCATGCAGAGCGAATTTTAACAGAAAAACCGGGCTAATACAACATATTCAACATTCGTTGATCAATATGCTGTTTCACATTCACATTTGTATTCAGGAGTAAGGCTGCTTAAATGGTGAACAGCGTAGACCCTGATCAGACTGCGCGAATGCGCAGACTGATCTGGGTCTATGCTGGTCTCGTACGTCGTAATTGCGATAATACCACCGTTACTATGTATGTTGTTTTAGATAGTCGTGTTCGGCGAATATGGTGGATCCCTTCGTTCTCTGAATATCTTGTTTTCAGTAAAACGAACAACTACATCGACTGAGGTTCATATCCCGCTACCGGATGTTGTCGCCACGATTCGTGCTTACAAACGCGCATGCCGGAAGTTGAAAGTGTTGCCACTGCGTCGGGTCATTGCGCAGTTCGGACGAACAAAGATTGTATTCAGCAACCTGTGTTTGTCTTCTACGGATGTCCGTGCCATCTGCAAAGCTTTGTTGGTAAGACTGTGTGAATTGGACTGGCGAAACGTGGCGCCCGTTTCACTAAGTTTCGTATGACTAACATTTTCGTAAGAACAAATTTGAAATTTATTATACCAATTGCACTTATAGCCGATGTTGGCAAATATGTAATAGTCATAGTTCACATATTGAATGTTTAATAAATTAGTTTATTAAAGGTACATGCCCACTCAGTAGACGCAACATATTCTTTATATCCGAGACATCATCTGAGAAATTTTCTGGCAAAATAAACATTCATTTACTATTACCCCACGTATTGATTGGCATTATTATGCATTTTATATCAGACGTAAATTTCCACACTGATATCAGGGGCGATAACAGAGTTTCCTTAAAATGTTAACGGACATATTTTGTTATCATACTTTATAATATGTCGAAAATATTATTTGTTCAGGTGACGCATTTAATTAGTATAAATAACTAAAACATAGCATGCCTCATTTGCATATGAAAATAGCCTGATACCACCGCGAGTCACCAAAGTTTAGTGAAACAGGGGGCCGTTTTACTAAACTTCTTACGACTAAAATGTTCGTAAGCGCAAGTTTAGAATTGTGTGGACATTTCAATTGATGGATTTACAATTATTGATCATAGGCTGCATATGCAGCATATGCTCAATAAATGTAAATCCAATAATAGTTTACAAGAAAACTGTGTTAATGTGAAATTTACAGACTATCATACTTTTTCACTTACAAACATTTTAGTCGTACGTATATTAGTGAAACGGGCCCCTGGTCGATGGTGTTGGCCATGGTAGTATTTTTCTAATCCTTGGTGGATATTTTATCCCGTCAACACAGTGCGTATGTGCCGTGAAACACGGTGCCGTGAAACATTTGTCATTATTTGCATTTTACAGCCATTTGTAGGTGTTGACGGGATAAATAGAATAGTAGGTAAGTGCCGTGAATGGGAACAAATATCTGGCGCGGCACGGAAACGGGATGTGCTCGGCAGAGCCTCGCCCATCCCGTTTCCTGAGCCTTGCCAGATATTTTTTCCCATTCACGGCACTAACCTACTATTCTCTATCTATTTTCCTTATTTCTGAACCAAAGTATTTGTTGTGACCACTCATTTGAACCGTCTCGGCGAGACGGTTCAAATGAGTGGTCACAACATATACTTCTGATGAGAAATAAAGAAATTATTGAGCCTTGCCGGATATTTTTCCCATTCGCGGCACTAATCTACTATTCTCTATATATTCAGTATGGCTGTTATTCCGATTGTTGTGCAGCTATGTCTGTATGTGTATGGCTATTTATGGTGCAGTGGCTGTTGGCTACGTTTACTAGGATACGTCATATCTTACTTACACCGGTGTAGTATTGGGGCCCGTTTCACTAAACTTCGTACGACCAAGAAGTTCGTAAGGAAAAAACTAAAATGTACAACTGAATTCGCATTAGCATCCGATTTGGGGAAATATGAACTTGATTTGTTCACAGTTAATGACCTCTCCATATCCGTGGAACATTATAGCATTAGTGGAATTCATTAATATGTGAAGTTAATTTATAGAAATCTTCGTACGAACATGTTTACCGTACGATGTTTAGTGAAACGGGCCCCAGGTGACTTGCATAGGTTCAGCATATTGTCTTTCAGTGCTGATAGTTTAATCAATAAATAAATCAATCAATCTATCAATCAATCAATCAGTCAGTCAGTCAGTCAGTCAATCAATCAATCAATCAATCAATCAATCAATCAAGCAAGCAAGCAAGCAAGCACGCAAGCAAGCAAGCAATCAATCAATCAATCAATCAATCATTCAACCAATCAATCAATCATTCATTCATTCAACCAACCAATCAATCAACCAACCAATAAATCAATTAATCAATAAACCAACCAACCAACAAACCAATAAATACAACAACCAACCAATAAATCAATACACCAATCAATCAATTAATCAACCAACCAATCATATTTTCAGTATGAAGAGGAGGGTGTAATGCTTGATTTCTCAGGCAACGCTATTGGTCTGCAAGAAGGTCCGTTCGTTCTGCGCATGCTCATGGCGAACAGAATATTCACCGAACTGGTAGATACAGTTTTATATGTACATAATTGGACCTTTGTATAAAGACAAACAACGCATGCAACTGAAATGGGTGTTTCAGTTGCAGTATTACCAAGTGGTTCAGACTATGATTTAACTAAACTAAGTTCACGTTGTAATAGTTTTGCTTATACCCCATGCAATTCCATTTATTGCTCGCAGTGTATTAACGCAGTGTAATAAAAATCATATTACACTGACTAGTGTAATAACTATGCAAATTAGTTCGTTATAGAAAACACGTTTGGTGACCAGTACAGCTTCCGTGTATGGTGATGTACTTATGCAATAAATAAAATATAACATTTGTGTTGATATATGATATTTATTAAACAAGTTGACTGATTTCATAAGAAACTCGGCATAGCCTCGTTTCTTATGAAATCAGTAAACTCGTTCAATAAATATCATATTAAGTCATCACGTATGCATACTGGGATTCACACCTGGGGTAAAGTGTAGTAAGGAGTAGTAACTAAGCCTGCTACCTGTGGCCTATTTCACCAACATGGCAAAGTATACTTATCTAGCAAAGTATACTTTAAGGGAGAAATTTTCAATTTAAGAATAAATTTATTAATATTTATTATTCTGAATTTATTACATTATCACAGCCATTTATAAAATTATTAATTTTTATTATACTGAATTCAAGTTATTACATTATCACAGCCATTTTGGCTGTGATAATGTAATAAATTCAGTACAATAAGTTTGCATACTTTTAATCATCAAATATATGCAGTCGTTAGTTCTATATGAAATAATGCATTTCGGAAAAAAATAAATGATTACTCCCTCAAAGTATACTTTGCTAGATAAGTATGCTTTGCAATTTGATGAAATCGGCTACTGATCAGGATACTGTCGTAGAGTGATCTAAGTTTGTTTTGTAATTTCATTGCTAAACGTATGACAGGTATATTCTCATATGTATATGAACTGATTGTTGAACGGACGCAACACTCCCAATCAATAAATCAATGAATCAATCAATGTTGCAATCAAGCAATTAATCAATTATTCCACGTCTTTCACAGAGGCTGGCGGACAATCGATTAAGCGGCCCAGCGCTGGCACCCATCAACCGATACTTCGAGAAATACAAACTCATCCGTGTCCTTGACCTGTCAGGTATAATACAGTAAAACTTCACTAGCTCGAACCCCATAACTGGGGACCTCCCATGTGTTCCAATTTGAAGGGGCGCCACTGTATATAATTATATACGTATGGTGATACCAAACCACACTGATATCAATACACAAAATAGAAGTGAAGTGGAATGATTGCAAATTGTGTTTCTTAAATGGAGAAATTAACAAACTGCACCAGGTCTGCTATTGTAATCGTATGTAAGCAATGTATAACTGTAATTACATGTATTACATAAAATGGATTTTCACAGTGTAATAATACAGTCATAATACACTAGTGTAATAAATATGCAAATTAGCCCGCTGCAGAAGACATGGTAGATGACCAGTACAGCTTCAATGTATAACATTATGCTTATGCAATACATATAATCTAATAGCCTCGTTTCTTATGAAATCAGTAAAGAACAGTTTTCATGCAGCTCGTTCATAATACACAATTTCAGTTATGCGTGTGACTAAATTGGTAAACTACATTTTCAGATTAAATTGCCTTCAAATTTGGTAATTTATACTTTCCAGGCAATAAACTGACAGACAACGATGGGAAGTTGATAGCGAACATAATACAGGTATTCCGAATCATGAATAGCGCGTAGCGGCGATGGTAAAATGGTTATCCTTTCTCTAATTATGTTTAGAGTCCAACGGGAAACTAAAATAATAAACGTGGCCATGAAAACAATAACTTAACCTTTTTTTATTTTTGTATGTATGGCTTCCAAATATTACAAGAACAATCATATGTTTGTCAAATGTATTGGTTCGGCAATCGCCGGGCCTGCCGGACCTGTTCCGAGGACCGGTAACTAGAATATTGTTGTCGTTTTACCATCCATGCTACGCGTCCGTTTAAGCCATCGAAATATCGCTATCGGGTCGATACTACGATATCACGATACCGATTATTCGACATCACGATACTACTATGGCGATAACACGAAGCCACACTAACGATAGTACGATACCTACGATGACGATAGTACGATGGACGATAGTACGATATTACGATAACGATAGTTCGATGCTACGATGAAGATAGTATGATATCACGACGGTACGAATACGATAGTACGATATCACAACTGTACGATGACGATAATATGATGTTACGATTACGATAGTATTATGCTACGATGACGATACTACTATACTACGACGACGATACTACGATATAATATCATAGTATCGGCATCGTGATATCGCGTTATTTTATCAGGATATCGTACTATCGCAATAGTGGCATCGTAGAATCGCCATCGTAGTATCGTAATATCATAATATAGTTATCATAGCATCGTACTATCGTCATCATCACATCGTAGTTTCGTACTATTGTCATCGTAGTATCGTTGTACCGTGTTATCGTAACATCGACCCGATAGTGATATTACGATGGCCTAACCGGAACACTGTATTAATAACATCAACTTGGGCTGAAATGTTAATTGTGGTTTAACGCTTTCCCTGATAGAGACGACTTTTCACGCCTCTGCAGAAGATGTCTTTTGAAAACATTGTGGGAAAAGGAGAAATTGCTTGTAACAAGCAATTTCTCCTTTTCCCACAATGTTTTCTACTCTATCAGATAATTTAACCATCATTTGACCCAGCATTTGATTCTTTTATTCAGATGTTTCGGATTTGGATGAGTCAAAATATCGCAAAACAGGGAAAGGGTTAACGCTGTCTTTTAGTATAATAATACATTGTATTTATGTGTTTCATATTGAATTATTACAATCAAAGACATTGGTTACAGAACGCCTTTGTGCAATAAGGTTTCCGAATTTTTCTCCTAATATGTCTACATCTTCTATGTTTCACCCATTTCATGCAATGAATCCCGATTCGTAAATATGTTCTTTACGTATTTTAGAACAGTCCCCAGATACGGGTATTGCACGTTCATCACAACGAATTCCGAGAAATTGCCGGGAAAGCCATCGGTAAAGCGCTAGGTAAATACTATATAAATGGTGCTCTTGGTTGAGGGGGATATTGGGGATTATCTCCCCGAGGGAACATTGAGCCTCGGGAGATAATGTTCTCGAGGGGAGATAATCCACAATATCCCCCTCAACCAAGGACACCATTTACTTTATTATACCGAATATAACTAATATTTCACATATCGGGGTCACCACTGCAGGGGCGGCGGAAGCGCGAGGGGGGGGGGGGGGGGGCGCGGGGGGCCTAGCCACCCAATAATTCTGTAAATTTTGGATTTTCGGATTTTTTATTCTAATATATTTGTGTAATCATGAGTACTGGGAACTTTGCTGAGAACTTTGCTGAGAATGCAGGAAATGGCGTTTCACACCACTTGGATTTCAAAAATGCCCCCCCCCCCCCTGACCCCCCTAGCGCTATCGGGCCCTTCGGGCCCTCAACATTGGGCCCCCCAATAATGTTCGGCTTCCGCCGCCTATGCACTGATTCAACACTGATTTCGCTGACGAATCATTAGCTGAACATCGTCACATGACGTTGCCGACCGAATTACAGCAGCGTCATGGCACAACACAAACAAATCCGCGTTCTTTCCAACAAATGAAAACAAAACAGATTTATGTGCACTTTGTGTGTCATAAAACGATACCTGATAAATAGAAATAGAATACCATGTTTCGCTATCAAGTTTATCAGGCTCGGCTCGGAAACGGTAGAAATTCCTCGGCGAGCGTGTCTCCTTGTCTTGACTGATGAACTTCATATCGGCACATACACGTATGATAATAGTAATAATAATAATAATATGTCTATTGTAGAAAATTGCGGATTAGAAGAACTTGATCTGAGCTGGAATCATCTCCGACAACAAGGCGCGATCGGAATTGCACGGGGACTTCAGGTCAGTATTTCCTATTACGGCAATTACATATTACGGCAATTACATATTACGGCAATTACACCAAGTACTTATTTGTATTATATACCTACCCATGAAATACATGTACATAGTTATACGATGTAAATAAAAGTCATATGTTCACATCGATGAAATAAACAACTTCCGGTGAAAATACGACTACTTCCGCTATCTATATTCATAACGCGCATCTGCAGTGCCCGACTGAAAATATGCTGCAAATATACATTCATTACCGTATACAGTCTAAAAAAACTGATAATTTCCATGGAGCCGTATATAATAAACAGAATATTCAACTCGTGAAATATGGACATTTCACACCACGAGATGAACATATATGTCATATTCGTTGCAAAAATATGAATATCCTCTATATATTTATATTTGGCGGCCATCTTGCATTTATGTGCCAATGCACACGTTGGGCGAACAGTACGGTCAACAGTCTTGATGCGTACGACGACTTAGGAGAGTGTGACCGCTATGTCCAACATTACACTAACGTGGGTGAAATAGAAATAGTATACACAAAGAGATCGAAGAGATGCAGGTACAACAAAATGTAATACTTTTATGATTTTAAGACCAGTAATACATCAGGGTATGCATCACGTGGTCCATTGTTTTGTCTCATGTAAATCTTAGTTTTCATCAACACGACGACTGCGGTTTCTTTCTTTTCATGATGACGATGTTCCGGCCGGTAACACTACAAGTCCACCAATACCAAATTTAGCAACATTACTTATTTATGTAGTCTGAATATTTGAATCGGACTAAGTTTAAACAACGTTCGATTCCGTCCGATACAAATTTCTCTGCATAATATTCAGACTAACTGCATAAGTAATGCTGCTAAATTTGGTATTGGCGGCCTGGTAGTGTTAAATGTACATGCCCACTCATTAGGCACAAAATGTTCTTTATATGAATTAAATAAGTGTATATTTGTGTCACTATTCCACCAGTTCTAAAAATTACGAGTGCCCGCTATGCAGATATAATCATTTAGTAATATTTATTTTATTGATAGTGACGCGCGGTGGTATCAGGCTATTTTCATATGCAAATGAGGCATGCTATTTTTTAATTATTTATACTAATTAAATGCGTCATCTGAAAAAATAATATGTTCGACAGATTATAAAGTATGATCACTGCACATCAAAAAATAAATACAGAGTATAAATAGTAATGTCCGTTAACATTTTAAAGAAACACGATTATCACCCCTATTATCAGTGTGGAAATTTACGTCTGATATAAACTGTATAATAATGCCAATCAATATGTGGGGTAATGGTGAATGAATGTTTATTTTGCCATCAAATTTCTCAGATGATGTCTCTTATATACAAAATGTGTGTCTACTGAGTGGGCATGTACCTTTAACGGTTGGAACATGGCCATCGTTAAAAGGAAGAAACCGCAGTGGAATTGATAAGAAATAAGATTTAAGATTTACCTGAGGCGTCACGGGCGCCGTCCTTACTCCAGACATAACAATAGCCTATTTCATCAACATTGAAAAGTATACTTTACTAGCAAAGTATACTTTAAGGGAGTAATCATTTATTTGTCCTGAAATGCATTATTTCATATAGAACTAACAAATGCATATATTTCATGATTAAAAGTATGCAGAATTATTATACTGAATTTATTACATTATCACAGCCAAATTGGCTGTGATAATGTAATAAATTCAGTATAATAAAAATTAATAAATTTATCATAAAATTGAAAATTTCTCCCTCAAAGTATACTTTGCTACTAAAGTATACTTTGCAATGTTGATGAAATAGGCTACTGGTGTTGGTGTATTTAGAATGGAATGGGTTAAAATAACGCCTGCTAGAACATAACAGGAGAACCGATCATTGCACATAAATGTCGCCGGGTTTCCGGGGTCGTTTCATTAAACTCCGTACGACTAAAATGTTCGTAAGTGCAAATTTAGGATCGTCTGGAAATTTCAATTGATGGATTTACATTAATTGAGCATATACTGCATGCATATGCAGCCTATGATCAATAAATGTAAATCCAAAAATTGTTTACAAGAAAACATTGTCAATGTGAAATTTACAGACTTTCATAATTTTGTACTTACTAACATTTTGGTCGTACGAAGTTTAGTGAAACGGCCCCCAGGTTAACAAGTGAACATACTTATTAACAGGTTATTAAGTGACCCCTGGCTTGGTCAATGGGTAGATCATATAGTAAGTATCAATGGAGAAGTCTCACACATGAGACGCGCCATGTGATGTTGTACCTTCGGACATCTGCGTAATTTCATGAAATACGTTTATAAAATTTACATTATTTTATATAAATGACGTCAATAGTTCACAAAATATTCAGAGTATATGAGGAATTATATAAATTAATATAATTTTGTAAACTTTTGACTTTATTTATAAAAAAAATAGTGTAAATTATGTAAACGTATTTCTGTGAACTGCAGCCTATTTCACCAACATTGCAAAGTATACTTTTCTAGCAAAGTATACTTTGAGGGAGAAATTTTCAATATTAGGATAAATTTATTAATTTTTATTATACTGAATTTATTACATTATCACAGCCATTTTGGCTGTGATAATGTAATAAATTCAGTATAATAATTCTGCATACTGTTAATCATCAAATACACGCAGTGGTTAGTTCTATATGAAATAATGCATTTCAGGAAAAATAAATGATTACTCCCTCAAAGTATACTTTGCTAGAAAAGTATACTTTGCAATGTTGGTGAAATCGGCTACAGATGTCTGAAGGTAAACAATCACATGGCGTGTCTTATGTATTCCAGGAGAACAGATCCTTGGAGTACCTAAACGTCGCCTGGAATGGTTTCGGTTTCGAGGGTTCTGTCGCTCTCTCGGACGCTCTGTGTCGCAACACGAGCCTGGAGAAGCTAAATATATCGTCAAATCGGATCCATCCGCCCGCCCTCCTGGAGCTGTTGAAGGGAATCACGAATAACAAAGTCCTCAAAGTGTTAATTGTACGTTGGTTCTTGCCTGCGGGCCGTTTCATAAAATATCCGTAAGTGCAAATTTAGGATCGTCTGGAAATTTAAATTGATGTATTTACATTTATTGAACATAGGCTGCATATGCATCAATAAATGTAAATCCAAATAATTTTGTTTACAAGAAAACATTGTTTGAAATGTACAGACGACCATAAGTTTGCACTTACGGACATTTTAGTCCTACAAAGTTTAGTGAAACGGCCCTCTTACGTTTAGCATGTGGTGTGTTCGGATTCATGATCCACCACCGGCTGCGTTAATCTTGCCAAGATGTCAACGTATCTGAACATCTATTAGCAATATCAACTCGAAATCAAGAAGTTCGATTGGCTGTTCCTGAGCTACAGCTCAGGAACAGCCAATCAAACTGCTTACATTCACACTTTTAGCAAGATTGGCGCAGGTGGTGGTGTAGTATATTTGCTGTGGTTCTTTTTTAATTGTTTTGCATGTTCATGCCCCACCACGACAGTGAAGGGGGACATTCGTTGTTATCCTTGGGCAAAGTAAATTTCGATTATTTTTTTATGCCGTCAACACAGTGCGGATGGGAGAACCATTCACCTGTGCATGTGCTAGCATGTGCAAATGTCCAGACTGATCACTAACTGACCACTAACTTATTACAGGTAATTTATACAGGTAAATTATTATATTACATTTCCGTAAACTGTGTTGACAATATTGTGGCAATATGTAGACCTGTGCAGATATGATATATAGATAAATATAGGACTATTAAAACAAATGCTGGGCTCCAGTAGCGAGCATTATTATTTTTAATGTTTAAACCTTTTTTTCTCCATTTTTTTTTTCAAATTCTTTTTCAATTTTTGTCTAGTAGCATAAGGTCGTAAGTGCTATATACAGACTATTATCATTATAATAAAACAATTATTGACTAGTGAGCCATCATAGTATATAATATGATATTCTATGGCTCACTAGTCAATAATTGTATATGTTCGGGCCAGTGAAAATTGGCGTGTCGAGGTCAAGGCAGGCGAGGCATTTGATTCCGCGGAATTCTTGTTTACTTAATTCCCTTTGTTGTTTCATGCACTGATTTCGTGTCCGGAGCATAACTCGAACACCCTTTGGAATATTTTTTATTAAACTTCGCACATGCATAGAAGACGACTTAATTTCTTAGTTATCTCCCTTTGTTGTTTCGTGCACTGATTTCGTGTCCGGAGCATAACTCGAACACCCTTGAGGGAGTAATCATTTATTTTTCCTGAAATACATTTTCATGAAACTTCACACACGCATATACCACGACCCTAAAGGTGTGTCACGCAAGAATGACATCTCTTGCATCGCTAATTTTTTAGTTATCTCCCTTTGGTTTTCAGCGCACTGATTTTGTCTCCGGAGCATAACTCAAACACCCTTTTTTCAAACTATACTTGTGTATCTGGGGAGGGGGATACACATGCGCTTGTCGACAAGCGTCCATTTCTAGTTGATTAATTGATTGACAGACGCTGACGTTCGCTCTAAACAAGGTCTATAGAAGGCAAGGTAAGTATGATACATTAACGGTTGGTATAAATTGAACATATTAGTCAGATTTTTGCTGGTGTCGTATACCTCGGTCAAGTTTGTCAGGAGCGACTCGGAAACAGGGGCGCGTTTCACTAAACTTCGTGCGACTAAAATGTTCGTAAGTGCAAAATTATGATAGTCTGTAAAATTCACATTAACAACGTTTTCTTGTAAAAAATATTGCATTTATTGAGCACAGGATGCATATGCAGCCTATGCTCAATAAATGTAAAGCCATTAATTGAAATTTTCAGACAATCCTAAATTTGCACATTTTAGTCGTACGAAGTTTAGTGAAACGGGCCTCTGGTATGAATTCGTTACGTTACCAAGCCGAGCATGATAATTGTTACGGTAGTTCTAATTCCATTGTAGATGGACAAGAACCCCATAACGCCATCCTTCGCCACCGTATTGCTGGAGGCCATACATCGCTCTAAGACGATGGCTCTGGAAGAGTTAAGTTTGCAGGTAAAACAGAAAATAGTGTACCCAATGGAGACGGAAGCTTGCAAATAATTAGTACGTAACAATAGTTTTTCGACCAGTGTATATCTCCTCTGTATATGACATTGTTTTATAACTGTTGCAAACCCCTAAATCAATCAATCTGTCACAGAACCTACAACAACACCGATATCCAACGGTATATGTGTGGCTGTGTCTGGATACATCGGGGTTATGGGTTTTGTGACCAGTGTAGATCCAGATCAGCCTGTGCATCCGCACAGTCTGATCAGAATCTGCACTGATCGCTTTTCCACCAAGGAAACTCTCGTCATACTTCTAACGAGCAATATTCATCGTTATCAGGCTACATGAGTGTGTTATTCGATCAGGAACTACTCTGGTCACAGAACCCATTAGCCCACTCTTTTATTCTCATTCACATTTCAGGGCGTCGTTGTGGATCGTGATTTCAACGGCGTCCTAGCGTCCATTCAGGAGGAACGCCCGTTTGACGTCATATACGAGATGTCACTTCCGGTTTCATGCAGGAACCGGAACGACATGGTGCGCGAAGTGGAGATGCGCAACAACTACAATGTGGAGCCACTGCGAATGCTCTATTTGTTGAAGGAGAAGAATCGAGCACAGGACTTCTTTCACAGGATAAATAAGGATCATAACGACTGTCTGACTCCGGATGAATTGCATGCTTTGTTTAAGGTGTGTGTTTTTTTGTATGTCGTTTACGTGTTTCTGCGGATTGTTAGAAAATGTGAATAACCCCTGGCGATAGTAAAATGGCTAAAATTGTTTATGTTTAGAAACCCGCAGAAAGTCAGAGAAATAAAAATTGCCATGTAGAGAAAAAAACGCGCTGTCACGCGTTATTCACCTGTGGTTTGAGTGGGAGCGACTTCCGCAATATTTTCAAAATGGCAACCAAATATTTCAACATAATTAAGTTCGTCAGTACGTCACATTTAAATGCACTCATGTATATCTGTGCGTTACCATATCACGCCGGATGAACTCCATGCTTTGTGTAAGGCATGTATACAGTGGGGTCAGCGTGTAAGTGCACACACGAACGAACACGACGGGTTGGAACCACCTGGTTGTGTGCACGTACACGCTGACCCCACTGTAGATATAAGATATGTATGCTAGTAGTTATGCGTATGTGTTATAACCTGGGGTTAATATATTAAACGAGTCGCCGGAGTATAAAACATAACCGCATAAAATTTCTTCAATCTATAATCTGCATCTACCATTGTAGTTACCACATGTTTACCGACAATGTATCTCCTAATATGCACTTACCATCTGTGTCAATGCTAAAAAATGTTTTATCTCCTCCTAATTAGGACTTAGTAGCTCCTAATTAGGAGATAACACGTCCTAATTATGAGATGGTAGCTCCTAATTAGGATATATTATCTCCTAATTAGGAGTTAGTATCTCGTAATTAGGACTTACTATCTCCTAATTAGGAGGATTGACACATATATTAAGTCCTAATTAGGAAATAATAACTTCTAATTGGGATATATTAAGTCCTTATTAGGAGATAATAACTCCTAATTATGAGATAATAAGTCCTAATTAGGAGAGACTACGTCCTAATTAGTAGATAGTAAGATACCAACGCATAATTAGGACTTAATATCTCCTAATTAGCAGTTAGTATCTCCTAATTAGGAGATAAACATATTTTAACATTGGCACCAGGACGCTTCCATACATATTGGATATATCACCATGTATTCCGTATATTTCAGGAATCTGGCATACCCGTGTCGAAGATTGTCATAGATAAAATCATGGACTTCATGGACACCGACCATAACGGAGAAATCGACCTGGGGTATGTACTTCTTTAGGTAGTCTCACGCTGTACCATGACACTGTCTAAGTCTATTTGTGGCCGTGACTGGATAAATGGGACTTATGGGATTTGTGACATGTGTAGCTTCTGATCAAATAACACACTCCTGTAGCCTGATAACTATGTATATAGCTTGTTAGAAGCATGTTGCATTGATGGAATGACGAACAATGCAGATCCTGATCAGACTCTGCGGATGCCTATAAGACTTGTATGTGTACGTTTATTTGCAGGGAGTTCCTGGTCGGAGACAAGAAAATCAAAAAGATATCACGTGACCAAGCGCGCAACTCGCTCCAGATCGGCGAAGCTGCGAAATACAGCAAGTACTCGCGGACCTTCCGCAAGGCGCACATTCAGCAGCTGACGTCACGACTCACGGTGGAGGAAAGCCAACAATATCTGACGTCACGATTGACCGTCGATGAAGGTCAACTGTACTTGTCGCCGACGCCATCTTTATCGCCGTCGCCAGCAAGCAGTCGGCGGTCGTCGTCACAGTTCAAGTTTGAGTATTGAACCGTGGGCACGTGACTGATTGTTCTTTCCAAGGATTTGCCTATTTTCTTTTCGAAACAGTTTATTGGCTTTGCCATTACTTGTATGCCGTATTTGGTGAAGGTTGAATTATGGTCACTTGACTTTCGAAAAGTGTATTGGGTTTGCAGATATGTTTATGCATAATATGTTGATTGTTGACAGTGGTCACGATGTGGCTGATCATTTGTCCATATTCAGGATTTGTTAGAAAGCAGTTGCCAAACTTGATTTCAAAATGTGTATTGACTTTGGAATATGTATATGCATTGCATGGTGAGTATTGAACTGTGGACTCGGTTAAGGTGGAATTGGACTATAAACTTGTTTGACAAAGCAATATAAATTATATTCGTCTGGAGTATATTTTGTTCCCTATTCAGTTTTTCATTTTGCTTTGGACTAAAGTGAATCCAGAAATGAAATAAGACGAAACGCTAACCATAATTCCAACAGTCGGGACATATATATGCAGCCACATACATTCATGCTGTTTACTACATGACTATATGGACCAACGGTTGAGAAACCTTTGACGTTTCCGTGAACTGTACATAAAGGCGTGTGTGACCAGTGCATGCCCTGATAAGACTGCGCATCTGCGCAGTCTTATCAGGGCATACGCTGGTCACCGTTCACCCACTGATGTAGGTCAACTGCCATCGGCAAACAGAACACAAGATTGTACATGTACTCATACTGAGAGAATGCATAAGAGGACCACTGTCCAACTTTTGCTAATGGTACAAGGAATAGTGTCTCAATCGGTAGCCTATGGAAGCGTCCTGGTGCCAATGCTAAACTATTTCATCTTCTAATTATGAGATAATAACTCCTAATTAGGAGATACCAAGTCCTAATTAGGAGATACTAACATATACTTAGGACTTGGTATCTCCTAATTAGGACTTAATATCTCATAATTAGGAGATACTAAGTCATACGTAGGAGATAGTAACTCCTAAATAGGAGTTAGTATATCCTAATTAGGACATATAATCTCCTAATTATGACTTATTATCTCATATTTAGGACTTAATATCTGCTAATTATGAGTTATTATCTCCTAATTCGGACTTAATATCTCCTAATTAGGAGATAAATATATTTTAGCATTGGCACCAGAACACTTCCAAAGTAGCCCGATTTTGGCTATTGAAGGAAATATGACATGGTCTTGTAAAATAAAAGCAACTCATTTATTAGAAGCACATGTTTGTATCAAATGAGAACAACAACACATACATGTACATGACATGACTGTCAATGTACAATATTAACAGGTGTGGGATCACGTGGTTTCCGAAACCGATTTTCCGACGTGACGTAATATGTGACGTTATTTTTACAGTAGATACTCTTTAAAATCTTCCTAACAAACGGACGGATTTTGATGATATGTAGTGCACCAAAATACGATAGCATATGTATTTTATGGGTGCTCTGAAAATTATTTACAATAACTTATAAACAAAGAATCTAGTACCGTTTATTTCTTACATTCACGTGCTGATGTTTTTATTTACATTTACGGTAACCGATTCTTCGTCAAAACGACAGAATTATGATATGAAAGCCGTCATGGCAGCGGGTTAATATGTCATTCCATTAGAAAGATATTAAAGGAAATCTACTGTAAACACATGTGAAAATCATGACGTCACGCCGTTCGGAAACACGTGATCCCACACCCTGTGATTAAGTAAATGTGAATGTAGAAATAAAATAAGTATAAGTTAGATCACGGTTCGTCCGCATGTACGAGGAGATAATCCGCGAGCTTTAGCGAGCGGATTATCGCTCGTACATGCGGACAAACGTGATCTCTAACTTATTTAGCACATCCTCATGCACATACCTTGCACACGAGCTATGTTAATACAGAAACAACATCAGGAAATGTGTCAAAGATGTGATACATATAATATAGGGCTCTGCCAGAAGAGTTGGTGACGGACAGCTCGTTAATTCAATTACGTATAATAAGATCTGAAGTTTGTATCAACTTTCACCATTATTTGTTGCGGTGACTGGAGAAATGGGGCTTATGGGTGTTGCAACCAGTGTAGATCCAGATCAGCCTGTGCATCCGCACAGTCTGATCAGGATCTGCACCGTTCGCTGTTCCTTCAATGAAACACCCGACATGCTTCTAACAATCACTAGAGATCGCTATGAGACTACAAGAGTGTAGTATTTGACCAGAGGCTTCACTGGTCATACATTCCATAAGCCACATTTTTCCAGTCACAGTCACATTTATTGAAAGTATGATTTTCAAAATCAATAACTGGATAATTATGACAATACGATACGAGATTCAATGCCAGAGGATATCATACGTGGATGGAGCAGGTGAAATTAATAAATGAATAATTGTTTTGATAATGGGGGCGAAGGTAAACGTTCGTCCTAGATACTCGTATATTTTCTGGAAATGCCCTGGCGAACATATTTTGAGCATACACCACCGCCTACCCTAACCTTGCCTACATTAATTGTTTTGTTTAATACTTGGATATTGTGCTTGAAATCAAGCAGTTTGATTGGCTGAGCCTGAGCTGTGCTACCTGTGATTGCCGATAGATGTTTAGAAACGTTGACATCTGGGCAAGTTTAACGCGGGCGGTTGTGTATGGAATGATAATGGGAATGCCTTGGAACATGATTTCATTCTACGGAGCCCCGCAGGGGAGGTATAATTCTTTTTTATTAATTCGTTCCCACGAAATAACAATTCGTTCCCTCGTTTTATGGGAACGAATTGTTAAATTGAAGGAACGAATTGTTATTTCGTGGGAACGAAGTGTTATTTCGTGGGAACGAAGTGTTATTTCGTGGGAACGAATTAATAAAAAGTAATTATAAGTCCCCTACGGGGCTCCGTATCATTCCGACTGAATAGCTTTTTACTTGTGATCATTGTGTTAATATGTGACCGGTCACGATAAAACAGGGCGTATTGTGTTGGCGACCAACGTAGACCTAGATAAGCATGCACATTAGAGCAGTCTGACCAGGGGTTACACTTTACACTTTTCGCTATTGGGTTGGTGAAAAACATTCCCGATGGTTCTAGAGAAAGTTATATGTCTGTATCATTCAGACGAATCCATTTTTGTTGTGATCGGCGCATTAATATGCGACCAGCCACGGCAAAAGGTCGATTGTTGAGGTAGCGACCAGTCTAGACAAAAATCAGCCTGTGCATGAGCACAGTCCGATCAGTGTGTATACATTGTTCGGTATTGAGATGGTGACTTTAGTGAAAGGTTTGCGCTTGTATCATGTAACGTGTGCGGTAGTTGATCAGAAGATACAATGTGAAACTAAATAAACCCGTTTTGTTATGACAGTAACATGGGATGTCCGCTGAGAAAAGAGACATTAGACCAGTGGTGACCAGTGTAGCTCCTGATCTTATTTGTACTCATATAAATTGATCAGTAACAGTTATTCATGAATACCACGAAACGATTGACTAATTGACGATCAGCATAGTCCCGGATCAGACTGCGCGGATGCGCAGGCTGATCCGGGACTATGCTGGTCGCGCACATCGTACGGCTCCTTTTCTGATATCCTCTACTAAGTAAAGTATGTGCGTTCATTGTTTTAGACAAATATTTCGATGAATGTTTCGACAGGTAGATTTCGTTATAATGAAGCGCAACGTTCCACGTTATAAGCATTGCTAACTTAGTTTCTCTTTTCAATACACTGATCAATACTATCTGATGAAGGATTACTGATAATTTGGTCTAAGTCATGAGAAAATTGGTCGACACTGTCGTGCATTGCGACCATATGTATATAAACCATGCGAAATTTAAGCAGGACATATACTGTTTGGCATTTATGATCTTGACTTGCTAACATGTGAAATCCGTATCAATATTACACTGATCAAAATAGTTAAAGGTATATGCCCACTCAGTCGGCAAAAAATGTTCTTTACAGGAATTAAATCAGTGTATAATTGTGTCACTATTCCAACAGTTCTATAATGTTCGAGCGCCCGCTATACATATATAATCATTTAGTAATGTGTATCTTACTGATAGTGACTCGCGGTGGTATCAGGCTATTTTCATATGCAAATGAGGCATGATATTTGAATTATTTGTTCTAATTAAATGCGTAATATTTTCGACCGATTATAAAGTGTGATCATAGCAAATCCAAAAATGGATGCAGAGAATAAATAGTAATGTCCGTTAACATTTTATGGAAACACGATTATCGCCCCTGATTTCAGTGTGAACATTTACGTCTGATATAAAATCTATAATATTGGGGCAAGCTGATCCGTACTGACAATTGTATCTTACATAACTTGTATATTGCTACTATGAGGGAAGCTGATGATGGTAAAACGAATTGGGTATCAAGGTTAAAAGACTTGTTATATAGATTCGGTGTTGGAGATGCTTGGTTAAATCAGCGAACAATTGACCATAGTGCGTTTGTATGCGTATTCAAACAACGTATACTAGACTGTTTCATACAAAAGTGGAGAGAAGATGTTGAGGCCAATAACGTAATGACGTTCTACAAACATATAAAAGTGAATTTTGAATTTGAGAACTATTTAAGCATTGTGTACAATCATGAGCTAAGGAAGTACCTAACTAGAATACGTTTGGGCTCACATGGGCTGCGGATAGAGACAGGGAGATATGGTAGGAATCGCATAGAGCGCATTCAAAGAGTATGCACTATGTGCGATTCAGAAGACATCGAAGACGCCTATCATTTTATTATCATATGTCCGTCTCTCACACACATTAGATCGCAGTATATTGGTTCATTCTACAGGTTGAGACCAAGCGTATTCAAGTTTACGTCGCTATTAGCTACACATCATAAAAGAACGGTCGTAAATTTGTGTAAATATTTAAAAGAAGCATTCGAGTACAGAAAATCAGCCATTCTCTAATGTTAATGTGTTCACTCTTGGAATACTATCTACTATTTTGTATATACATGTATTTGTTTATATGACGAGAAACTTGTATGAGTTTAAGTCAATAAATTCTATTCTATTCTATAATAATGCCAGTCAATACATGGGGTAATGGTGAATGAATATGTTATTTTGCCAGAAGATATCTCTGATATAAAGAACAGATCATCATCATCATCATCATCATCATCATGTATTAACACAGTGCGATAAAAGTCATACTACACTTGTGTAATAAATATGCAAATTAGTTTATTACAGAAAACAGGTTTGGATGTTTGGTGACCAGTACAGGTTCAATGTATGATGCCGTCCTTATGCAATAAATAACATTTAACATCTAAATATAACATTGTGATGATTTAATATGGTATATATTAAACTCGTTGACTAATTTCATAAGAAACTCGACGTAGCCTCGTTTCTTATGAACTCAGAAAACTCGTTTAATAAATATCATGTTAAATCATCACTCAAGTAAGAGCATCTATGTATTAAATCATAACACACCAGTGTAATAAAAAATTATGTAAATGATCATGTGACCGCTAAGTACATGTATATACATTAGGTGATCAGTACTGAGTCAATTTACGGATGCAGTAAATACAATTTAACGTTTGTGTTGATTTAATATGATAATTAATAAACCCGTTGATAAGAAAATCCTTTACAATAGTCAAAGTATATTAATTATCCCGTCAACACAGTGCGTATGTGCCGTGAAACACGGTGCTGTGAAACATTTTTGATATCTTGTCAATACGACATAATCACTGCGTATGAATATGTGCGGTGACTGGGGTTATTTGTTTTCATTTTAAAGCCATTAGTAGGTGTTGACGGGATAAATAGAATAGTAGGTTAATGCCGTGAATGGGAAAAATATCTGGTGAGGTACGGAAACGGGATGTGCTCGGCAGAGCCTCGCCCATCCCGTTTCCTAAGCCTTGCCAGATATTTGTTCCCATTCACGGCATTAACCTACTATTCTCTATAAATCATAACTACTGTAAGATCCACTATGTACATGTATGTTGCTGATGTATGACTCGACATAATGACTTGTATGGCTCGCCATCATAAAGTGGAGTTAACTGATTACAATGATATGTTTATTTGAATCCTGGTTGGAGTTTTAACCTTTTGAACCCGAAAGCCCGCTATATCGGTTTATGCAAACAGTGCAGATCCAGATGAGCCGGCTCGTAACGAGCCGTCTCATCAGGATCTGTACTTTTTGAAAATAATTTACAAAAAATACCCCCTTTTTATAAATGGAATAGTCTGCAAATCATTTTGCGATTATTGGATTGGTTGCAAAACGAACATATCGCAGCCCATTCAGTTACTTAGGGGTGAAAGGGTTAATGGCCAGTTTATTTAACGCAATACATTCTGAGGATACACCATTTTACTGATTTTACGGTCCGAATGAGTGGTCACAACATATACTTTCATTGAGAAATAAGAAAATTGAAAATAGTTTCTTTATGTCTCATCCTATGTATATAGTGTGACCACTCATTCGAACCGTCTCATCGAGACGGTCCGAATGAGTGGTCACAACATATTCTTTCATTGAGAAATACAAAATTGAAAATGTTTGTTTAAGTATTCATACACCCATAAGTGTACTATTATTCCGAATACAATGGCTTAATGTCCAAAACCGTCAGCAGCAGCTGGAATGACTGTTAGAATTTTAACTGTATTCGGATTCCCTTGTTCTGCAATAGCAAACTTATCCCCGTCATCATTAAACCCTATACACAGCGGCCGCGCGAGGCTCGATAGAAAAATCTGCTTCAGTTCTCCCGTGTCGTTTACCCTGTGAATATCGTTGGACCAGAACCCGCAGATATACAAGTTCCCCTTTTCGTCCACGCTAACACCTCGCGGCCCGCTCACAGGGTAGATAAATACGGGGACCCTGTTGACAGATCCACCCACCTCGTATTGAAATGCCGTCACCGAATGGTTGTTGTAATCAGAGACATAGAGACGTAAATTCCGAGGGTTGAAGGCGACATATTCGGGGTTACTGAAGACGCGCTTGCCGATGAAATCCGTATCAATCATCATCTTCACCGCTCCGTCAAGTCCCATGACGCGTACGCAGCCTGTCGTGTATGTAACCACTATGTTCTCCTCTGCGCTGCAGACACCATGGCAACCGCGAACCGTTTGGATAAACCCAGTAGCGTTAATGGCTTGATCTTTAATTGAGAAGAATTTAATTCTACGCTCATTGGGAAAGGTAACTACGACCTTGTTCTTATCAATAAACGCAAAATCCCATGGGGCCGTATCGCAGTGGTAAGAACTAAGCACGTCTCCGAATTCGCCGAAGATTTTCAACTTCATGTTAAAGTTATCAATTAGGAAGATTTGCTTATTGTTCCACATCTTAAGTGCAGTGATTTTACAGTCCCGTTTATCGGATTTCGCTTTGACACTAAACGATTTTAATTTCTTCGTCGTGTATAATTTTGGTTTCACCGCAGGTAGCTTCTTTTGTTTCTCCTCTTGGATAAAGGTGACGGGACGAGGGGTGGGTGGCATCACGGGGATGGGTTGGTCACGGTTCGGGTACGAATGTTTAACTTCCAATGTTCCAAGAGCTTTCAGCGCGGCGACAGTTTCATTAACCTCCTTATCCTCTTCAAACAAATACTGCATTTTAGCAGAGTTGTCCTGAATACCTTTAAGTCCGGCGGAACACTCTTCTACTTTGTTTTTAGCTTTGTGCATCGCGATAAATTGACCCTTCTCCATTTGATGTTGCTTTGCATTTTCTATGGCAGACTTTGCGCTCGCCATAGCTTTCTGCACACCGTTACAGTATTCTATTTGTTCCTGTAATATTGAAAAATCGCTATCACTCACCGTGCTGAATTTCGTAACAATTTGTGCTTCCAATTTTTTAATATGATTCATCAATTTAGTTTTCGCTTCAGTAACGTCGTTCAGCAGCTTGTGTTTCTGTGCTTGAGCGTTTCGAATCGTTTCCAGCCGCTCTTTCTTTATTTTATCTGCTTCCTTGGTGATCTTATCAATATCACGTATAATCACCTTACTGTCACCAAAGTCATGTTTCTCTTTCAGCGCATCAGATAGCGGAACGACTTTCTCACATTTCTTGTGTTCGAAACCCACACACATCGGGCAGCAAGGCTGCTGGTGATCATGACAAAACATATCGATGTCTTTTGTATGTTCACTGCACAAAATCTCAGACGTCGTCGACAGTTTGCGTTGGCGATTAGTTGCAACCGCGGCCTCGTATTTACATTCTAGCGGTTTTATCTCGTGACTTCGTGTAGCTTTCATTGACTGATGAACATTCGCACACTCGGCACACAACGTCTCGGAGCATTCCTCGCACCACGACACCGCGACTTTCGATTTCTGTCCCACCTTACATGGCTCACACTTCTCCGTTTTAGTGTGGACCGGTACGATGTCTATCAGCGTCCCAACCAGCTGATTCAGGGGAAAGTGTTCCGCCCATTCCTGGACTGGTAACCCGGTTCTCGGCGCGAACGTGGAGAGGCGACATACGGGACATGGTATCCCCTTCTTTGCCGCCTTTTTCTTTTCTGGCGAGTTCGTTATGTAGTTTTTCAAGCACGATTCGCAGAATGTATGGAAACATGGCAAACATCTTGGCTTGTTTAGCTTCTGTAGACAAATTGAGCAGATCAGCGACATTCGTAATATACCTCGTCCTGGGACATCGTCAATGGCCGCCATCTTGCTGCTAGTACAGTCTCAAACAGGGGCCCGTTTCACTAAACTTCGTAAGACTAATATGTTGGTAAGTGCAAAATTAGGATCGTCTGGAAATTACAATTGATTGATTAACATTTATTGAGCATATGCTGCATATGCAGCCTATGCTCAATAAATGTAAAACATTGTTAATGTGAAATTTACAGACTATCATAATTTTGCACGAATATGTTAGTTGTTCGAAGTTTAGTGAAACGGCCCCCAGGTGAATTAATAAATAAATAGTTTTACCCGGCTTGGCTTTAGGAATATAAAAGTATCCAGAAACAATCCAGCTTTAGAACACTACGTTTGTTGAAACACTTAGTATCAGGTACTAACTCACCACTATAAATTATGTCTGATAATCAATCATAGTAAGCTCTATAAATTCAACCTTGGAATTTCACAACTCCAAACTTTAGGTATTGCGCATGAACAAATGGCACATTTTGAATGAAATCAACGACACGAACCGCTTGGCAGACCGACCGGTATCACATTACCTACATGTACATATATATATAGACTTTCTGACTTTCTACCACTAGCTATCGATATCCGTAGCGATACGTTAATTAATGTTAACTTTGTTTTCTATAGCATTCGTCCCGAAAACGAATCTGGTGGTAATAACGTATACATTCGTCTCAGAGCTACAATGTGATATATCTGTTGGAGGGCAAAACTTGAACAAATACATGCATGGTGACATAATTTATTAATAGATAACAGCTACAAATCGATACAATTTATATTCGACAAAACAATAAACTAGCTATAAAAAAGTTCCCCTCATTGAAAGTCATAGAACCGCGTCAGTGATTCCAAAGAACTGTATATGTACGGAACAACTGGTGTTTGTTTGGGTATGATCACCGTTGCCCAGTTTATTAATATTCGCCCACGTTCACACTTATGTACCTGTTTCAACAATGTACTATTTCCTTGTGATTTTCTTCTTTGCTCATTGTTTTCTTATTGTTTGGTATTTCGAAGATGTTTCCGTGTTCATTGTATTATGTTAACCCGTTCAACTCACAGACCATACAGTCAACATTACAGTTTTCTTAGTTGTTATATTTCACGATATATTCGTGCATTTAATATATGCGTTAACATAATTGTTTGTGTTTTAAGTTTTTGAAACAATATACATTTTTCGAGTAGCATTGAAGGCGCGTTATCAATGTGTATGATCACGTGGTACTAACAACAACAACAAGTACCGATTCAAAGTACGTATTCTTTTATAGTGTCCTTAGTACGTAACGGATTTTTATGAAATATGGCGCATGAAACGCGTCTTGTTAAGCTGTATTTTGTGGTCTCTGTATTCTCGCCCAAACTTCTGTCGTTTTTGCGAAGAATCGATGTCCGTGTCTCCGACACGGAAATCGATTCTTCGCAAAAACGACATAAGTATGTGTCAAACTCCCTAGACCACCAAATGCAGCTCATGAAGACGCGTTTGCTGCGCCATATTTCATCAAAATACGTTGCATATTAAGGAAAATATCAAATAAGACTTACTTTGGAGTGGGCGACGTTGTAGTTGTTGTAACCACGTGATCATGCACCTTGGTTATTACGCGAATACAATTAAGCAAAATCTTTGTTTTTGTTACCGTTGTAACTTTATGACGAAATTTGGTTTTTACTATACTCTGTTTCGTGAAAGCTGCCCAAATGTTTAGCCTTCTTTTTATTTCGTGAAATTTTGTCAAATATTGATTTTATTGCGAAAAAACAATTTCCACATGTCTAATCCCCATAGACATCTTCACAGAGTGAAGATGTCTATGGGGATTTAACATGGGGAAATGTTTTAGAATTTCAGAAATACTGGACCGATTTTTAAAATTTAACTTTTGTTTTCTGAGTTAGATCATTTCCAAGCTAGCTAGGTTTCGGAGTCAATTTCCATTTCTTTTTCATTTTTTGACTCCTCCCACTCCTCTACCTCTTTTTCCCCCATGTTAGATTCCCATAGACAAATACATTTTTCGTAATAAAACCAATATTTTACCAAATTTCACGAAATAAAATGAAGGCTCATTATTAAATTTTCCTTTAATTTAATATTATCGAAAAAATATTGTTTTTTAATTGTTTATGTGGCCGTAAAATTTGGGCAGCTTTCGTGAAACAGACAGTAATTCAGCTTCTTGTCAGATGGCACGTATTCCACAGTTATTGCATAGCATGACATTTTGCGGTGTAATAACATAGTGTATTAAAACCACAATGCAGTAGTATGTAAATGTTCTGCTACCGAAATCCTGTTAGGTACCCAGGCACCTTCACAGCATGATGTTGTGCTTATACATGGCATACATGTGTTGATTTAGTATGATCTGTATTGTAATCTTATATTGATTTCACAAGAAGCGTGGCTACACTAGATTAATAAATACCATATTAAATCACTAACACTGTTAGATTAGATTTACTGCATAAGTCAAGCATCATACATTGCTGCTGACCTTAGCCGATTTCATCAACATTTAAAGTATTCTTTTCTAGCACAGTATACTTTGAGGGAGTAATCATTTTTTTCCCGAAATGCATTATTTCATATAGAACTAACGACTGCATATATTTGATGATTAAAAGTATGCAGAATTATTATACTGAAGTTATTACATTATCACAGCCAAAATGGCTGTGATAATGTAATAAATTCTGTATAATAAAAATTAATAAATTTATCCTTAAATTGAAAATTTCTCTCTCTAAGTATACTTTGATAGATAAGTATACTTTGCAATGTTGGTGAACTAGACTACTGACCACCAGCACGTTGTCCGTAGAGGAGGCGAAATATTATTTATTACACTAGTATGTGTACTAAATATGATCTTAAACACTGTTAATACACTGTGAAATATGATTGTACACTACCGCCAGCGCTAATCCTGTCATTATATGTCAATGTCTCTGTTTTAAAGTACTTGAATATTGTTCTTGAACTCAAGGAAGCTACTCAGTAGCTTGATTGACTGAGCCTGAGCTGTGCTCAGACAATGAAATTGCTTGATTGTAAGTTGGCATTGCCAATATATATTTAGAAGCGTTTGTAATATTGGCAAGATTAACGCAGTTGGCTGTGTATACAATAAGATAAAATAATAAACCTCGTTCTGCCAGTGTTTCAAGGTGGGTCACATACTATTACACAACATATGTTTAAATAACCACATGCCTATCTCACTGGGTACCATGATATGGCGTTCTATATTCCGTCGCGGTTTGTTTTGCGTAAGTAGGCCACTGTATAGTAAATATTTGCTTATATCGGATTTTACATGTACGTTCACTGTGGCAATCTTAAATGTATACGTTTAGTATATTTTCATGAAGTTGACGTCTGTGCGGCTGTAATAGCAGGTGCTCGTGACGTTTTTTTTTGTCGAGATTTATAAATAGGTTACCGACCTTGGAAAGTCATGAGTAACTTATAACTTCTTCAGTGGCATCATTGGTGCTAGAATTGGTGGAATTTATCGGTGTTACGTCACGTTGATTAGTTGGCGTCAAGCCGATAAATTCCGCCATATCTACAAATGTAACACATCTAGGTCCACCCTGTTCTAGTTTTCATTGTCTCTTAATCTCTAATGTATCATTAACCCTTTTCATGCTGAGGATACGCCATTTTGTTTGTGGAAACTCCTACATATTTTTTTTATATTAGATCGGAAGTATATGTGGCGACCACCATGAGAACCGTCTCGTCGAGACGGTTCAAATTAGTGGCCACAACATATACTTTCATTGAGAAATAAAAATAAATAAATAATAATTTTAAATTTCATACCCGTAAATGTGTATTCCGAAAGGAATGGGTTACTGTATTTTCACATAACCAAGTTATATATATATGATGTATGCATTTTTGGAATATGGTAAATATATGTTAATTAAAATGCCAATGTGCAGGTTATATTAAAGGTTTCCTGTTTCGGCAAAAGTTTCTCGGTTCGACAGTGTCACATAAATGAAGGACAAACGTCAAAGCGGATTGGACATTTCTCGAGTTGACATTGAGATAGTGCTAGCGTAATCATGCAAAACTTGCTGAAATGCGCACAAATGTTTTTAAACAAAACTCGTATGGTTACCGAGTCGAGAACCAATTAATATGAAATAATTGTATTCCTAAGAAGCTATTCGGATGATTAATGCATGTATGATGTTAGTTGCGAAATTAACTGGCGATATTGTGTATTTAGCTGTGACCGGAGAAATGGGTCTTATTGGATTTATGACCAGTGTAGCTCCTGATCAAATATCACATTAATGTAGCCTGATAACTATATATATTGTTAGAAGCATGACGGATGGTTCATTGATGGAATGGCGACCAGTGCAGATCATAATCAGATTCTACAACTGCACATGCTGATCTGGTTATACGCTGGTCGTAAACCCATAACGGCCCATTTCCCCAGGCAAAGCCACATATTGCAATGACAAATGATGCCTTATTGAGTGTTTGCGCAGTGTAGAGGATGCTCAGCTATCACACTCGTACAGCCTGTACGGAGCTAATGTTTCCAAACCTATAGGTTCAGTAGCCGATTTCACCAAAATTGCTAAGTATTCTTATCTTGCTAAGTACACTTTGAGGGAGAAATTTTCAATTTAAGGATACATTTATTTTTATTATACTGAATGTATTACATTATCACAGCCAAAATGAATTTATTACATTATCACAGCCATCTTGGCTGTGATAATGTAATAAATTCAGTATAATAATTCTGCTCATTTTTCGTTATCAAATATATGCAGTCGTTAGTTCTATATGAAATAATGCATTTCAGGGAAAAAATTGATTACTCCCTCAAAGTATTATTAGCTAGATAAGTATGCTTAGCAATTTGTGGCGAAATCGGCTACTGACCAGTCGTCCAGCATGCACATGCTGGTCTGCCACTGCGATTGCCGCAAACCAATCCGTTTATGTCACATACATGACGCGTTTTGACAAAACGGACGACTTAGCGTTCCGATCAGTCTATAATTATACATTTTGTGCATTATACATTTTCCCTTCATCGCAAATAACGTCGATACGAAATACCAACATACGGAATGTCAAACGCATTTGACATGGGTGTATGGTAATTTTCTTGCAACATATTATGTGATACCACGATATATGCATCCGGATCGATTGGGCTATTTTCAAATGATTAAATAGGTATATTAAAATATAAATCATGTAAGCGTGGTTTTATTGTGAATTGCGAACATATAAAAGTACCCTTCTCATATAAATACGGTGTTTACTTATAAATCTCATCGCGAAAGTAGACATTTTTAATTGTCAAGGAATACATTTAATTCATGATTTCTCACTTTTAACTAGTCATTATTCTATCGCCGGAAAATTTGACGTTTTTACTAAATAGTACAATATGGACTCATTCGTCTCTCCGTTACGTATTTTAATATGTTGTCTGTTGATCCCGCGACTAGATGCGGCAGTATTTTCGGCAAACTTTGAGACTGAGTTACGGTCGTTCGTTAACGCCACCATGCGCTGCCGTGTCGTGCCAGGGATGACGTTATCTGTCGTTAAAGGTTGGTATATATTTGTTTTAACTATCACATTTAAAATAATTCACAAGGTCTGTTCCTATTCTGTTCACGGTACTGGCAGCTACGCTATTTCATATGGACTTGGGCCGGACTTAATGAAAGTCATGCGCTGAGTCTGATCTTACAATAGCTATAATTTTCAAGCTTTATTTTCTTAATTTTAATGCGGTTGAGTGATAAATGTATTACATATACATATACATGTATTAATATTACGCTATTGAAAAGTAGAGTTTAACAAAACAGTGCATACATCCGTTATGGGAGTTTTTTTATGTATACAATAACTGAATGTCCTGTAGCCGATTTCATCAAAATTTCAAAGTATACTTATCTTGCAAAGTATACTTTGAGGGAGTATTCATTTATGCATTATTTCATATAGAACTAACGACTGCATATATTTGATGATTAAAGGTATGCTGAATTATTATACTGAATTTATTACATTATCACAGCCAAATGGCTGTGCTAATGTAATACATTCAGTATAATAAAAATTAATAAATTTATCCTTAAATTGAACATTTCTCCCTCAAAGTATACTTCGCTAGATAAGTATACTTTGCAATGTTGGTGAAATATGCAACGGGACGGCGTATGGTAAATAAAGGGGTCAGTGGAATAACGGTGGCTAGCTCTCTCAATGAGCTAGGATACTTCTTCCACGGACCCATTCATATAAGATGCATTCTGATGGACTGTTATTAATAACAGTCAATTATTATCATATAACTTGTTTGAAACGGGGATGACTTAAAATCTTTGGCATTTGGGCATCCCTAAAAGAGATAAAACAAGTCGTACATGGTTAGTCAAGAATAATGGAGAGATGGGACACATATACTTCCAGACATAGGTAGATTCGTTTAAACAATGCAAAAACGCGTGCTACCACAATCTCACTACGTGACAGAAAGGAACAGGTGTAATACACCGCACTTGCAATGTATATATTTGTTTCTGGTAGTCGAGTTTGGCGATTTAAATTGGTATCTTGACTCTGTCTTATACTATTTAGGTTCCGAAGTGTGGTCGGAAGGATTTGGTACGGCGGACTTTTCAAGTAGACGGATGGTGAATGAAACAACATTGTTCAATGTCGGATCTGTGACCAAATCATTCACTGTGACTCTACTCGGGATTCTGTTGACGGAAAAGGGGTAAGGTTGCTACACTGCTAGCTACGTTAATAATGTCTGGCACCAGTAGCCGATTTCATCAAACTTGCAAAGTATATTTATATAGTAAAGTATATTTTGAGGGAGTAACCACTGCATATATATGATCAAAAGTATGCAGAATCATTATACTGAATATGTTACATCATCACAGCCAAAATGGCTGCGGTAATGTAATAAATTCAGTATAATAAAAATTAACAAATTTATCCTTAATTTGAAAAATTTCTCCTTCAAAGTATAGTTTGCTAGATAATGTTGGTGAAATAGGCTACAGCTAACTTCCAATGATGACTAATGTGCTCCCCAAATTCAGGTGCAACCCCGTCTTTATATGACCTTGCTGTTGAACGGTCGTAAAACCACAATTAACCAATCAATCGACCAATTGTGTAAAATGTTATCAACATTTATTGTAAATGTGAACTAGTTTATATTGGCCGAACCTGAGCCCAGATACGTCACAGCACAGGCTCCGCCAATCAAAGTGTCTAGTACGGAGCAGGAAATCCGACCAAATCTTCAGAATCTTTGACCACTATTGGTAGTTTATTTCTGTATTTCTTTAGTTATTTCTCATCAACTGTACAGCATAACATACATAGCAGTTATACAATATACATGCACAGTTGCCATTCGATATAAAATGATAAGAGACAACTCACTTCCACTTATCACAGCACCGTTTAAAATAACCTATGTATACTTCTAAATCATAATCAACACATGTGCACGGTTTCTAAAACAATGGAGGAGGATATAAGACATTCGACATGTACATACGTATCACAAGACTTGTTGCGTAATATAGACCTAAATGCATACACACTCCGGACTATATATACACATATATATGTCTATGCATGAACATATATTGGTACGATTAGCGCCGTTGGATGTATGTACCAATTGTGACCAATGACAATTGGTACAGACATCCAGCTGTGTTAATCGTACCAATTTGGCGTTTCATTCCTGGTGGTAGATTGGTATATTGTCTAACACTAACAACGTTTGGTTTGCTGAACTATGGGAGGTTTGACTGCACGGTGAAGGTCACAGACATGCTGCCACATATCACATGCTCCAGTCTATAAGTGACATTTGGCGGTGCTTAGATACGTTGGTCATGAACTATGACAACACAGCATAGTCGGTGACACACGTGAACAAGTGTTATAAAACATTTGCCATGCTTATTTTTTCTGGTATTTGTGTTCGGGGATTATCATGTATTGCCTGCCTTGCATAATTATTATAATGTGTAGCTGCTGTAGCTAGGACGTTAAACACTTTCACTTTTACTTTATCAGGTTGGACTGGACGGCGAAGGTGACAGATATACTGCCAGCTGGATACAAGTTCATTGACGACTACCGAACAATGGAGCTAACTCTCAAGGACCTGGCGAGTCATAGAACCGGACTGGCCAGATTGGACATAGGATGGGAAGCGGGTATACCCTCGTCAATTTCACGGGCGGAGTTCTGCAAGTAAGTTTTGCATCACCGCATATATATGTATGCCCGTCTGTAGATGACTTGCTTTTGAAAGGACGTAACACTTCAACCAATCAGTCAAGCTCCCCATACAGCTGCTGTCCGGTTGGTATATGGCCTTACTGCCGAACAGTCGTAAAGCCCAATCGATTGATTAATCAATCAGTCAATCAATTAATTAATCAAATCGATCTCTCCACATAGGTGAATTTCCGTGTGTGTGCGTGTGTGCGTGTGTGTGTGTATGATATTGCTGTTAAACGGACGTAAATCCCACTCAATCGATGATCGATCATTCATTCATTCATTCAATCAATCAATCAATCAATCAATCAATCAATCAATCAATCAATTAATTCATTAATCAACCAATTAATCAATCAATTAATCAATCAACCAATTGTTCAATAAATCAGTCGCCACATACATGTGCATTCCCGTCAGTATGTTGTAACATTGTTGTGAAGTAAAACCCCAGTCACTGTATCAATCAATACTATATTTTAGGAGGATTGCATTCCTTCCGGAGTCTAAACCGGTCCGGGACAGTTACCTTTACAACAACTACATGTACATGATGCTGGGTCAAGTGGCAGAAACACTCGGCGGTGATACGTGGGAAAACCTGATGACGTCAAAGGTGTTGCAGCCAATAGGAATGACGAGCACTAGATTCCTCTCGACTCCTGATGATGTCATGAAAGACGATGTTGCGCACCCATATATCTACCTAGTAACAGATGCGAAATTTCATCCGGGAACTGTTCCATTGTACAGGTACATACCCAACCGCCTGCGTCAACAGCAATCAATGTTGCGTAAAACCGACCTATTCCGCCAATCATAACGTCAAGGATTCCCTGAAAGTTATTATAAAGGCAGGTTCTTCTGATTATACGTGTTCTGTAACATGTTTATATAACTGTGGTCTATACTAGCACATGACGTCGATCGCGACGTTTTTGCATTAAAATCTACAACATAAGCCCTACTCCCCAGTCGCTCAGCCACACATATTTTTTATTTATAAATTTACAGAGTACATCCCATTGATGCTGCTGGAGCAATCATGTCTAACGCGGTCGACATGGCAAAGTACATGCGGTTCCATATGGACAATGGCAAGACAGCCAGTGGTGCCCAGCTCCTAGACAGAGGTCTTCTACTAGAGGCTTACGTCCCTAAAATACCATTACATATGATGCTGACCAAACCCATGTTCCCTGCAAGTACCGTGCATATTGGATATGGTTACGGATGGGTTGGCAGCACATACAGGGGTAAGTTTATGCCTAATAAAAGACAGCATGGTGGTGCTGGCAACCCGGCATATCCTGTTTTAATTATCAATATATATTGCGTCAGATCTGTCTTTGCGGGTGTTCATGCGTCTCCTTTGGGTAATGTTGTTTTCTATGTTCTTAGAATATTCCGCCGACCCCACACATTCGTTTGAAAACAAACAATAAGACACCCATTCACGTGTGTGTACTGACACATCTCATTCATCTTCAGCATCATTAACATAATGTTCAAACTGCTTTACTATTTGATATATCCCTCGAATCAAGTTAGCAAGCAACGCTATGCTACAACAGCACGTACAACTGTCTTGTAGTATACGCCTACATTTCCTGCATATTTACTTTTCTTGCCGTATGTTACGGACGAGTCTCATTTGCTATACATCGTTACAAGACATCAGTCATAATGATTTGGTATTACTACTGGTTTACCAACGTTGGTTGATAAACTTGATACCACAACCACGCTAGCCCGGTAGTTTCTATTTATTTGATAGGTTACAAGCTGACATGGCACGATGGCGGTTTGCATTCCTACAACAGTCTTCTTTGGCTATTCCCTGAGATGGACGTTGCTATATATGGTAACACTAATGGCGGCGATCTGGCACCTACCGCATTGGCCACGATTTTCGACTTCGTATCGGACCAGCTGCTTGGTGAATCTCCATGGCTAAATGACACATCATCATGCACCTTCCCGGAACCCTGGTACACGCAACCGAAATATAATTCGACTACGCCACACTTCTTGAACATGACCGAAGACTCGTTGAAACAATATACGGGGTCTTATGGCAATCACCTTCTACCTGATGTTGAAGTCGCGTTGGATGGTTCACACATAGTAGCTACGATGGGTACTTCAAATATTACCGGAATTCTACATAAAACATTAGAAACAGACGAGTTTAAATTTGAATTGACATACCCCTTGGAGTTCGCATCAACAGACGCCAGACGGTTCATCAATATTAAGTTCAACAGACCAGCAGGTGGTATGGGTGACGTCGTTTCATGTACGATGAAGTATGAGGTCGACGTCACCTATACAAAAGGGGTTTCTATTCTTCAGACACCAGGTGTAGGGATTCCTAGTATTGTGGGGTAACCAGTTCGCAACGAATTAACAAAACCGTTGTTATTTTAGTATACTAGATTTGGTATTTCCGCATTGTTTATTGGAGAAAACCATCGATCATTTGCTTACTGACGTATGAACAGTCGTGTATGAGTTGTTGCAAATCCTATTTCTTGCAATCATTTCTCTTCTGGTAAAGACTGTATATTGTATTTTACTGTATCAATCTTAATTATTAATTTGAATCACCATATATAGATTGATATCATGAATATTAATCAAGGAATGATATTATATCGTTCCGATATCCGTGTTGGTTTCTTTTTATGAGCTGGGAGGATGTAAGGGTATGTGTATCTTAACGATGTTTATTACTGATATTCATACCAAGGGCCAGGTAGGTGAACGCCACATATTTCTGAATAATGCATACATATTATGTAAGCATTACCAGATTGAAATATATATATACATAACTTAATATGTATAGTATGTACAGACCTGTAAGGTCGTAGAAAATGAAAAGCCCGCAAATCCAGTCAAACAATGGGTTTAATACACGACACGCATACGCATTCGATTTCCCAGGAACTGCGACATGGGTAGGTTTCGTAATATCACGTATGTGTATGTGTTAATAATTCAAGCACAACAATATTTACACAATTCCCTAACATTTGATTGGCCCGTAGCAAGTCTCTGTCCAAAATGTATATCCCAGTAAACTCCCACGCTGAACTACTTTCTACATGTGCGCTGTCAGTGCTGTCAACATGGTCATTGTAAAAAAAATGTCTGCCGTCTGTCAAAATAAACACATTTTCTTAATGAATTTATTTCAAATGCTGGAATTATAAGGAATGAATGGCCTTTTTGTGGAATTTATCGTGGATATAAACTTGGAAAAGTCGCGGCTATACTGGATGAGGCCTTCCGGTCTTCGTCCAGTATTCCCGCGACTTTTCCAAGTTTATACCCCGATAAATTCAACAAAAATGCCATTCATTCCTATAACAACACTAATAACAACGAAACTGAAAAAGCACTATACATGTAGTCTGTTTCACGAAAGCTGCCCAAATTTTACTGCCATATAAACAATTCAAAAACAATATTTGTTTCGATAATATTAAATTAAAGGAAAATTCAAAAATGAGCCTTCATTTTATTTCGTGAAATTTGGTCAAATATTGGTTTTATTACGAAAAAATTGATTTCTCTATGGGAATTTAACATGGGCGAAAAAGAGGTAGAGGAGTTGTGGGAGGAGTCAAAGAACGTACAAATTTGGAAATTGGCTCCGAAACCTAGCTAGATAGCTTGGAAATGATATAACTAAGAAAACAAAAGTTAAATTTTAAAAATCGGTCCAGTATTTCTGAAATTCTAAAAGATTTCCCCATTTTAAATCCCCATAGACATCTTTACTCTGTGAAGATGTCTATGGGGATTTAACATGGGTAAATTGTTTTTTCGCAATAAAATCAATATTTGACCAAATTTCACGAAATAAAAAGAAGGCTCATTCTTAAATGTTCCTTTAATTTGATACTATCGAAAAAAAGATTGTTTTTGAATTGTTTATATGGCCGCAACATTTGGGCAGCTTTCGTGAAACAGACTATAAGTAAAATGATTATTCACAGAATTGCCCTTGTGACTAATCAGAATGAGTACTCGTCGAGTCGGATAAGTCACCTGTCAGTGAGGCAATGTACTTCCAGGCAGGGAGGCATTCTTTGTGTTGTCTATTTCCACCACAGATAATGTAGATGATTTCCTATTAATAGCTGGTCCCTCTTATGGATGTTTTTCTGTCAGATATTTGTCCGTCCGACCTTCCATAAGGACGTACCCTGTCAGAATTAGATTCGTGCTTTTCCTTTGTTCGCCCACTGAAGGTTGTTACTATGGAATGGAACATAAACACTAAACGATCTATCCTGGAATTTACTATGTAAACGATGTATGCGTTTTCACATATTCCACATAATAAGTTCTGACAAAACATTATAGCGTATTTCATCTATCATTTGTGAGGGTGGGTTTTCACAAAACCGTCAACAGGAGTAGATTGAACACGATTGACACTATCAATTGACAATGCATTGACATTTTACCCTCAAAATGATTAGATTAAAAACGCTGAATGAGTGTGTTGTAACTTGTATGTATTGTGGAAAAGCGTGTAAATTATGTAGTAAAATCTTACACGATATCAGTCACTATAATAAATGAAAATATTGCATATTGTTTATATTATGCCGAAAATAGTACTGTGTGTAACTTCCGGAAATAATGTTATGATGTGTATGTGCAGTTTTAGTTTTGATTTCGTTACTGTTTCTCTATGTTTCTCTAAAGTCTCTAACTTAAATTATTATGTATTTTAGACTTTACTTATTATGTATCGTTTATAGTTACCATGATATACATTTATCACTTTTGTAGTTCATTTATAACTGCATGAAGGGGTTTCCTGTTACATGTAGAGGTTTACATCCCTAAAACACCAGAGAAGATAATGTTGACTGAACTCACGTTCCCCGCAAGTACATGCTTATTGGGTATTGTTAGCTGTAATTTGTAGTGCATATTGTGACAATTCCAACTCCAACTGATGTACACGATGTGTAGCCACATAATAGGAAATATATAAATGTGTTTTCACTGGAGTGTACATGACAGCAGGGTACGAGTTCACTTTATTTAAATTATTTTAATACAGTGAAATTTCACTATACCGAACACTACGGGTACCATCGGCGTGTCCGGTATAGAGAGGTTCAACTGTACAACGCATGTACCTCAAAGCGCAGCTCTTCCAACAGGTCCATGCTGTGGGTCTGACAGCTGGTGATTGTTTGCTTACAGTGGCAAACTCGCTATACCGAACATATGGTCTTCGGTACAGCGAGGTTACACCTTACTTGTATTTGATTGTAGCCGGCTGTCATGTAAATAGTATAATAGTTATAGCGAACAGTATAGATATAGATGAAACAACTCGATCATCCCATCAGAATCCACTATATTTGACAACGTCCCCGACTTTGATGCGAAACGTCATAAATATAATACACGTGAGTATTTGTGCACAATTGTATTGAAATCTGAAATGAACTATGTAAAATCTGATTTAAAATCATTTTAATCGGAGTTTAGAAAAAAAAGTGGTGTTACGTAATAATTGAGTATGCAATACCACTTTCTTTTCTAAACTCCGATTAAAATGATTTTAAATCAGATTTTACATAGTTCATTTCTGATTCCAATACAATTGTGCACAAATACTCACGTATATATACTCCACCCCCTAAAAGAATAAACACATAATAAATATGTAACATGATTTCATACAATGAATGCATCAAAAGCGTAACAGAACACAATCGTAAATTAGCTCTCACCCCACCCCCCCTCACCGATATATGAAGGTCCCAAGCGATTAAAATGGAATATAGCTCCTCTGCATTCATTCCCGTCCCATACGTTGGTTATAGCGAACAGTATAGATATATGGTAGAGCATGTGTATTTTACAGGCTACAAGATGACCTGGCACGATGGCGGCGTATTCTCCTACAACAGTCGTGTTGTGCTATTCCCAGAGATAGATGTTGCTATATATGGCAGCACTAACGGACCCGGAGATAACATGGCACCTACGGCATTGGCCGCGACTTTCTCATATATATCGGACCAGCTGCTTGGATCTCCCTGGCTGAATGACACGACCTCTTGCACTTCCCTTAACCCTGGTTTACGCAACCGAAATTGAACTCAACCAAGCCTCACTTCTTAAACATGACCGCAGACTCATTGAAACAGTTTACTGGATCGTTTGGAAATCACATTCTACCTGATGTTAACTTCGTCTGCCTTGGTTCACAACTAATAGCTACAATGGGTACTTCAAACTTTACAGGAATCCTACATAAAACATCAGAGGCAGACGAATTTAGATTTGAGTTTACATACCCTTTGGAGTACGCATCAACTGACGTTAGATTTTAAGTTCAAAAGACCAGCCGGTGGTATGGGAGACGTAGTTTCATGTACGATGAAATATGAGGTCGACGTAACCGATACAAAAGGGGTTTCCATTCTTCAGAAACCAGGTGTGGGGATACCTGGTATTGTGGGGTAAGCAGTTTGGCAACTAACTCACAAAACCGAGGCTATTTTCAGCATAGATGAATTATTAGATACATTGCTCATTGGAGAGAAACAATCGACACGTTTCTTATTGTCGTATGGACGGTTCTGTTTGAATTGCAAATTCTAGTTCTTGTCACAATTCGCTTTCTGTTAATTACTTGTTTTTCCGTTATACTGCAATTGCTAATAACCTATATTGTTAATTTAAATCACTATATGGTTTGTAGAATATGAATATTAACTAGTGGAACGCTATTATATCGTTATATATCCGTGTCGGTTTCTTTTTATGAGCTGGGAGGATGAGAGGGTATGTGTCTCTTAACGATGCATGTACTTGTATTCATATCTATGACCAAGTTAACGACACATATTTGATATAGTGAAGTATATTAGTGAAGCATTACCAGACTGAACTATGTATAAATTTATTTTAATATGTATTCAACGTATGTACAGATGTGTAACGCTAAAAAGGAAAAAAATATGAAACTAATGACAAACAATCGATTTAATACACCGATACGCATCCGTACTGGATTTCGCACAGAACATCGCTATGGCTAGTTTCCATAATATCATGGATTTGTGTATGTGTGTTAACACTAACAAGAAACATAGAACTGACAACGAACTAAATAAAATTAATATTCCCCAAATCCCCTTGTGACTAATCGGAATGAGTATTCGTCCCGCGGGGAATTCGACCGAGGTTCTACGGCAATGTACTGCCAGACAAGGAGGTATTCTTTGTGTTTTTCATTTCTATCACAGATAATGCCGCTGATTTGCTATTAATATCTGCTCCATCGCTGGGGTATTTGTCTTTCAGAGATGTTTGTCCGTCCGACCGTCCAGAAGGCGGGAGTCTGTCGGAATAAACCGTCGGTAGACTAGATTCTTTCTTTTCATCCGTTCGCCCTCTGAAAATTGTAAAAATGACACAACTACTGTAGGACACAGCTACACAATGCTAACCCATGTATGCAAACGATATACGCGTATGATACCAAAGAACCAGCAATGCATGCTAATGCAATTGAATGTGTCAGTGAAAGATTGAAGCTAACTCCACTCTTCTCACATTGACACATCCAATTGCTGTGTCACACAAGTATGGTTATACTTCCCGTCTGTACGTATTCCCAAGGTATCCAGTTTTACATTTTGCCCGTTGGAGCTGGAAATCGGCCCCATTCTATATATAGTTGAAGCTGTGAGTGAAACAACAGTGCTAACTCCATCATGGTATGGGTACAGCGGAGGTTGCGGAGTATCCAACGCTGCACGACGTATTATTCATAAGTATCATATACGGTCCATTCCCAGGAAATTTAGTTTATTTAGAAATATTTCGTTACTGGCCTAGCTAAGATTGCAAATGAAATATAAATGAAGTTATTAACTTTCGGAAGAGAAGAATTCAGCAACACACAATACAATAATAATTGCGCAATGGCAACGCATACCCAACAAGACACAACAAGAAGAACACTTCTTTTTAAACATTTCCACAGAGACGGTATCGTTTACCTATGACTTCTCGGTGCGTGTACCGGCATTCCCTTCATGACGTCATCTGCGCTAAACGACCTCTTCGTTCGTTGCCATGGACTCCATCCCAGAATCCGCCGCCATTCCCATTGTCTGCATCCGGGATATTGGCAGCCGCATATCCACCGGAAAAGGAATGTCTGGTGGTGGCTGGTTCTCCTTCCAGTATTGTGCCCGGTCCACGAGTAATTCACGCCCGTGATTGGCTAAATAGCGAGTCTCAACAGCAGCGTTCGTCGGCATGGCTGCAAATAATACAAATGTAATTTACACTGTGATGAAGCATAGCGTTGTAATTTTGGCAGTTATGTACTTTATAATTACGTGTATCGTAAATGTATGAGTACATACAGTGGTAAAGCGACTTTAAAGATTGTTAGCATTTGTTGCTAGCTCTTTCGTTTCCTCGGTATATGAGAAGCCCAAAAGAGGCAGCAGAACAACAATCATAACGTAGTTATGGTAAAGAACCATGCTACCATACAGTCCTGGATTCACAGCTTAGATTTAGTTTTTGTTTCCTTGTTACTTGAAAGTTGAATCCGGTTATGCCCATTATACAAGCAGTAAGTTTAGCGATAAACATAATATGTGTAGGTAGTAGTGATAAGCCTGAGTGATTCTGGTAGGTTGAGGACCTGGCACCAGAACAGATTATTCTAATTTGAGGTCTGAATATATGTTTGCCTCTAACTATTCAGTTCTGATTTTGGGATTTTTCTCCATCTGTACAGGTGAAATATGCACCGTTAACCCGGCCTAAGATGACAGGCTGTTTTAAATACACCATTAAATACATGAAAAAATGCAGAGCCTTCAACAAGGCACAGCGTGTCCTACACTACCATCGGTTTACACTTCCCGAAATAAATCAGCACTACTAAAACTAAAATCAAAGTACTGAAAGTACTGAACATAGAGTACTACAAGATTAAACTAGATTGATTGATTTATTGTTGGTGTTGCAGTTTCATTAACCCTTAAAGGTACATGCCCACTCAGTAGGTACAAAATGTTCTTTACATCAGAGACATCATCTGAGACATTTCCTGGCAAAATAAACATTCATGCGCCATTATCCCACGTACTGATTGGCATTATTATACATGTTATATCAGACGTAAATGTACACACTGATATCAGGGGCGATAACCGTGTTTGCTTAAAATGTTAACGGACACTACTATTTAATCTCTGTATTAATTTATGATGTGCAATGATCATACTTTAAAATCAAAATCTGTCGAAAATATTATTTTTTCAGGTGACGCATTTCTTTAGTATAAATAATTAAAAAATGTCATGCCTCATTTGCATATGAAAATAGCCTGATACCACCGCCACTATCAGTAAAATAAATATTACTAAATGATTATATCTGTACACTGTATAGCAGGCACTTGTAACGTTTAGAAACTTGTTAGATTTTTTTTGTCGTATTTCAGTACTTGCATTAATATGGGTATTAATATAAGCTGGTTGTGTTATACTGTCATTAATGTGTTCCCTGACTGTAAGTTATCACCTTAAATACTGACTTATTGACCCCCTTCCCTGAACGTAGAATTGACACTCATGTTGGCGTGTATTGGCCACCATAGACAAATGTCAATCGGGCCATATTCAGGAATGTCACTAAAATCCACTGTAAATCCATCGATAGAGAGAGAGAATGAGGATTAAACATCAGTTAGACCTACGCGTGCGAGTTTTGTTTCGCACAGGTGTCGGGTGAGTTTAAAAATAGGCTGTCGGAATGTCAAACTTGATGTAGTTTGTGTGTTAAACGCGTCGCTTGTTTCGGAGAGTATTCGGAGGGGAGTTAACTCTGTTACTAAATTTAGCGATGACCGCACGATTCCAACGCGATTCCATTGGCTGTTTTATATGCAGATATTCTCAGCTGTCAATCACAGGCGTCCGCACCGCGGGGGGTCGTGGGCGGAGCCAAATGATCCCGCTCGATCGCAATACATACGGATACACATGTACCCTATGTAACTAGCGAAAAACAGCATATTCCTGACAAGAAGAACATTGCAGCCATTTGATCAGGACCTTGATGATAGGATCCTACGTCGACTGCTGAATTTATCTCTGATGATGGACTAAATAGATGAATTATACACGAGCTATAATTTAATATGATATTTATTAAACGAGATTAGTGATTTCCTAAGAAACGAGGGTATGCCGTGTTAAGATGATATTACATCAACAAAAATATTATATTATATGTATTGCATACTCACAACGTCATACATCAAAGCTATACTGGACACCTAACGTGTCACCTATACATGGCTATCTAACGCTATCTCATAGTTATTTATTTATTTGCATATAATGGTGTTTCACACACTGTATTAATACATTGTGAGAATCCATTTTATTCAACAAAACTCCATATCACATACCTTCCGTATCTATGTAGTAGTCGAAGTATTTCTTATCCTTGTACAATTCCAGTAGATATTTGCGCATGTGCCTGTCGTCACCGGACATAGGTCTCGTGTGGCCTGGCGTGAACATGCTCCCGCCATGCACCAATCGGAGATCACTTCCTGTCACGTCGCTCATGTTTACGACAATGGTGAACTGGTTTGTATTCGTCTAAGTTTTCCGGAGCTTTATTAAGCTATAAATAAATGAATAGTGTGATAATATGTGTTTCAGTAGTAATACTTAGTTACATATACTAAACATATAAATGGATAGTGTGGCACACTTAGTCTGATAGTTATAGGTCGATAGCATTGATGTCATATCTACTGTGATTGTATTATAAGTGCACATTAGAAAAGCTATCAGCCGCTAATAATAATACTAAACCTGGTCATATATTAAAGAAAATCTTCAAAGGAACAAATGAATGACTAGAAGTATTGTAGTTAAGCGCCTTAAGAAGCTAACATAGATACGATTGTTATATATTACATTCACAATATAAAGACACTTATATCAATAGATAAACAATGTAGATTTATATCGTCATAATTTGAGTTCTAGAAATGTTAACTGGATATTTGGAAATCGGAAGAAAAAAACATGGCTTAATATTAAATGTGTGTGCAGAAATAACTGTTGTGGAAATGTTAGACACATACATGTATCTCCAGAAAAGTATTCAATATTCAGTGGTTGTTACATATACTTTAAGTTATTGGATTGCTGTGCACATTGTCAAGCAGCAGTTCACATATGCTTGTCTCTGGTGTATATATATATTCATGCATACCCGTCTGAAACCTCCACCCACTAAGATGAACTCGTCATCTGACCCCAGATTCCTCCGTCCTTGGGTCGGGGATCCCCCGCCATGCTGTATAATGGGCCCTTCTGCCGGGATACCCTGCTCTGCTTTGGGACTCGGCTTTATTCCTGTGCAACCGAACACATGTTGGCAAACTTATTAAGGAATTATATACACAAAGAAGACAGAAGAGCTCAGGTAAATTATAATAATTGTAACTATTTCAGACCATATGAAGCAGACAAGCGTGCAGTGGTATACACCCGTCTGCGTTAATCTTACGCAGATTATCCAACGTTTCTGAACATCTATTGACAGTGCCAACCTGCAGACAAGCTGCTTGATTTCCAGCACAATATTCAAGTGTTTTGAAATAAAGAAATTGACAAATATTGGCAAGATTAGCGCAGGCAATAGTGCAATCACATAGTTTTCAACAGTCACCATGGCCTGGCGCACTCTTTGAATAGCGGTGTACGATCCCCCGTTGACATTTCTCTCCATAGTTAATAACATAGCATCATGCTCTATGCAATCCGTTCTATACTATGAAACATAGTCGATGTTTTTGAAAAACCGAAAAGAAAACCCTACTAGGCTAAACGGGTTTGCTATCCGATCATGCGCGAGATGGACAACTAACATCATGATCCTAATTAGTCTAATAATGCCAGAGTAAATGTCAGAATGATCATATAGTGGGATATGAGTTTGAATGGTTGACATAATTGCTTCTGAGAATAAATTGCAAAACAAATCAAGACTTACAAGACAGGTTAAGAGATCCATGTCAAATTCCCCAAAACGACGATCAGACAATATACATCGCAATTACATTTTTCTACATTTGTGTATATCCATGATAAGCTTAAACTGCATGAAATGGTTTAAAATGTCCGTGAATAAATACGACAAAGCAGGGTTACTTGCATATCCATCAGCGATGCTATCCTTACATTTCATCGGCGTAATGTTCTGGAGAAACCGCTTAAACGGCTGTGTTTCCCTCTTTACTCGTCCATCGTCGAAGATATCGGACCGCATCACCATGTTGGACATGGGTGGCGATTTAACCGACTGGCTTCTTTCAACGACAGGCTTTTCCTGTCGCTCAATTTGTGCGTTATCGACGTAAAATGACTCTGGTGTGACTCCGCCCTTCTTGCCCACGAAATACACATGGAAGCAACGCGTTTTAAAAGGCTTATGCAACCGACGATACATATCAAACTATTGAAGATGCATCTACTATACAAATGTCTGAATGAGAATGAGAAGCCATAACCGGATCTAACCAATATTTTTTTTACTTTTCCACGTACAAGGATCACTAAAATAGCTGCACTAGTATTTTCACATATACCGATGTTATGCCTGTACAACGATCCAAAATCTGTATTACGGGAGACGGACTTATGAATATGTTCTAAAGATGGTTTCTCTAATCTGGAATAATTTTGTAATCTACACGGAAAGTTGACGACAAGTACAAAAAAGTGCTCCAAAAGAGCTTCAATAATTATGTGTGTTCCTTAGAGAACAGGGGGCAGTTTCACTAAACTAAAATGTTCGTAAGTGCAAAATTATGATAGTCTGTACATTTCACATTAACAATGTGTTCTTGTAAACAATTATTGGATTTAAAAAAATTTTTGAGCATATGCTACATATTTGGGTAATCTTGTATTCTATGTTCTTTGAATATTCCGCCATTCGTTTGAAGACAAATAATAAGAAAGAAATTGGCGTGTGTGTACTGACACAATCTCATTCATCTTCTGCATCACTAACATAATGTTCAAACTGCTTTACTATTTGATATAACCATCGAATCAAGCTAGCAAGCAACAATATGCCACAACAGCACGTAAAACTGTAGTGTAGTACATGTCTGTATGTTACGGACGAGTCTCATTTGCTAGACATTCGCTATAACTTAAAGGCATCAGTCATAATTATTTGGTATTAATACTGGTTTACCACCGTTGGATGATAAATGTGATACCACAACCACGCTAGCCCGGTATTTGCTATTTATTTGATAGGTTAGAATCTGACATGGCACGATGGCGGTTTGTATTCCTACAACAGTCTTGTTTGGCTATTCCCAGAGATGAACGTTGCTATATATGATAACACTAATGGACCGGGTGACAATCTGGCACCTACCGCATTGGCCACGATTTTCGACTTCATATCGGACCAGCTGCTTGGTGAATCTCCCTGGCTAAATGACACAACATCATGCAACTTCCCGTAACCCTGGTACAGCCGAAATATAATTCGACTACGCGACACTTCTTGAACATGACCGAAGACTCGTTGAAGCAATATACGGGGTCTTTTGGCAATATCCCCCTACCTGAAGTCGCGTTGGATGGTTCACAAATAGTAGCTACAATTTGTACTTCAAATATTACCGGAATTCTACATAAAACATCAGAAACAGACGAGTTTAAATTTGAATTGACATACCCCTTGAAATACGCATCGACAGACGACAGACGGTTCATTAATATTAAGTTCAACAGACCAGCAGGTGGTATGGGTGACGTCGTTTCATGTACAGTGAAGTATGAGGTCGACGTCACCTATACAAAAGGGGTTTCCATTCTTCAGACACCAGGTGTAGGCATTCCTGGTATTGTGGGGTAACCAGTTTCGCAACGAATTAACACAACCGAGGTTATTTTAGTGTACTATATTTGGTATTGCCACATTGTTTATTGAATAAAACCATCGATCATTTGCTTACTGGCGTATTGACAGTCGTGTATGAGTTGTTGAAAATCCTATTTCTTGCAATAATTTCGCTTCACATAGTATGATATCATAAATATGAAACAAAAGAATGATATTATATCGTTCCGATATCCGTGTTGGTTTCTTATTATGAGCTGGGAGGATGTACAGGTATGTGTATCTTAACGATGTATCTTTACTGATACATGTATTCATACCGATGGCCAGGTAGGTGAAAGCCACATATTTTGTATAGTTCAGATTGAAATATATATATAAATACTGCCGCATGATGTTGTGCTTATACATGACATGCATGTGTAGATTTAGTATGATCTGTATTGTAGTCTTATATTGATTTCACAAGAAACGTGGCTAAACTGGATTAATAAATATCATATTAAATCAATAACACTGTTATTTCATGAAAATTAAAGTATACTTTTCTAGCAAAGTATACTTTGAGGGAGTAATCATTTACTTTTTTCCCGAAATGCATTATTTCATATAGAACTAACGACTGCATATATTTGATGATTAAAAGTATACAGAATAATTATACTGAAAGTTATTACATTATCACAGCCAAAATGGCTGTGATAATGTAATAAATTCAGTATAATAAAAATTAATAAATTTATCCTTAAATTGAAAATGTCTGCCTCTAAGTATACTTTTATAGATAAGTATACTTTGCAATGTTGGTGAACTAGACTACTGACCACCAGCACGTTGTCCGTAGAGGAGGCAAAATACTATTTATTACACTAGTATGTGTACTAAATATGATTTTAAACACTGTTAATACACTGTGAAATATGATTCTACACTACCGCCAGCGCTAATCCTGTCATTATATGTCTATTTCTTTGTTTTAAAATACTTGAATATTGCTCTTGAACTCAAGGAAGACACTCAGTAGCTTGATTGACTGAGTCTGAGCTGTGCTCAGACAATCAAATTGCTTGATTGTAAGTTGGCATTGCCAATATATATTTAGAAGCGTTTGTAATATTGGCAAGATTAACGCAGTTGGTTGTGTATACAATAAGATAAACTAATAAGCCTCGTTCTGCCAGTGTTTCAAGGTGGGTCACATACTATTGCACAACATATGTTTAAATAACCACATGCCTATTTCACTGGGTACCATGATATGGCGTTCTATATTCCGTCGCAGTTTGTTTTGTATAAGTAGGCCACTGTATAGTAAATATTTGCTTATATCGGGCTTTACATGTACGTGCACAGTGGCAATCTTAAATGTATACGTTTAGTATATTTTCAGAAAGTTGACGTCTGTGCGGCTGTAATAGTAGGTGCTCGTGACGTTTTTTGTCGAGATTTATAAATAGGTTACCGACCTTGGAAAGTCGCGAGTAACTTAGAACTGCTTCAGTGGCATCATTGGTGCTAGAATTGGTGGAATTTATCGGTGTTACGTCACGTTGATTAGTTGGCGTCAAGCCGATAAGTTCCGCCATATATAACACGTCTTTGTCTACCCTGTTCTAGTTTTCATTGTCTCCTTAATCTCTAATGTATCATTTACCCTTTTCATGCTGAGGATACGCCATTTTGTTTGTGGAAACTCCTAAATATTTTATTTATATTAGCTCAGAAATATATGTCGCGACCACCATTAGAACCGTATCGTCGAGGCTGTTCAAATTAGTGGTCACAACATATACTTTCATTGAGAAATAAAAATAAATAAATAATAATTTTAAATTTCATACCCGTAAAGGTGTATTCCGAAAGGAATGGGTTACTGTATTTTATCCCGTCAACTCAGTGCGTATGTGCCGTGAAACACGGTGCCGTGAAACATTTTTGATATCCAGTCAATACAATTTTGCATTTTACAGCCATTTGTAGGTGTTGACGGGATAAATAGAATAGTATGTTAGTGCCGTGAATGGGAAAAAATATCTGGCGCGGCACGGAAACGGGATGTTTCCTGAGCCTTGCCAGATATTTTTTCCCATTCACGGCACTAACCTACTATTCTCTATTTCGCATAACCAAGTTATATGTATATGATGTATGCATTTTTGGAATATGGTAAATGTATGTTAATTAAAATGCCAATGCGCAGGTTATATTAAAGGTTTCCTGTTTCGGCAAAAGTTTCTCGGTTCGACATTGTCACATACGCATACAGGCTGCACGAAGGACAAACGTCAAAGCGGATTGGACATTTCTCGAGTTGACATTGAAATAGTGCTAGCGTCATCATGCAAAACTCCGCTGAAATGCGCACAATGTTTTTAAACAAAACTCGTATGGTTACCGAGTCGAGAACCAATTAATATGAAATAATTGTATTCCTAAGAAGCTATTCGGATGATTAATACGTGTATGATGTTAGTTGCGAAATTAACTGGCGATATTGTGTATTTAGCTGTGACCGGAGAAATGGGTCTTATGGGATTTATTACGAATGTAGCTCCTGATCAAATAGCACATTAATGTTGCCTGATAACTATATATATATTGTTAGAAGCATGACGGATGGTTCATTGATGGAATGGCGACCAGTGCAGATCCTAGTCAGATTGTACGACTGCACATGCTGATCTGGGTATACGCTGGTCGTAAACCCATAACGGCCCATTTCCCCAGGCATAGCCACATATTGCAATGACAAATGATGCCTTATTGAGTGTTTGCGCAGTGTAGAGGATGCTCAGCTATAAGTATCCTTATCTTGCTAAGTACACTTTGACAGAGACATTTTAAATTCAAGGATAAACATATTAATTTTTCTTATACTGAATGTATTACATTATCACAGCCATTTTGGCTGTGATAATGTAATAAATTCAGTATAATAATTCTGTACATTTTTCATTATCATATATATGCAGTCGTTAGTTCTATATGAAATAATGCATTTCAGAGAAAAAATGATTACTCCCTCAAAGTATTCTTAACTAGATAAGTATGCTTAGCAATTTGTGGCGAAATCGGCTACTGACCTGCCGTCATGCATGCGCATGCTGGTCTGCCACTGCGATTGCCGCAAACCAGATACGCCCATTTATGATACATACATGACGCGTTTTGACAAAACGGACAACTTAGCGTTCCGACCAGTCTATAATTATATCACTTTGTGCTTTTATACACTTTCCCTTCATCGCAAATAACGTCGATACGAAATACCAACATACGGAATGTCAAACGCATTTGACATGGGTGTATGCCAATTTTCTTGCAACATATGTTTTTGTGCAGGGCATCTCTGATACCACGATATATTCATCCGCATCGTATGCGCTATTTTCAAATGATTAAATAGGTATCTTAAAATATTTCAAAATCACGTAAGCGTGGTTTTATTGTGAATTGCGACCATATAAAAGTAACCTTCTCATATAAATACGGTGTTTACTTATAAATCTCATCGCCAAAGTAGACATTTTGAATTGTCAAGGAATACATTTAATTCATGATTTCTCACTTTTAACTAGTCGTTATTTTATCGCCGGAATAATTGACGTTTTTACTAAATAGTACAATATGGACTCATTCGTCTCTCCGTTACGTATTTTAATATGTTGTCTGTTGATCCCGCGACTAGATGCGGCAGTATTTTCGGCAAACTTTGAGACTGAGTTACGGTCGTTTGTTAACGCCACCATGCGCTGCCGTGTCGTGCCAGGGATGACGTTATCTGTCGTTAAAGGTTGGTATTTGATTTTTTAACTATCACATTTAAAATAATTCACAATGTCTGTTCCTATACGCTTTGTTCTTTTCACGGTACTGGCAGCTACGCTATTTCATATTGACTTGGACCGGACTTAATGAACGTCATGCGCCGAGTCCGATCTTACAATAGCTACAGTGGGGTCAGCGTGTATGTGCACACACGAACGAACACGACAGGTTGGAACCAACCTGTCGTGTTCGTTCATGTGTGCACATACACGCTGACCCCACTGTATAATTGTAAAGTTTTATTTTCTTAATTTTGATGCGGTTGAGTGATAAATGCATTACATATACATGTATTAATATTACGCTATTGAAAAGTAGAGTTCAAAAACAGTGTATACATCCGTTATGGGAGTTGTTGTATGTATACAATAACTGAATGTCCTGTAGCCGATTTCAACAAAATTTCAAAGTAAACTTATCTGGCAAAGTATACTTTGAGGGAGTATTCATTTATGCATTATTTCATATAGAACTAACGACTGCATATATTAGATGATTAAAAGTATGCAGAATTATTATACTGAATTTGTTACATTATCACAGCCAAATGGCTGTGATAATGTAATAAATTCAGTATAATAAAAATTAATAAATGTATCCTTAAATTGAACATTTCTCCCTCAAAGTATGCTTCGCTAGATAAGTATACTTTGCAATGTTGGTGAAATAGGCTACGGGACGGCGTATGGTAAATAAAGGGGTCAGTGGAATAAGGGTGGCTAACTCTCTCAAGGAGCTAGGATGTTTCTTCCACGGACCCATTCATATAAGATGCATTCTGGCTTACACAATTGTTTTAGTTGATTGACTGTTATTAATAACAATCATTATTATCATATAACTTGTTTGCAACGGAGATGACTTAAAATCTTTGGCATTTTGGCATCCCGTTGCCTGGATAAAACAAGTCGTACATGGTTAGTCAAGAATAATGGAGAGATGGGACACATGTACTTCCAGACATAGGTATATTCGTTTAAACAATGCAACATGCGTGCTACCACAATCGCACTACGTGACAGGAAGGATCAGGCGTAATACATCGTACTTGCAATATATTTTTTTTTTCAGTAGCCGATTTCACCAACATTGCAAAGTATACTTTTCTAGCAAAGTATACTTTCAGGGAGTAATCATTATTTTTCCTGAAATGCATTATTTCATATAAAACTAACAACTGCATATATTTGATGATTAAAAGTATGCAGAATTATTATACTGAATTTATTACATTATCACAGCCAAAATGGCTGTGATAATGAAATAAATTCAGTATAATAACAATTAAAAAATTTATCCTAAAATTTAAAATTTCTCCCACAAAGTATATTTTGCTAGAAATGTATACTTTGCAATTTTGATGAAATCTGCCACTGGTAGTCGAATTTGGCGATTTAACTTGGTATCGTGACTCTGTCTTGTAATATTTAGGTTCCGAAGTGTGGTCGGAAGGATTTGGTACGGCGGACTTTTCAAGTAGACGGATGGTGAATGAAACAACATTATTCGATGTCGGATCTGTGACCAAGTCATTCACTGTGACTCTACTCGGGATTCTGTTGACGGAAAAGGGGTAAGGTTGCTACACTGCTAGCTACGTTAATTAATGTCTGGCACCAGTAGCCCATTTCATCAAACTTGCAAAGTATATTTATCTAGCAAAGTATATTTTGAAGGAGTAACCACTGCATATATATGATCAAAAGTATGCAGAATCATTATATTGAATATTTTACATCACCACAGCGAAAATGGCTGTGGTAATGTAATAAATTCAGTATAATCAAAATTAATAAATTTATCCTTAATTTGAAAGATTTCTCCTTCAAAGTTTAATTTGCTAGATAAGTATACTTTGCAATGTTGGTAAAATAGGCTACAGCTAAGGGCACAACATTCAGATTGTATTGTACTTTCAATGCTGACTAATGTGCTCCCCAAATTCAGGTGCAATCCCGTCTTTATATGACCTTACTGTTAGACGGTCGTAAAACCACAATTAATGATTCAATCGACCAGTTGTTGTAAATTGTTATCAACATTTATTGTAAATGTGAACTAGTTTATATTGGCCGAACATGAGCTCACACAGCACAGGCTCCGCCAATCAAAATGTCCAAAACGGAGCATCTTTGACCACTATTGGTAGTTTATTTCATTATTTACGTCTCATAAACTGTACAACATAACATACACACCAGTTATACAATATATAATGCACAGTTGCCATTCGATATAGAATTATAAGAGACGACTCACTTCTACTCACCACATCGCCGTTTAAAATAACCTATGTACACTTCAATTTGGCGTTTAATTTATGGTGGTAAGTTGGTCTGTTGTCTAACACGTTCAACGTTTGATTTGCTGAACTATTTGTCAGGTTGGACTGCACAGCGAAGGTCACAGACATGCTGCCACATGTCACATGCCCCAGTCTATAAGTGACATTTAGTTTAGCGGTGCTAAGATGCGTTGTGATGAACTATGACACACATGAACAGGTGTTATAAAACATTTGCCAAGTACACTTTTTCTGGTATTCGTGTTCGGGGATTATCATGGATCGCTTGCCTATATCTTATCATGTGTAGCTGTAGCTGGGACATTAAACAGTTTAACTTTTGCTTCATCAGGTTGGACTGGACGGCGAAGGTGACAGATATACTGCCAGCTGGATACAAGTTCATTGATGACTACCGAACAAGGGAGCTAACTCTCAAAGACCTGGCGAGTCATAGAACCGGACTGGCGAGATTGGACATAGGATGGGTAGCGGGTATACCCTCATCAATTTCACGGGCGGACTTCTGCAAGTAAGTTTTGGCTCACCGCATATATAGTAAATACATGGTTAGTGCCGTCGAATATAAAATATATTCGGTTGAGTCTTAGACAGCTTTATTGGGGCGAGCTTTAGCGAGCCCCTATAAAGTTGTAGCGAAAAAATAAAGGCAAAAACGGCACTTCATGTATATTAGGCTACTTCTGGTATATTAATTTGCTTCAGATATAAACAACATTTATTCAAACCCCTTTATTATGCTACATGGAGCAATGGTTGCGGTATAAATGTGTATTTCCGTCTGTAGATGACCCTACTTTTGAAAGGACGTAACACTTCAGCCAATCAGTCAAGCTCCCCATACAGCTGCTGTCCCGTTTGTATATGGCCTTACTACTCAACAGTCGTAAAGCCCAATCGATTGATTAATCAATCAGTCAATTAATTAATCAAATCGATCTTTCCACATATGTGCATTTACGTGTGTGTTTGTGTGTGTGTGTTTGTGTGTGTGTGTGCGTGCGTGTGTTTGTGTGTGTGCGATTGTGTGTGCGTGCGTGCGTGCGTGCGTGCGTGCGTGCGTGCGTGCGTGCGTGATATTGCTGTTGAACGGACGTAGATCCCACTCAATCGATGATCGATCATTCATTCATTCACTTAATCAATCAATCAATCAATCAATCAACAAATCAATCAATCAATCAATTAATCGTTCATTCAATCAATTATTCACTCAATCCACTGATCAATCAATATATCGATCGATCAATCAATCAATCAATCAATATATCAATCAATATATCAATCAATCAATCAATCAATATATCAATCAATCAATCAATCAATCAATTAATCAATTAAACAACCAATCTTTCAATAAATCAGTCTCCACATACATGTGCATTCCCGTCTATATGTTGTGACATTGTTGTGAAGTAAAGCCCCAATCACTGTATCAATCAATGATATATTTTAGGAGGATTGCATTCCTTCCGGAGTCTAAACCGGTCCGGGACAGTTACCTTTACAACAACTACATGTACATGATGCTGGGTCAAGTGGCAGAAACACTCGGCGGTGATACGTGGGAAAACCTGATGACGTCAAAGGTGTTGCAGCCAATAGGAATGACGAGCACTAGATATCTCTCGACTCCTGATGATGTCATGAAAGACGATGTTGCGCACCCATATATCTACCTAGTAACAGATGCGAAATTTCATCCGGGAACTGTTCCATTGTACAGGTACATACCCAACCGCCTGCGTCAACAGCAATCAATGTTGCGTAAAACCGACATATTCCGCCAATTCCCTGAAAGTTGTTATAAAGGGAGGTGCTTCTGATTATACTTGTTCTGTAACCTGTTTATATAACTGTGGTCTATACTAGCACATGACGTCGACCGCGACGCTTTTGCATTAAAATATACAACATAAGCCCTACTCCCCAGCCACTCAGCCACACCTATTGTGTATTTATAAATTTACAGAGTACATCCCATTGATGCTGCTGCTGGAATCATGTCTAACGCGGTCGACATGGCAAAGTACATGCGGTTCCATATGGACAATGGCAAGACAGCCGTTGGTACCCAGCTCCTAGACAGAGGTCTTCTACTAGAGGCTTACATCCCTAAAATACCAATAAATGTGATGCTGACCAAACCCATGTTTCCTGCAAGTACCGTGCATATTGGATATGGTTACGGATGGGTTGGCAGCACATACAGGGGTAAGTTTATGCCTATAAAAGACAGCATTGTGGTGCTGGCAACCCGGCATATCCAGTGTTAGTGATCAATATATATTGCGTCAGATCTGTCTTTGCGGGTGTTCATGTGTCTCCTTTGGGTAATCTTGTTTTCTATGTTCTTCGAATATTCCGCCGACCCCACACATTCGTTTAAAGAGAAATAATAAGAAAGCCATTGACGTGTGTACTGACAGCATCATTAACATAATGTTCAAACGGCTTTACTATTTGACACTATGCCACAACAGCACGTAAAACTGTCTTGTAGTATACGCCTACATTTCCTGCATATTTATTTTCTTGCCGTATGTTACGGACGAGTCTCATTTTATAGACATCGTTACAAGATATCAGTCATAATTATTTGGTAGTAATACTGGTTTACTAACGTTGGTTGATAAACTTGAGCCCGGTAGTTTGTATTTATTTGATAGGTTACAAGCTGACATGGCACGATGGCGGTTTGCATTCCTACAACAGTCTTGTTTGGCTATTCCCTGAGATGGACGTTGCTATATATGGTAACACTAATGGACCTGGCGGCAAACTGGCACCTACCGCATTGGCCACGATTTTCGACTTCGTATCGGACCAGCTGCTTGGTGAATCTCCATGGCTAAATGACACAACATCATGCACCTTCCCGGAACCCTGGTACACGCAACCGAAATATAATTCGACTACGCCACACTTCTTGAACATGACCGAAGACTCGTTGAAGCAATATACGGGGTCTTTTGGCAATCACCTTCTACCTGACGTTGAAGTCGCGTTGGTTGGTTCACACATAGTAGCTACGATGGGTACTTCAAATATTACCGGAATTCTACATAAAACATCAGAAACAGACGAGTTTAAATTTGAATTGACATACCCCTTGGAATACGCATCAACAGACGCCAGACGGTTCATCAATATTAAGTTCAACAGACCAGCAGGTGGTATGGGTGACGTCATTTCATGTACAATGAAGTATGAGGTCGATGTCACCTATACAAAAGGGGTTTCTATTCTTCAGACACCAGGTGTAGGCATTCCTGGTATTGTGGGGTAACCAGTTTCGCAACTAATTAACAAAACCGAGGTTATTTTAGTATACTAGATTTGGTATTGCCACATTGTTTATTGGAGAAAACCATAGATCATTTCCTATTTCTTGCAATAATTTCTCTGGTAAAGACTGTATATTGTCTTTTACTGTATCAATCTAATTAGTAATTTGAATCACCATATAGTATGATATCATGAACATTAAACGAAGGAATGATATGAGCCGCGTCGCGAGAAACCCTGTCTTCGGGAAATTTATGGTCAATATGACACTTTGTTACTATCACAAAGGTATTTGTATGATGAATTGAACGCTTTTTATTTGATCATGATATCTTCAATATTCATGAAGATATTATACAATTATTTTATACAACACCACATTGCAGGTTGTTTGAGCAAAGGAGACGTAACGTAAAAGCGACGTCAAGCGAAGTAAAAACGACTTTACAGTATCTACCGTTACACATAGAGTATATGCCAACATTTACAACAGTTTGCAAATTTACATAATCGAACTAGAAGCATGTTTGGCATTGAATAATGAATGTAAAGATGAATGAGCTTGAGTATGTTGGTAACACATGAATGTGCAAAGCGACAAAGTCAAACCGGCAAGTTCATGTACCAGCAAGTGTGAACGTGTGCTGGTATGCGGATTATGTACGTTGTGTTTACTGAGCGTTTTAACAATTTATGATTGTAGAAATCCACGGAAGTATATTGATTAACTGATTGGTTGATTTGGTATATACGACAGTTTCGTTCAACACATACAAATGGAAATACACATGTATACGGGGAGAACAGCAGGTTCAACATTAAATTACATTAAAACTAGAGCACAGTCGATGGCGCGCCATTGCAATATACCCACTATTCACAAATGTGAAGTCAAAAAGGGGGAGATAATCCATGTCTGGGGTCGAATCAAAAATCAAAATTCACTTTGCGCATCTACACACCATAAGGAAGGCACACACCAAGTTTCAAGTCCCTACCTATTACAGTTAAAAAGTTTTACTTCTCACAAGAAACGTGACGGACGGTCAGACAGACGGGCACCCGTGACAAAATGAATATACCCATTTTCTTTTTTTAAATAGTGAGTATAAAAAAACTGTTTGCTCTGATAGGCAGTGTTCATGTCTGATGACAGGCACTCTTACTTCAATGCGGTACTCACTATGAGAGCAAAAGCCTCCATCGCTTACATGTAATTTCTACTCCATCGAAGTCTCTCACTCGCCTAGTGGTAGATCACCTTCAAGGGTAGTGTGTAGAAGTCTGCCACATATGGACCAAATGGCTATGGTAACATATTTGAGACATTTGTTACCACAATATCAGATTGTACTACCACCAACTTGTGTTTGTTTTGGGAGTGTTTCGGTAGCAGTTTGTCTTTTGGAGACTCAACTAAAAATGCGAGGGTCCCAAAGTATGAAGAAATGAGAGGGGGGGGGGAGATATAAAATAATAATAAGACCCCAAGTCAAGAGATCCTTGATAATCGCCGAACAGTACTAGAAGAATCATTTCAATTGCTAGTGCGCACAGTCTTATTGTATGTGTGTAACGACTTGACAATATTTTCACTCACAAGCCATGACACTAATGTCCCCAACATGTTGCGTTGAAATATAATTCCACAGTTACTGATTCTAGTTCTTGACTTTTTGTATTATTGTATTTGTGTCACGACTTGACATATTTTCACTCACGGTCCATGATACTAATGTCCCCAACATGTTACCGTGAAATTTCATCCCACCGTATCTAGTCCTTGTATTAACATGACACACATGTTAGCGTACATTCAGATTGAAGCTTTTCATATTCAGAGAAACGTCGAATGTTCACGACATTGTCCCGCTTACAGCTGTACTTGGAGCACCTGCTGAAAAATCTGGACCTTACAATATCTGCAATAAATGTACGATCGGCGACCCATATCTTGTCGGCATTTGAGAAAGGATTCCCCAGTGACTGAATGGTGGACATCGTATGTTCTGATCGTATATGCACAGATGAGACTGATCTGTGTCTATACTAGTCGTAACATCCATTGTTTTGTTTTGCAGGAGATATTTTGTCTTAAAATTGGTAAAGATTGCGGTAAAGTTAAATTGTATACATTATATTAGAAAGAAAGAAATGAGCAATAGGCTGAAAATTTGCTTCTAGATAACCAGATCTGAAACATGTAATTGTGCGGGAAACCGGGCACAGGCTACATAGGTCTACAAATATGAAGCCCATTATTTGTATGTAAATAAAAAATGTAGCTTCCACAGAGTTTTCACCTGAAAATGGTGGTCGATAACAATTAACGGGGACAGTTATCTGTAAACTGTGTGAAAGAAAATATTTTGTCAAAATAACTGAACATAAAAAACATATGTCAATAACAGACAAACATTTGTATATGTGATATCAACAGCAAAGTAATAAACGAAAATTATCCTTACGCCGTTATTGTTAATAAAAACGTACATGTATACAAGATACACTCCCGCCTGCGATTCTCTTACCAAGAATTGCAATCCAGTGGTCCTTGAATTGCAATTCGTCCCCTCTGAAATTGCAGTCTAATTGCGGTCCAATCGCGGTCCCGTTTTTGCGGTCATTCTTTCGCGATACCGTTTGTGCGGTCATTCTTTCGCGGTCCATTTTGTGCGGTCATTCTTTCGCGATACCGTATGTGCGGTAATTCTTTCGCTATTTGCGCTTCTTTCTTCTTTCTTCCGCCTTCGTCGAAATTAAAGACCATCCGGTTATTGGTCTAATTTTATAAAAAATGTTAACTGCCATGAACACACATAAAGCGGATATAACAATTTGACTTTAAGCAACGTAACATGATTCTAGTCATGCTACGGGTTATTTAATTAAATCAGATAGAGTATATTCAAAAAAGGCTGAAATTATGCCAAACTCAAAGCTCAAATTTTGTAAAAAAAATCGCGATAGGCGGCCATTACGTTGCCTTGATACGCAAGTGGGCAAACTTGATTAAGCTAAAATTGCGTTTGGAAAGACTCGTCCGGGACATCCCTGATTACGATAAACAAAATGTTAATAATATGTGAAATATATACACCTCATTCTACTATTTATGTATATTTTATTGCATTTTAAATGGCTAAATACAGATAGGAAAATATATCTTTTCGTCAGAAAAAATCAACTATTTTGATGTTTTTGCCGCATTGGTCAAGCAGAGCGGTCTGCTGGTTTGACCGCAGAGCGCAGCGTAAAGCGGTCATTCTCTTACCAAGAATTGCAATCCAGCGGTCCTTGAATTGCAATTCGTCCCCTCTGAAATTGCAATCTAATTGTGGTCCAATCGCAGTCCCGTTTTTGCGGTCATTCTTTCGCGATACCGTTTGTGCTGTCATTCTTTCGCGGTCCAGTTTGTGCGGTGATTCTTTCGCGATACCGTATGTGCGGTCATTCTTTCGCTATTTGCGGTAAGATCTTAGCGTTACGCGTATATATACACCTACAGTAGCGCTTTTCTGCTCCTTACCTATTTTTATATACTAATATCGTATACATATCGTAATCGTCTAGTATTGGTATATTTAATGAGCATATCGTATGATCATATAATATTGGTATGTTTGTACCGGATCATCGTATAGTACAGTTTGTTTACATTATACAAACGTACTATACGAATATTATACAAACATACGATATCCGTTCGTATATACGATATATCCGTAAGGATATGGTATGAATATACAGTGGGGTCATCGTGCGGTTAAAATATACCGATGCACCGGTTCATTTCGCATGTAAACATTCGGTTTTCATTTCGATCATCTGCCACAATTTTAAGTTTTTCAAAATGAATACATTTTCAGTTTTACGATACAGAAACAATTTAAAACTGAGGATTGTGAAGTACGATATCACAGTGCATATACATGTGTGTTCAATACAGTAATTCATCAGTAATTCATCATTGATCACAATGATTGATCACAATGATCCTCCACACACACCAGCCATCTACATTTGGCGTCCTAAAAGTTCCGGTCTATATCCCACAGTGGGAACAATGTGTATCACCACCACCACCAGTTTTTGTCTATAACTACACAACACCACCCCCCGCCACCCCGACCACCGCTTCTGTCTGTAACGCAGGATGACGTGGCCGACTGATCAAGTGCTAAACTAGTCCTGGTGCGATGGCCGACTGATCAAGTGCTATACTAGTCTTGGTGCGATGGCCGACTGATCAAGTTCTAAACTAGCCTTGGTGCGATGGCCGACTGATCAAGTCCTAAGCTAGTCATGGTGCGATAGCCGATTGATCGAGTGCTATGCTAGTCCTGGTGCGATGGCCGACTGATCAAGTGCTAAACTAGTCCTGGTGCGATGGCCGACTGATCAAGTGCTATACTAGTCCTGGTGCGATGGCCGACTGATCAAGTTCTAAACTAGCCATGGTGCGATGGCCGACTGATCGAGTGCTATACTAGTCCTGGTGCGATGGCCGACTGATCAAGGGCTAAACTAGTCTCGGTGCGATGGCCGACTGATCAAGGGCTAAACTAGTACTGGTGCGATGGTCGACTGATCAAGTTCTATACTAGTCCTGGTGCGATGGCCGACTGATCAAGTTCTAAACTAGTCCTGGTGCGATGGCGGACTGATCGAGTGCTATACTAGTCCCGGTGCGATGGCCGACTGATCAAGGGCTAAACTATTGCTGGTGCGATGGCCGACTCATCAAGTTCAAAACTAGTCCTGGTGCGATGGCCGACTCATCGAGTGCTAAACTAGTCCAGGTGCGATGGCCTACTGCTGAAGTGCTAAAGTAGTCCTGGTGTGATGGCCGACTGATCTAGTTCTAAACTAGTCCTGGTGTGATGGCCGACTGATTGAGTGCTATACTAGTCCTGGTGCGATGGCCGACTGATCAAGTGCTAAAGTATTCCTGCTGTGATGGCCGACTGATCAAGTGCTATACTCGGCATGGCCGACTGATCACGTGCTATACTGGGCATGGTGAGATGGCCAGCTGATCAAGTGCTATACTGGGCATGGTGCAATGCGCGACTGATCAAGCGCTATACTAGTTATGGTGCGATGGCAGACTGATCAAGTGCTCTACTAGTCCTGGTGCGATGGCCGACTGATCAAGTGCTATAATCTGCATGGCCGACTGATCACGTTCTATACTGGGCATGGTGAGATGGAACCCCAAATCTGATCAAGTGCTATACTGGGCATGGTGCAATGGGCGATTAATCAAGCGCTATACTAGTTATGGTGCGATGGCAGACTGATCAAGTGCTCTACTAGTCCTGGTGCGATGACCGACTGATCAAGGGCTAAATTAGTCCTGGTGCGATAGCCGACTGATCAAGTTCTATGCTAGTCCTGGTGCGATGGCCGACTGATCAAGGGCTACATTAATCCTGGTGCGATGGCCGACTGATCAAGGGCTAAACTAGTCCTGGTGCGATGGCCGACTGATCAAGGGCTCAACTAGTCCTGGAGCGATGGCCGACTGATCAAGTTCTATACTAGTCATGGTGAGATGGCCGACTGATCAAGTGCTAAGCTATTCCTGGTGCGATGGCCGACTGATCAAGTTATAAACTAGTCCTGGAGTAATCGCCGACTGATCAAGTTCTAAACTAGTCCTGGAGCGATGGCAGACTGATCAAGTTCTAAACTAGTCCTGATGCGATGGCCGACTGATCGAGGACTATGCTTGTCCTGGTTTGATGGCCGACTGATCAAGGGCTAAACTAGTCCTCGTGCAATGGCCGACTGATCAAGTGCTATACTAGTCCTGGTGAGATGGTCGACTGATCAAGTTCTAAACTAGTCCTGGTGCGATGGCCGACTGATCAAGTTCTAAACTAATCCTGGAGCTATGGCCGACTGATCAAGTGCTAAACTAGTCCTGGTGCGATGGCCGACTGATCAAGTTCTAAACTAGTCCTAGAGCGATGGCAGACTGATCAAGTGCTGAACTAGTCCTGGTTCGATGGCCGACTGATCAAGTTCTAAACTAGTCCTGGTGCGATGGCCTACTGATCAAGTGCTAAACTAGTCATGGTGCGATGACCGACTGATCAAGTGCTAAGCTAGTCATGGTGCGATGGCCGACTGATCAAGTCGCATGCCATAATAACTAGATGGCCATGGTCTGCATGTCGTGCCCGCCGAGGCATTTGATAGTACAAAAAATGTTTGTATTGCAACAAATCTTTAGCCCGTTGACGTAAAAACATGCCGCACCAGCAGAGGCTTTGATAGTATACCCAAAAACTTTAACTAAAAAAACACTTTAATCAAAAACTTTATCCTGAATGCACACCAATGTGCCAAATATATCGCTCTGTCTGCAAGCGGGCCCAACAAAAACTTTAAGGGAAATTTCAAAGTAATTTGACCGTGACCTTGGTCACATATAAATAATAATGAAAATGTGAGTGACAAATACACAGTATGTGAAGTTTCTAGTGAATTGGTGAAGCGGTTTCAGAGATATAGTGTTCTTAAAGGTACATGCCCACTCAGGCACAAAATGTTCTGTATATCAGAGACATAATTTGAGACATTTTCGAGAAAAATAAACATTAATTCACCATTAATACACATATTTATTGGCATTATTATACATTTTATATCAGACGTAAATTTTCACACTGTTATCAGGGGCGATAACCGTGTTTCCTTAAAATGTTACCAAGACATTATTATTTATTTTTTGATGTGCAATGATCATACTTTATAATCTGTCGAAAGCATTATTTTTTCAGGGGATCACATTTAATTAGTATAAGTAATTAAAACATATCATGCCCCATTTGCCTATGAAAATAGCCTGATATCACCGCGTGTCCTATCAGTGAAATAAACATTACTAAATGACTATATCCATATAACGGGCACTCGTAATGTTTAGAACTGGTGGTATAGTGACAAAATTATACACTTATTTAATTCCTACAAATAATTGAGAATACAAATAACTTTAATTGTTGTGCCTACTGAGTGGGTATGTACCTTTAATTAACATGTATAATTAAAAAATATCATGCCTCATTTGAATATGAAAATAGTTTGATACCACCGCTAGTCATTATCAGTAAAATAAATATTACTAAATGATTATATATGGATAGCGGGCACACGTAATTTTTAGAACTGGTGGAATAGTGACACAATTATATACTTATTTAATTGCTATAAAGAACAGTTTGTGCCTGCTGAGTGGGCATGTACCTTTAAAAACTTTAACCTTAAATAAAAGCACTTTAACCTGACGCCTTAAATGACGTACATATGGATGTACGTACGTATGTAGGCCAATGTGACAACTATATCGCACTGTCCACATGCAGGCATGTCAAAAACTTTGAGGTAAATTTCAAAGTAATTTGACCATGATATTGGGCACAGGGGTTGCAGGGGTTGAGCATAGAATGAAAATATGGATGATGATAAACACACATGTGAAGCTTCGAGTGAATTGGCGAAGATGTTTCTGAGATATAGTGTTCTTAAAAACTTTAACCTGCGGTAAATAACAAGAGCTGTAGGAGAACAGCATAGCTCGACTACGAGGGTTGTCGATGTACACATAGCTTGACAAACAAGGTGGCCGCGGCCTGCATAAAAACCTTAACCAAGGTTGACGAAAAACCTTAACCAAGGAAAATTAAGTAAGTAATTCAATGTTAAATGTAGGTCAATGTCAGATATAGGTCAGGGGTTATTGATGTACATCACTAGGAGATGAAGTTTTCCAAGTATGGTTGGTGTAGCGCCAGGAGTATTCCATCTACAAGCTTGACTAAAAACCTTAACCAAGGGGAATTAACTAAGTAATTCAAGAGGAAATGTAGGTCAAGATCAAATATAGATCAGGGGTTATTGATGTACATCCCTATGAGAAAAGGTTGTCCAAGTATGGTGTATTTATGCACAATAGTATTCCATGTACAAGCTTGACTATAAACCTTAACCAAGGTTGACTAAAAACCTTAACCAAGGGGAATTAACTAAGTAATTCAAGAATAAATGTAGGTCAAGGTCAAATATAGATCAGGGGTTATTGATGTACATCAATAGGAGAGGAACTTGTCCAAGTATGGTGGGTGTAGAGCTAGTAGTATTGCATATACAAGCTTGACTAAAAACCTTAACCTAGGCGTGACGGTGACGCCGACGCCGGGGTGACAACATAAGCTCTAACTATTCTTCGAATAGTCGAGCCAAAAAACAGTTGGCCATGGCCCGCATGTCGAGCCCAACGAGGCATTTGATGGTCTCGGAGTATATTTATTTGAGGTTTGAATTAAGGTATGTAAAAGCTTTAACGCAAATTTGAAAGTCATTTGACCTTGATATTGGGCATGTGGGTTGCATGCGTCGGCCATAATATGAAAATATGGATGATAATAAAGAATTATCTGAAGTTTGAAGCAAATCTGAGTAAGTGTTGTGGAGATATCAGGTATGCAAAAACTTTAACACCTTGGGGCACAGGGGCCGCATGACTGGGACACAGAATGAATATATGGATGATGACTAATAAGCATTTGATGTTTCAAGTCAATGTGACTTAGGATATGATATTTAAAAACATACACCGATTTCGGACAGACTGACGCACGGACTGACGCACGGACGTCATTGTAATCACTAAGTCTCGCTTTCCTGCAAGCAGGCTCGGCAAAAAAACTACGGATGGACGTCAATGCGCAGACTATATCGCACTGTCCGCAGGCGGTCGCGACAAAAATTGTCCAACCCCTTTTTAAAGGTGCATGCCCACTCAGTAGGCTAAAATGCTCTTTATGGGAATTAAATAAGTGTATAATTGTCACTATTCTACCAGTTATAAACATTAAGAGTGCCCACTATACAGATATAATCATTTGGTAATATTTATTTTACTGATAGTGACGCGCAGTAGTATCGGTATTTTCATGTGCAAATGGGGCATGATATTTTATAATTATTTATAATAATTAAATGCATCAACTGAAAAAAAATTGATAGACTATAAAGTATGATCATTGCACATCAAAAAATAAATACAGAGAATAAATAGTATTGTCCGTTAACATTTTAAGGAAACACGGTTATCGTCCCTGATATCAATGTGGAAATTTTCTTCTGATATAAAATGTATAATAATGCCAAACAATACGTGGGTAATGGTAAATTATCGCTTATCTGGCCAGAAAATGTCTCCGATGATGTCTCTGACATAAAGAACATTTTGTGCCTACTGAGTGGGCATGTACCTTTAACGTTAGCTCCGCACTGTCCCGTGAGACCTATGCATGTGTTAAGTTTCATAAAAAATATTACAAAGGGTGTTCGCGTTATGCTCCGGACAAATCAGTGCGCGAAAAAAACAAAGGGAGATAACTAAACTAGAAAATGTGTTCATAGAACACGGATACCCCACATATCGCTTTGATAGTAAACAAGGCAAAATTTCAGTTTCCAAAAGGGAGAGATAATCCATGACACGGGGTTCGAATCAAAAATCGAAATAAGCTTTCCGCATCTACTCATCATAAGGAAGCTAGCTACATATCAAATTTCAGTGCTGTAGCTATTACAAAAGTTTTACGAGTTACAAGGCAAAATTTTCAAATTCTAATTCAAAAAGGGGGAGATAATCCATGACTCGGGGGTCGAATCAAAATAAACTTTGCAAATCTACTCATCATAAGGAAGCTACATACCAAGTTTCAGGTGTGTAGCTATTAGGGTTTAAAAGTTTTACGAGCTACAAGCCAAAATTTGAAAATTCTAACTTGAAAAGGGGCAGATAATCCATGACCATGGGGTCGAATCAAACATACATGTACCAAGTTTCAGGTCTGTAGCTATTACGGTTTAAATGTTTTACGAGTTACTAGGTTGGTGACGGACGGAAGAACGGACAAGGGTAACACTGAAATGCCCCCTCCACTATCGTGGTGGTGCATAACAATTAGTGAGGCAAAGTTGTCATATAGTGAGGCAAAATTTGTCATATACAAGTAACAAACTTAATTCATCAGTTACACATCAGACGATGAATGAACTTTAATTCTGGTGTAGAATATTAAAGTTATTGATTATGTTCGATAGTGCTGCTTTGACATGACGTGAAATTAAAACATGCATGACATGATCTGGAAGAATAACCACAGACCAAGCACGCATATTCAGAATCACGTTTGTCGGTTCTTATCCAGCTCCGATTTCTGTCACCTGTCCACAATTTGTCGCAAATTTAATCCTCCATGTTGGTGTACGTTAGAACAAAATGTCACTTAGTATATTATCCAATGCGGGTTATAATCTCTCTTGTTTCTCTAAATAAATGCGTCCAACAATCCCTGTAGCTGCTATCGTGATAAAAAATGTTAAATGTTCTGTCAGCGCCTCACATATTGATCTTAATATTCACCATTTTGATTCCAAGTACCAGAATAATGATGTTTCCATGCGCCATCATTGTGTTATCTGTCAGATTCCGTTGTTTATTTGATCAAATTGATAGACAAATTTGTGTCCTCTAATGTCGCCAAGAGCAGAATCTGTGACGTAGATTGTAATAATTTGGAATAGCTTCTAGCTTGTGAATTTTTGGTTGAATGAAGTGATCAATCACTATGGTGAATAAGTGTGTATTTGTGCCCGGTAGAGCGATGGTGTGGTAAACCAGAGATCCCCGGTTCGATTCCGGGCTGGTGCGCATCTTTCTCACCCTGTGACATTTAGCGCCCAACGTAGTTGTGGGAAGTAACTCTGCAGAATACTCCCGCATCGTCCGTACCGAGAGTTATGGTGCTCTCCGTAGGTTTCCCCTGCAAAGTACCAAATCACATCTGATTTGCACTTCAACTGTTAATTGCGACATATTTTCTGTATTTTTCAATTGAAAGAAATGTCAGTATTATACTTATTCATTTCTGTGTAATAAGTACAGAAAAATATGTCACAATTTAAAGCTAAAGCGCGAATGAGATCCGATTCGGTACTCTGCAGGAAAAACCTATGGAGCACCGTAACTCTGGGTACGGACGATAATTGAGTATTATGTTGCCCAACGAAGGACCGCGACTGATAAATACTCCCAAAATTGTACCCATGGAATCGGAGACAAAAATTAAACATGGAATTCGAGGACGAATTTCAATTTGGCGGAGAAGAATGTCACAGTATGCAACTGACTATGGGGATGAAGTGTGTATGATCTGTGCCTTGTTAGCTTGCTCGGTAGAGCCATGGGCATGGTACGGTAAACATATGGTCCCTGGTTCGATTCCGGGCCGTTACTTATCTTTCTCACTCTGTGACACAAGTAAACCGTTTTATTTTAAAGAAATGGCTATCACCGGAATAAATATTATCTTCACAAAATTTTATTCGGGCCAATAGAAATCAACAGCCAGAACAGAACGTTTGCAGTAATAGAAATCTAATTCCAAAATATTTTTTTTTATTTTTTATGATCAGGTTTAGAAAATTAAAATATGTTTTTCTTTTAAAATTATTATCAATATGTTCACCATGTTATTATGGTTAATATGCAATTCACAGTCTCCTTGCAGCTTGAAATTGAAAGACATTATGAAAAGTTGTGTTGATCTCAGAAATTGTCATGTCGACTATAGGATCGCGTCGAAATAATGTTAACAGAACAGGAAAACGTAATTTTGATACCGACGAAAAAGTAAACAAAACGCAAAATTGATGCTTAGTTTTGCAATATTATACCGTAGACCACACATTATAATTTGATTTTATATGAAAATAAATATATTGTGAGTATGGTGGTGTCTATTAATGTGTTCTTGATATTCGGAACGGCAGTGACGACATTTTGTTTTGTCCAAGAAATTGTCAAGGTCAAGGTTTCACTGTTTGTCTCGCAATAACCCGCCGATTTATATTTGCGCACCAAAAAAAACAGATCACCAATACCGCTGACTTTCTAGTCACTTTGAATGAAATAGATGGGATAAAATTTTAGATTGGAACACGGATACGTTTGTCAACTATTTCGATTGTATTGCCTCATTGGTCAAGCAGAGCGGTCCGCTGGTTTAATCGCAGAGCGCAGCGTAAAGCGGTCATTCTTTCGCAGTTTAAGGCAAAAAAGGAGGGTAAACTGCAATCAAAAGCGGAGCGCAGCGCTAACTGCGCTATAAGTATTGCAATTCCGCAACCAATTATGTGGACCGCAGTCACATGATTGCAGTCCGATTGCGGTCCAATTGCAATTAATGGGAACGCGAATTGCAATCGTGCGCTCCAGGAATTGCAATTCGCCTGGTAAGAGAACCGCAGGCCACTCTGTATGTGCACGTTTCGAATACAAATGTCATGCGGTGGATTTTAATCATACGACCGTTAGTACGGTAGTTTAACGCTCATCCAATACATTCTCAGACAGCACCCAGGACAGATCGAAGACTGTTTCGTTTGTTCACACACATGCACCCGATTATAGATATATTTGGGAATGTATCTTACACTGAACTAAAGTTCATTACGCTCACATTGGTACAAATGCACCAAAATAACACCCATATTCGTTGTTGTTCTGTTCGTTCGATAACTTTAACACCACGGAACAAACCTAACATGGCAGTCTGACAAATGTCGATAATTCGAAATCTCGGCGGAAATTACGTCAGCTAAGTTCACGACGTCATAACTTGTGACAGGTTTTCTCGCGACGCGGCTCATATTATATCGTTCCGATATCCGTGTTGGTTTCTTTTTATGAGCTGGGAGGATGTAAGGGTATGTGTATCTTAACGATGTTTATTACTGATATTCATACCAAGGGCCAGGTAGGTGAACGCCACATATTTTTGAATAGTGCATACATATTTAAGCATTACCAGATTGAAATATATATACAAATAATTTAATATGTATAGTATGTACAGACCTACAAGGTCGTAGAAAATGAAAAGCCCGCAAATCAAGTCAAACAATCGGTTTATACAGGACACGCATACGCATTCGATTTCACAGGAACTGCGACATGGATAGGTTTCGTAATATCATATGATATGATAAACACAACGTATGCATCCATATAGGGCAAGGCCTCATATGGAAGTTTCTCCTGCCCATTGGGACTTAATCATTTTATTTGCATGTTTGTATTACTTTAAGGCTTTATCATGTCGTTTTCCATCACTGTGTACTATCGGCTTTTTCAAATGAGACACATGAATGCCATTATTTGTAATACATGTCACCTGACTATTGTAGCAGACACCCTGTCGCCATTTTGATTGCTTATGCCATGAAAATCAATATGTACTCATATACCGCATATTGCGGTCTGAGATTTGCAAAATAAAGATATGTTCTGTTCTGTTCTGTTCTGTTCTGTTCTCTGTTCTGTTCTGTTCTGTTCTGTTCTGTATGTGTTAACAACACTAATAACAACGAAACTGAAAAAGCACTATAGTCTGTTTCACGAAAGCTGCCCACATTTTACGGCCATATAAACAATTCAAAAACAATAATTTTTTCGATAATATTAAATTAAAAGTAAATTTAAGAATGAGCCTTCTTTTTATTTCGTGAAATTTGGTCAAATATTGGTTTTATTACGAAAAATTGATTTCTCTATGGGAATTTAACATGGGGGAAAAAGAGGTAGAGGAGTTGTGGGAGTAGTCAAAGAACGATTTGTTTTGGAAATTGTCTCCGAAACCTAGCTAGATAGCTTGGAAATGATATAACTAAGAAAACAAAAGTTAAATTTTAAAAATCGGTCCAGTATTTCTGAAATTCTAAAAAGGTTCCCCATGTTAAATCCCCATAGACATCTTCACTCTGTGAAGATATCTATGGGGATTTAAATAAAATCAATATTTGACCAAATTTCACGAATTAAAAAGAAGGCTCATTCTTAAATGTTCCTTTAATGTTCCTTTAATTTAATACTATCGAAAAAAATATTGTTTTTGAATTGTTTATATGGCCGCAACATTTGGGCAGCTTCCGCGAAACAGACTATCAGTAAAATGATTATTCCCAGAATTGCCCTTGTGACTAATCGGAATGAGTACTCGTCGAGTCGGATAAGTCACCTGTCAGTGAGGCAATGTATTTCCAGGCAGGGAGGCATTCTTTGTGTTGTCTATTTCCACCACAGATAGTGCAGATGATTTCCTATTAATAGCTGGTCCCTCTTATGGATATTTGTCAGATATGTGTCCGTCCGACCGTCCATAATGACGTACCCTGTCAGAATTAGATTCTTGCTTTTGCTTTGTTCGCCCTCTGAATGTTGTTACTATGGAATGGAACGTGAACACTAAACGATCGATCCTGGAATTTACTATGTAAACGATGTATGCGTTTTCACATATTCCACATAATATGTTCTGACAAAACATTATAGCGAATTTCATCTATCATTTGTGAGGGTGGATTTTCACAAAACGGTCAATAGGAGTAGATTGAACACGATTGACACTGTCAATTGACAATGCATTGACATTTTACCCTCAAAATGATTAGATTAAAAACGCTGAATGCGTGCGCCGTATTGTGGAAAATCGTGTAAATCATGTAGTTTTGTAAATTCTTACACGATATCAGTCACTATAATAAATGAAAATATTGCATATTGTTTATATTATGTCGAAAATAGTACTGTGTGTAAATAATGTTATGATGTGTATGTGCAGTTTTAGTTTTTATTTCGTTATTGTTTCTCTCATGTCTCTAACTTATTATGTATTGTTTATAGTTACAATGATATACATTTGTCACTTCTGTAGTTCATTTATAACTGCATGAAGGGGTTTCCTGTTAGAGGTTTACATCCCTAAAACACCAGAGAAGATAATGTTGACTGAACTCACGTTCCCCGCAAGTACATGCTTATTGGGTATTGTTAGCTGTAATTTGTAGTGCATATTGTGACAATTCTAACTCCAACTGATGTACACGATGTTGACGAATTTGTATTGGCCGCGTGTAGCCACACGTGACCTTTCACATGTGAAAAAATGCAACAGTTGCGAAGAGCTGCTTGTTGTCTTCACTTTCTATTTATTCCGAGGGACATCCTGAATTCCACCATATTTGTGTTATATATTTATTTTCTTTTTAGTCACAAACAAACATGTTACATAATAGTAAATATATACATGTGTTTTCACTGGAGTGTACATGACAACAGGGTACGAGTCCACTTTATTTAAATTATTTTATTACAGTGAAATCTCACTATACCGAACACTACGGGTACCATCGGCGTGTTCGGTATAGAGAGGTTCAACTGTACAACGCATGTACCTCAAAGCCCAGCTCTTCCAACATGTCCATGTTGTGGGTCTGACAGCTGGTGAGTGTTTGCTTACAGTGGCAAACTCGCTATACCGAACACCCTGGCGGTACCTATGGTGTTCGGTACAGCGATGTTACACTGTACTTGTATTTGATTGTAGCCGGCTGTCATGTAAACATTATAAACAGTATCATGGTATCTGTCTATAATATCAGTAAATGCTAACACCTACTTCAACCCATTCAACACCAAACACTAGTTTTAATAGTTATAGCGAACAGTATAGATATAGATGAAACAACTCAAACCTCCCATCAGAATCCACCATATTTGACTCTACGTCCCCGACTTTGATGCGAAACGTCATAAATAGAATACACGTGAGTATTTGTGCACAATTGTATTGAAATCTGAAATGAAGTATGTAAAATCTGATCTAAAATGATTTTAATCGGAGTTTAGAAAAAAAGTGGTATTACGTAAGTAATACCACTTTTATTTTCTAAACTCCGATTAAAATGATTTTAAATCAGACTTTACATAGTTCATTTCAGATTGCAATACAATTGTGCACAAATACTCACGTGTATATACGCCACCTCCTAAAAGAATAAACACATAATAATAAATATGTAACATGATTTCATACAATTAATGCATCAAAAGCGTAACAGAACACAATCGCAAATTAGCTCTCACCCCACCCGCCTCACCGATATATGAAGGTCCAAAGCGATTAAGCTTGAATATAGCTCTGCATTCATGACCGGTTCCATACGTTGGTTATAGCGAACAATATAGATATATGGTAGACTATGTGTATTTTACAGGCTACAAGAGGACCTGGCACGATAGCGGCGTATTCTCCTACAACAGTCTTGTTGTGCTATTCCCAGAGATAGATGTTGCTATATATGGCAGCACTAACGGACCCGGAGACAACATGGCACCTACGGCATTGGCCGCGACTTTCTCATATATATCGGACCAGCTGCTTGGTGAATCTCCCTGGCTGAATGACACGACCTCTTGCACTTTCCCGGAACCCTGGTTTACGCAACCGAAATTGAACTCAACCAAGCCTCATTTCTTAAACATGACCGCAGACTCATTGAAGCAGTATACTGGATCGTTTGGAAATCACATTCTACCTGATGTTAACGTCGTCTGCGTTGGTTCACAACTAATAGCTACAATGGGTACTTCAAACCTTACAGGAATCCTACATAAAACATCAGAGGCAGACGAGTTTAGATTTGAGTTTACATACCCTTTGGAGTACGCATCATCTGACGTTAGAAGTTTCGTCGATGTTACGTTCAACAGACCAGTCGGTGGTATGGGAGTACGATGAAGTATGAAGTCGACGTAACCTATACAAAAGGGGTTTCCATTCTTCAGACACCAGGTGTGGGGATACCTGGTATTGTGGGGTAAGCAGTTTGGCAACTAACTCACAAAACCGAGGCTATTTTCAGCATAGATGAATTATTAGCCACATTGCTCATTGGAGATATATAATCGACTCGTTTCTTATAGACGTATGGACGGTTCTGTTTGAATTGCAAATTCTAGTTCTTGTCACAATTCATGTTCTGTTAATGACTTGTTTTTCCGTTATACTGCAATTGCTAATAACCTAAATTGTTAATTTAAATCACTATATGGTTTGTTGAATATGAATATTAACTAGTGGAACGCTATTATATCGTTATATATCCGTGTTGGTTTCTTTTTATGAGCTGGGAGGATGAGAGGGTATGTGTCTCTTAACGATGCATGTACTTGTATTCATATCTATGACCAAGTGAACGACACATATTTGATATAGTGAAGTATATAAGTGAAGCATTACCAGACTGAACTATTATAACTTGATTTTAATATGTATTCAACGTAAGTACAGATGTGCAACGTTAAAAAGGAAAAAATATGAAACTAATGTCAAACAATTCGATTTAATACACCGATACGCATCCGTACTGGATTTCGCACAGAACATCGCTATGGCTAGTTTCCATAATATCATGGATGTGTGTATGTGTGTTAACACTAACAAGAAACATGGAACTGACAAGAACTAAGTAAAATGAATACTCCCCCAATCCCCTTGTGACTAATCGAAATGAGTATTCGTCCCGCGCCGAGTCGGGGAATTCGACCGAGGTTCTACGGCAATGTACTGCCAGACAAGGAGGTATTCTTTGTGTTGTCCATTTCTACCACAGATAATGCCGCTGATTTGCTATTAATATCTGCTCCATCGCTGGGGTATTTGTCTTTCAGAGATGTTTGTCCGTCCGACCGTCCAGAAGGCGGGACTCTGTCGGAATAAACCGTCGGTAGACTAGATTCTTTCTTTTCATTTGTTCGCCCTCTGAAAATTGTAAAAATGACACAACTACTGTAGGACACAGCTACACAATGCTGGACCCTAGTATGCAAACGATATACACGTATGATACCAAAGAACGAGCAATGCATACTAATGCAGTTGAATGTGTCAGTGAAAGATTGAAGCTAACTCCACTCTTCTCACATTGACACATCCAATTGCATTGTCACACAAGTATGGTTATACTTCCCGTCTGTATTTATTCCCAAGGTATCCAGTGTTACAGTTTGCCCGTTGGAGCTGAAAATCTGAGAGTGCTAACTCCATCATGGTATGGGTACAGCGGAGGTTGCAGAGTATCCAACACTGCACAACGTAGTATCCATAAGTATGATATACAGTCCATTCCCAGGAAATTTAGTTTATTTAGAAATATTTCGTTACTGGCATAGCTAAGATTACAAATGAAATAGAAATGAGGTTATTAACTTTCTGAAGAGAAGAATTCAGCAACACACAATACAATAATAATTGCGCAAAGGCAACGCATACCCAACAAGACACAACAAGAAGAACACTTCTTTTTAAACATTTCCACAGAGACGGTATCGTTTACCTATGACTTCTCGGTGCGGGTACCGGCATTCCCTCCATGGCGTCATCTGCGCTAAACGGCCTCTCCGTTGCCATGGACTCCATCCCAGAATCCGCCGCCATTCCCATTGTCTGCATCCGGGATATTGGCAGCCGCATATCCACCGGAAGAGGAATGTCTGGTGGTGGCTGGTTCTCCTTCCAGTATTGTGCCCGGTTCACGAGGAATTCACGCCCGTGATTGGCTAAATATCGAGTCTCAACAGCAGCGTTCGTCGGCATGGCTGCAAATAATACAAAATGTAGTTTACGTTGTGATGAAGCATAGCGTTGTAATTTTGGAAGTTATGTACTTTATAATTGCGTGTATCGTAAATGTATGAGTAGATACAGTGGTAAAGCGACTTTAAATATTGTTAACATTTTTTGCTAGCTGTTTGGTTTCCTCGGTATATGAAAAGCCCAAAAGAGGCAGCAAAGCAACAATCATAACGTAGTTATGGTAAAGAACCATGCTACCAAACAGTCCTGGATTCACAGCCTTACTGGAATCCCGATATCCCGGGTTTGGTCCTCGGACACATTTTAGTTTTGGCTTTCTTGTTACTTGAAAATTGAATCCGGTTATGCCCATTATAAAAGCAGTAAGCTTAGTGATAAACATAATATTTGTAGGTAGTAGTGATAAGCCTGTGTGATTCTGGTAGGTTGAGGACCTGGCACCAGAACAGATTATTCTAATTTGAGGTCTGAATACATTTTTGCCTCTAACTATTCAGTTCTGATTTTGGGATGTTTCTCCATCTGTACAGGTGAAATATGCACCGTTAACCAAGCCTAAGATGACAGGCTGTTTTAAATACACCATTAAATACATGAATACATTCAGAGCCTTAACAAGGCACAAAGTGTCCTACACTACCATCGGTTGACACTTTCCGAAATAAATCAGCACTACTAAAACTAAAAATAGCGAAAAACAGCATATTCCTGACAAGAAGAACATTGCAGCCATTTGATCAGGACCTTGATGATATGATCCTACATCGACTGATAATTGAATCTCTGATGATGGACTAAATAGATGAATTATACACGAGCTATACTTTAATAAGATATTTATTAAACGAGATTAGTGATTTCCTAAGAAACGAGGGTATGCCGTGTTAAGATGATATTACATCAACTAAAATATTAGATTATATTTATTGCATACACACACCGTCATACATCAAAGCTATACTGGACACCTAACGTGTCACCTATACATGGCTACCTAACGCTATCTCATAATTATTTATTTATTTGCATATAATGATGTTTCACACACTGTATTAATACACTGTGAGAATCCATTATACCTTCCGTATCTATGTAGTAGTCGAAGTATTTCTTATCCTTGTACAATTCCTGTAGATATTTGCGCATGTGCCTGTCGTCACCGGACATAGGTCTCGTGTGGCCTGGCGTGAACATGCTCCCGCCATGCACCAATCGGAGATCACTTCCTGTCACGTGGCTCCGTCGCTCGTGTTTACGACAATGGTGAACTGGTAGGTATTCGTCTAAGTTTTCCGGAGCTTTATTAAGCTATAAATGAATGCATAATGTGATAATATGTGTTTCAGTAGTAATACTTACATATACTAAACATATAAATGGATAGTGTGGCACACTTAGTCTGATAGTTATAGATCGATAGCATTGGTGTCATGTCTACTGTGATTGTATTATAAATGCACATTAGAAAAGCTATACAGCCGCTAATAATAATACTAAACCTGATCATATATTAAAGAAAATCTTTAAATGAACAGATGACTGACTAGAAATATTGTAGTTAAGCGCCTTAAAAAGCTAACATAGATACGATTGTTATATATTACATTCACAATATAAAGACACTTATATCAATCTATAAACAATGTAGATTTATATCGGTATAATTTGAGTTCTAGAAATGTTAACTGGATATTTGGAAATCTGAAGAAAAAACAAGATATATAGTAATGTATGCGTGTTTTCTAGCATCCTATTTAAGATAGCCACACATGGCTTAATATTAAATGTGTGTGCAGAAATAACTGTTGTGGAAATGTTAGACACATACATGTATCTCCAGAAAAGTATTCAATATTCAGTGGTTGTTACATATACTTATTGGATTGCTGTGCACATTGTCAAGCGGCAGTTCACATATGCTTGTCTGTGGTGTATATATATATACATACATACCCGTCTGAAACTTCCACCCACTAAGATGAACTCGTCATCTGACCCCAGATTCCTCCGTCCTTGGGTCGGGGGTCCCTCGCTATGCTCTATAATGTGCCCTTCTGCCGGGATACCCTGCTCTGCTTTGGAACTCGGCTTTATCCCTGTGCAACCGAACACGTTTTGGCAAAATTATTACAATTTTTCGATTTTTTCAAACACAAAAACATGTTTGGCAACTGATTTAGTACACAAAACTAACATATACTGCCTAATAGATACATCTCAAGTCTTGAGATTTACATCTTAATCGCAATGTGAAGACAACAAAAACTTGTTTTGTGTACCACTCAGTGCAAAATATCAATATTGACAAATTAATTTCCGTAACCCAACGGCTTCGGCTCGGAAGCGAGTCGATAAACTCCGGCTATCGCTATTCATCGGCCGCGAATCAGGGAGTTGAGCAGTTGACCCGAGCTTCTATCGGAAAATCGATCGGACTTTGAACACGCACCTGCTGTTTGTTTATCAACAAATATTGATATTTTCATCGACTACAAACTCATTTTTTTTTCCAAAATGAATGCAAACAGTTTCAAAGTGTGTGTAAATAGAAACATGTTGGATTTATGTGTGGGAAAACCCAATAGGAGGCCAAATTCGGTAACTTGAGCCGTATAGGGGCTTTAAGGCATTATATACACAAAGAAGACAGCAGAGCTCAGGTAAATTAGAATAATTGTAGCTATGTAAGAACTTATGAAGCAGACAAGCGTGCAGTGGTATACACTCGTTTGCGTTAATCTTACGCAGATTATCAATGTTTCCGAACATCTATTTACAGTGCCAACTTGCTGTCAAGCTGCTTGATTTCCAGCAAAATATTCAAGTGTTAAGAAATAAAGAAATTGACAAATATTGGCAAGATTAGCGCAGGCGGTAGTGCAATCACATAGTTTTCAACAGTCACCATGGCCTGGCGCACTCTTTGAATAGCGGTGTACGATACCCCGTTGACATTTCTCTCCATAGTTAATAACATAGCAGCATGCTCTATGCAATCCGTTCTATACTATGAAACATAGTCGATGTTTTTGACAAACCGAAAAGAAAACCCTACTAGGCTAAAAGAGTTTGCTATCCGATCATGTGCGAGATGGACAACTAACATCATAATCCTAATTAGTATAATAATGACAGAGTAAATGTCAGCATGATCATATAGTGGGATATGAGTTTGAATGGTTGACATAATTCTTTGATTCTGAGAACAAATTGCAGAACAAATCAAGACTTAAGTTAAGAGATCCATGATAAATTCCCCAAAACGAAGATCAGAAAAAATACATCGCATCTGCATTTTTCTACATTTTCGTTTTCGTATATCCATAATACGCTTAAACTTCCTGAAATGGTTCAAAGTGTCCGTGAATAAATACGAGCAAGTAGGGTTACTGGTATATACATCAGTGATTCTGTCCTTACATGTTTTCGGCGTAATGTTCTGGAGAAACCGCTTAAACGGCTGTTTTTCCCTCTTTACTCGTCCATCGTCGAAGGTATCGGACCGCATTACCATGTTGGACATGGGGGGCGATTTAACCGACTGGCTTCTTTCAACAACAGGATTTTCCTGTCGCTCAATTTGTGCGTTATCGACGTAAAATGACTCTGGTTTGACCCCGCCCTTCTTGCCCACGAAATAAACCTGGAAACAACACGTTATAAAAGGCTTATACAAGCGACCATACACATCAAATGCGAACTATTGAAGATGCATGTACTATACACATGTCTGAATGAGAATGAGAAGCCATAACCTGATCAAACCAATAGAATTTCTACCTGCACTAGTATTTTCACATTTTACGATGTCATACCTGTACAACGATCCAAAATCTGTATTACGGGAGACGGACTTATGAATATGTTCTAAAGATGGCTTCTCTTATCTGGAATAATTTTGTAATTTACACGGAAAGTTGACGACAATTATAAACTAGATGGCCGCGGCCTGCATGTCGCGCCTTGTGGCGAGGCATGGACACTAAAAAAATAGATATAGTATAACGAAAAACTTTAACCAAAATACTTAACCAAAAAACTTAACCAAAAAGTTTAACCGGACACACGTACGTACGCCAAAGTGCCGACTATATCACGCTTTCCGCAAGCTGGCGCGACAAAAACATTAACCAAAAACTTCAAAGTAATTTGACCTTGACATTGGGCACAGGGGCCGCACGGGAGAGGGGTAGAATGAAAATATAGATGATGATAAACACCCATATGAAGTTTCAAGGTAATGGGCAAAGCAGTTGCAGAGTTATAGTATAACGAAAAACTTTAACCAAAAAACTTAACCAAAAAACTTGACCAAAAACTTCAAAGTAATTTGACCTTGACATTGGGCACAGGGGAAAAACTTTAACCAAAAAACTTAACCAAAAAACTTAACCAAACAACTTAACCTAAAACTTCAAAGTAATTTGACCTTGACATTGGGCACAGGGGCCGCACGGGAGGGGGGTAGAATGAAAATATAGATGATGATAAACACCCATGTGAAGTTTGAAGGTAATGGGCAAAGCAGTTGCAGAGATATAGTATAACGAAAAACTTTAACCAAGAAACTTAACCAAAAAAGTTAACCAAAAACTTTAACCAAAGAACTTAACCAAAAACTTCAAAGTAATTTGACCTGGACATTGGGCACAGGGGCCGCACGGAAGGGGGGTAGAATGAAAATATAGATGATGATAAACACCCATATGAAGTTTCAAGGTAATGGGCAAAGCAGTTGCAGAGATATAGTATAACGAAAAACTTTAACCAAAAAACTTAACCAAAAAACTTAACCAAAAACTTTAACCAAAAAACTTAACCAAAAAACTTAACCAAAAACTTCAAAGTAATTTGACCTTGACATTGGGCACAGGGGAAAAACTTTAACCAAAAAACTTAACCAAAAAACTTAACCAAAAAACTTAACCAAACAACTTAACCTAAAACTTCAAAGTAATTTGACCTTGACATTGGGCACAGGGGCCGCACGGGAGGGGGGTAGAATGAAAATATAGATGATGATAAACACCCATGTGAAGTTTGAAGGTAATGGGCAAAGCAGTTGCAGAGATATAGTATAACGAAAAACTTTAACCAAGAAACTTAACCAAAAAAAGTTAACCAAAAACTTTAACCAAAGAACTTAACCAAAAACTTCAAAGTAATTTGACCTGGACATTGGGCACAGGGGCCGCACGGAAGGGGGGTAGTATGAAAATATAGATGATGATAAACACCCATATGAAGTTTCAAGGTAATGGGCAAAGCAGTTGCAGAGATATAGTATAACGAAAAACTTTAACCAAAAAACTTAACCAAAAAACTTTAACCAAAAACTTTAACCAAAAAACTTAACCAAAAACTTCAAAGTAATTTGACCTTGACATTGGGCACAGGGGCCGCACGGGAGGGGGGTAGAATGAAAATATAGATGATGATAACACCCATGTGAAGTTTCAAGGTAATGGGCAAAGCAGTTGCAGAGATATAGTATAACGAAAAACTTTAACAACAAACTTTAACCAAAAAACTTAACCAAAAACAAAAACTTTAACCAAAGAACTTAACCAAAAACTTTAACCAAAAAAACTTAACCAAAAACTTTAACCAAAAAATAACTTAACCCAAAAACTTTAACCAAAGAACTTAACCAAAAAATTTCAAAGTAATTTGACCTTGACATTGGGCACAGGGGCCGCACAGGAGGGGGTAGAATGAAAATATAGATGATGATAAACACCCATATGAAGTTTCAAGGTAATGGGCAAAGCAGTTGCAGAGATATAGTATAACGAAAAACTTTAACCAAAAAACTTAACCAAAAAACTGAACCAAAAACTTTAACCAAAAAACTTAACCAAAAACTTCAAAGTAATTTGACCTTGACATTGGGCACAGGGGCCGCACGGGATGGGGGTAGAATGAAAATATAGATGATGATAAACACCCATGTGAAGTTTCAAGGTAATGGGCAAAGCAGTTGCAGAGATATAGTATAACGAAAAACTTTAACGAAAAACTTTAACCAAAAAACTTAACCAAAAAACTTAACCAAAAACTTTAACCAAAGAATTTAACCAAAAACTTTAACCAAAAAACTTAACCAAACAACTTAACCAAAAAACTTAACCAAAAACTTTAACCAAAGAACTTAACCAAAAACTTTAACCAAAAAACTTAACCTTACAGTTTAACCAAAAACTTTAACCGGACACACGTACGTACGTACGTACGTACGTACGTACGCCAAACGGCCGACTATATCGCGCTTTCCGCAAGCGGGCGCGACAAAAAAAGAGCTGCAAAAGAGCTTCAATAATGATGTGTGTTCCTTAGAGAACAGGTACTGTTGATAACTTTCGAAATTATTAATATGGGTTTTAATTACAATAGTAACATCGGTTACCGGCACGTGACTGTAACGACTTTCGGATGCGTGCGCCTTGTCATGCGCTCGCTTCTTGTGGTCGAACAACCGTTGTTTAAGCGTTTCTCGATCCGCCTCACTCAAGTTCCGCCCCTGGAAATATTCCGATATATATATACCCGTCTATGGAATTAGAATTGCCTCCACTGTCGTATCTTCGTTTTCCGTATATTTGAGTTCGATATAAAATTGCAATATCTTACGCAGATGATGCCTGTTGAATGTTGACATAAAACCCAGTGCTCCAGGAATGAAAAAGAAAATACGATTCATAAAACCAATATCTGTGGAAACGCAATTCGACAAGCGAATTTATTCCAGAGCCTGTCTCATATATATACTGATTATAAGGAGTTTGATTCTCTATCACAAAATCAGCTGTGTTTATCAGAAACAGGAGTGCGCAGTAACTGTTTGGGCATTGATTGACTGTTCATCCCTTGCATGTGTTTGTTGTTGAAACGTAGCTAACAGTTACATATTACTAGTCTATGACACAGTAATTCGCATACAACTATAGTCCACGCCTTAGATATGGGACAGAGGGCACCACTCTGAATAATTAGGAACATTCTAAAATCAACTTTCGGGAATTAAATACCCACACCAACCACAGACCTACCCACTCCCATACGCTGGCCGGAAAACCATTGATATGTGCTTAATATGTTGTTTGCGATTGTCAAGTGAATTCGTTGTTTCAGTGATTACCTTTCTCTGGAAATAGTTCATTTCTTTGGCGTCAATAGACAAGTCACCCTGATTGTCGGTAACGTTAAAGGCTACTTGTTTTCCAGCTCCCGCCTGTAAACAGATGGCTGTATATATAGAATACCCATAGTGTTTAGGAAATATAAAATGTATCCCATGAGTGGGATAAATTTTATATTTTATAAATACTATGCGTATCTTTTCTTTATATCGTATTTAAAACCATTTGTATACTGCATAATGTTCTTGTTTAATGCTTAATGTATTCAAGGATTTATAGCACCAGAAGACACGTGCAGCAACGTTGACTTAAATGCACGCGACGTTTTGACCATGACAATTTTTATTTATTCTCATTTACATATGATATAGTACGTATTCATATGACGGTTCCTGCCCGAAACCATCGGCGCTCCTCATTTCAATCGCTGCACACTATCTACATGTAGCATACTGGCGTTTCCATCGAAGTACTGACTAATAAGTGAACGGAAATCCACTCGGATGGAAAGTCAATATGCTAGATAGTGTGAAACGGTCTCTAGTGAACACAAATGAACACAAATTGCTTCTGTCCTATTTGAACAGTTTGACAAAGCCCTAAACATGATCGATGTGTTTTAATATGTAGGTCATTGAAGGATGAAATATGACTGTCATTCTAACAAAAGTAAGAAGACCATTAAAGCTGATCAATGCTATACTTACATCATCTGCGGTTCGTTTCCGTTTTGCATCACCGTCGTCGTCAGCGTCATCAAAGTCGGCGAATTCGTCGAAATCCCATTCCGCCGTCGGACCAAAGTCGTCGTCTTTATAACCCTGTATGAAAACCATGAAACATTAGCAAATGCGTTAATATCCGCCATGGCGGAAATGGGCTTGTACAACCGACTTTTCTTTTAGTCGTGTTCGGCGATTGTCATGGATTTGTCGACTTAAAACTGTTACGTCCGGTAGTTCACAACACATTACAGTGGAACCTCTCTAAACCGGAGACACTGGGACCACTGAGTGTCCGCTTTAGAGACGTTCCGGTCTAATTCATGCATATGATCACTGCGTGATGAATTATTTGTATTTACCATCACGAATAGACATACACATTATATACAAATCACAGGAATCTCTCTTACCCGGACACATTGAGAGGTCACGTGGTGTCCACCTACTGTATAGGATACTCAGCCACTCACCTACTGTATAGGATACTCAGCCGAGAGTGGTCTACCAAGAGACATATATATAACGGTTAAACAAAACACATAACATACTAACCCCTAGAGGTCTGCCCTCGAGATTCCTGATAAGCCTAGGAAGGCTGAACACCCAGCCCAGTCTGTTTCTCAGCTCTTGTTGATTCTCTAACGTCGCAATAACCGCCCCGTCCGATTCTCTCTATAACAGACCGGTGTAACATGTCAATAGTATGCCCGACTGATGATCACGGGTAAAATGTAATGTTACTTGTTATGACCATATACCACTGACAAGCCATTATACGCCCGATTGATTCTCTCAATAACATAGACAGACACGTACACTACATCGACGAACTAGTATACCCATAGGAGACAGATAAGCCCACGATGAAATGGGATGCTGCCGTACAAAACAGGCAAGCTATCACATATTTCTCAATCCAATGTACCACATTAGGAACCATTATTACGCCTCCATCTGTGCCAACAGGACAAATTGATTCCGTCTTCTCGCGCTGTCTTGTAAGATAAATAAATAACAATTAATTTGACAATAATGGGTTAGTAGCCATTATCAGAGACGTACTATGATATTTCCGTGCGCGTCCCGTTTATATCCCTGCGGAAGCTCTCCTTCCTCCTCAGTGATCCTCCTCAGCTTTCCCGGAAACGGAACCCCTTTGCTCTGATCGAACACATCCGCTTCCTCCTGTGTGATTGCTTCTAGCCTCGCTTTCGTCTGATCTTTTTTCTCAATAGCGGGCGCTTCACCAACCAATACTTCCGTTGGCGTAACCACCGTCAATTCCTGACATTTAAACGACAAGAATATAGTTACAGAGTGTAGTCTATGATAGCATAAAGTAAAAGAAACACATTGGAATTGAATCAAGTATATACTATCAATGTCTGTTTGTTTTGTAGTCTTATAAAGAATACCAGACTAGTATGTTTTGATATCAAGTTTATCAGGCAAGGCTAGGAAACGCGTAGGAATTCCGAGGCTTGCCGAGGAATTCCTACCGTTTTCGAGCCGAACCTGATAAACTTGATATCAAAAGACACTAACCTAGTATTCTATTTATCAGGTATCGTTTGTTGCTAGAAAATGACTACAGAGGACGCTGTTATCTATGGACAGAATGCGGACTTGATTACGTTGCGTCATTACAGTGACGTCATTCGTTAACGTCACGTAACGTCATCCGACGAATGGGACGTCAGTTTTCACTTGGTTGTAACCCGGATGATTGTATCAGGTCAATGCCTGATACAACAATGTGTTAATAGTCAGTACGTATTCGGTCTATACAGGGTAGGTTACCTGATCAATTCGAATATTGATTTATTGACTTTGTTTGGTAATTATTGAAAATAAGTAATTTGTAGTCCAGACAGCTAAATGTTGAATATTTGAGACCGCATTGCAGAACCAATGTGGTTAATCCTTTCAGCCCTACGTAACTGCAATGGACACTCCCATGTTATTATTCAGATTATTCCAGTTATAATGATATGTGTTATCAGATGGACACGTTACCATGATTACATACCAAATCTGCCGTCGGTGATCCGGGTCCCGTGGGCTCTTGTTGGTGCCAGAAATCGATGCTGTCTAACACTTCCTCCGTGTCCTTTTTCTCGTAGTATTGCTGCGTGTACGGTGCTTCGGTTCCGTAGATTCCTACACCTTTTCTCTTCTTGCGCCTGCGCGCCTTTGAAGTGTCGTCAGTTCCGGAACTATCGCTGTCACTCGGGGAGTTCCGGAGTTTGTGTTTATGCTTCGCCAGTTTGTTCATCGCCTTCCTGCTCTGTTTCTTCTTCCTGTTCATGATTTCTTGTTGTTCGCGGGATACCAGCACTTGCGTCATATCATCCGTCCCACCCTGGAGAAATACATAGCGTGACATCTTGTAATAATAGCCATTATATTAAACAATTTCATATTGTGCTATTATACCGGGCTGGTTAAATTCAGTCGAAATTCAATTATCAGTTCGAAATGTGTCATTACTTGTACAGGCATGTTGAAGACTGTTGTACGCAAGCATGCTTTGCATAACACTACATGGTTACGTTTATTTACCTGGGCTACTGAGTCAGTCTCTTTGTGTATACTATAATTTCTATTGTGCACATATTAAATAGTTCAATACCTAGCGCAATATACCAAGGTACACACGTGGTACATTGTACACGTATTGTGCTGATTGAGGAGCTTTTCGACATGGCCCAAACATCCACTCCACAACCACATGCATATTGGCCTACATTATGTCTTTACCACCATATGGAGTCGAAGAAGTGAAATAATAGGTACCTCACGTGAATGCCGTAACTTCTTCTTGCCGACAACCGCGGCGTCGCCGGCGTTTGTTGGCGGATCGTAGGCGTTGTCCGCCAGACGCTTCAGCTGACATATGAAAGAAACTCCTTGTCTTTTATATGTGGCTGTGACTGCAGAAGTGGGGCTTATGTGTTTTACGACCAATGTAGATCCAGATCAGCCTGTGCATCCGCAGTCTGATCAGGATCTGCACTGTTCGCGATTCCGTCATGCATATAGCAATCAATATATATCGGTATCAGACTACATGAGTGGGCTATTTGATCAGGAGCTACACTGGTCAAAAATCCCATAAGTCCCATTTCTCCAGTTACACGTACAGCCACTCATCAAGTTAATCATGCAAGGCCAGTAGCCGATTTCATCAAAATTGCAAAGTATACTTTAGTAGCAAAGTATACTTTGAGGGAGAAATTTTCAATTTTATGATAAATTTATTAACTTTTATTATACTGAATTTATTAAATTATCACAGCCATTTTGTCTGTGATAATGTAATAAATTCAGTATAATAATTCTGCATACTTGTAATCATCAAATATATGCAGTGGTTAGTTCTATATGAAATAATGCATTTCAGGAAAAATAAATGATTACTCCCTCAAAGTATACTTTGGTAGAAAAGTATACTTTGCAATGTTGATGAAATAATGTAGGCTACTGGTAATGAGTAGGAATTCAGAAGTTCGTTGAGGAGTTCCTACCGCTTCTGAGCCGAGTCTGACAAATATAATATCAATAGATATTTTCACTGATAGCCGATGTTTGTAACATTTCACTGGATGTGTTCACGTGTAATGATGTGTACATGTAGGCGGAAAATGGTAGTACTAGTTAGCCAGGTTAATGTGAGAAGAAAATTAATAAGAAACTTCGTAAAAACTTTGTTAACGTACGAAGTTTAGTGAAACAGGCCCCTGATACTGCATTTCTCAGTTAACATTTTATTCTAGAATATGGACAAATATAACATGATTTTTGTTGAAAATAATTGAGATTTGTTTACCTTGTATCATTACACTGGCGTCATTCGGTAGCGTCGCGTTACGCAGTTCCACCAATAGGTGTCAATAAAAGGAGTTGGAATCCGTTTGAAACATTATCTTGGTAATGATAGTACGTTCTTAATTATCAATATGCGTCATGATGATAGACATGGGTCTACTCTCTGTTCCACGTTTTGCTGCCCACGAACTTTTGGCTATTAAACACATTAAATCTAAAAAATATTTAAAAGTACTTTTTCATCAATAACAAAAAAGACACCCTCCCCAAAACAATTTGTTTCATGGAATTCCATCAAATATTGATTTTATTGCGAAAAAAACGATTTTCCTATGGGAATTTAACATAGGGGGTAAAATAGATTTTTTTTTTTAAATAATTTTATTTGTGGACCGATTTTCAAAATCTAACTTTTGTTTCCTTAATTACATTATTTTCAAACTATCTCGTCAGGTTTTGGAGTCAATTTCCAAATTAAATCTTTTTTTGATCTTTCAGTATCAAATAACGAAACATTTGGGTAATTGACTCCCCACGTTAAATTCCCATAGGAAAATCATTTTTCGCAATAAAATCAATATTTGATGGAATTTCATCAAACAAAATGTTTAGGGAGGGTGACTTTTCTTATTGATGAAAAGTTTTTAAATATTTTTTTAGATTTAATGTGTTTAATGGCCAAAAGTTCGTCCGCAGCAAAACGTGGAAAAGACAGTAGTTCCAATATGTATATACGAGCACATTTGCTGTCACATATGTATCCTCTTTGCATCCTGTATTCTCAGCAAAGCTATAAACCGTACATCTAATGGAGACCGAAAACCCAGGCATCGTATAATGTAACTATATGTGGCTGAGACTGGAGACATGGGGCCTATGGGATTTGTGACCATTGTAGTTCCTGATCGAATAACCCACTCCAGACCTGTAGCCTGATAACGATTTCATTGCTTGTTAGAAGAATGCCGATTGTTTCATTGATGGAACGGCGAACAGTGCAGATCCAGATCAGACTGTGCGGATGCACAGGCTGATCTGGATCTACACTGGTCGCAAAATCAATAATCTCCATCGCTCCAGTCACAGCCACATATAAGCCCATATATGAATGAGTACAGTAATAATCACCCATGCTTTGCCCTGACCAGCGGTCAAATAGTTACGGCTGCGTCTTCATATATCATATGCACTCATACTCAGATCTTAACACGGTCTGACATACAGGCACAGTGCGGTAGGAGAATCAACTAGCTAGGTTAAATTAAATGAACACGCTCATAACATCCTTAATTTAAAGCACACGTGTCGACTGCAAAAAGCCATTGCAACCAATACTAAATTCGGAAAGAAAAGCGGGCCGACGGGACACATTTTCTGGGCTCTGTCATATGCCCGGGTTTAGAAGGTATGCGAGCCTATTGCTACCACTATATATAAGATAACTAACTAACTAACTAGCGGTAAGCACAGCAGTCACCAGGCCCCGCGGTACACTCTATGATTAGCTATGTACGATCCCAAAGTTGTTGGGGCCTTTTCGTTTAACATCGTAAGACTAAAATGCTCGTAAGTGAAAATTTAAGATACTCTGGATATTTCAATTGATGGTACATGTATTACATTTATTGAACATAGGCTGCAGCAGAATATGCTCAATACATGCAAATCCAATAATTGTTGACAAGAAAACGGTGTTTATTTTGCACTTATGAACATTTTAGAATCGCAAATTACCTTTTGCTGAAGGGCTTCTTCTCTTGCTTTCTTTTCTTCTTCATCAGTCTACAAAATAATGTCATTGTGATAGAGAATAGTAGGTTAGTGCCGTGAATGGGAAAAATATTTGGCAAGGCTCAGGAAACGGGATGGGCGAGGCTCTGCCGAGCACATCCCGTTTCCGTGCCGCGCCAGATATTTTTCCCATTCACGGCACTAACCTACTATTCTATTTATCCCGTCAACACCAACAATTGGCTGTAAAATTCAAAAATAGTATTGACTGGATATCAAAAATGTTTCACGGCACCGTGTTTCACGGCACATACGCACTGTGTTGACGGGATAATTATAAATATATTGCCGAACGTGAAGAAGGATAACTGAATCTAGAATTACTTTTGGTGGCATATTTGACATTACAATTGGTGGATTGTGTCTGTTTCAGGTCACTTTCTTAGTTTTAAAAGAACGTGATACCAAATCGACTCGAATCCACCAATGCTAACGCCAATAACAGTATGTTATCGTAATAATTATTACTAGTGTGCTCAAGAGCCAGCATGGCTTAAGCAATAAACGATTATTATATGTTGCATATTTACACGTGTATACGTCAACATAATGTTGCTGACAAACACGACAGTGCCATGTTATTCACAAAATTTACGTACCTCATATTCAACGCTTGAACTAGTTTTCGGGCGTTCCTGAAACATAAAATATTTACGGCTCTGTAATTAGGAAATAGTATTCATAAATAGAAGATCTTACAATGGCGTGTATTATTATTGTATGTAATATAATTATATTTACTGTCTGTTTCACGAAAGCTGCCCAAATTTTACGGCTATATAAACAATTCAAAAACAAGATTTCTTTTGATAATATTAAATTAAAGAAAAATTTAAGAATGAGCCTTCTTTTTATTTCGTGAAATTTTGTCAAATATTGATTTTATTGCGAAAAAATATTTCCCCATGTTAAATCCCCATAGACATCTTCACTCCGTGAAGATGTCTATGGGGATTTAACATGGGGAAATGTTTTTGAATTTTAGAAATACTGGACCGATTTTTAAAATTTAACTTTTGTTTTCTTAGTTAGATCATATCCAAGCTATCTAGTCAGGTTTCAGAGTCAATTTCCAATTTTTTTCGTTTTTTGACTCCTGCCACACTTCCTTACCACTTTTTTCCCCATGTTAAATTCCCATAGACAAATCAATTTTTGGCAATAAAATCAATATTTGACCGAATTTCACGAAATAAAAAGAAATCTCATTCTTAAATTTTCCTTTAATTTAATATTATCGAAAATAGTATTGTTTTTTAATTGTCTATATAGCCGTAAAATTTGGGCAGCTTTCGTGAAACAGACTATAGATAGATGTAAACTCATCAGACATGCTCAATAACATTGGCACAACGCAAATGCACCACGAACATAAAAGTGCAATGTTTCTGATGTAAGACATACAGTTCATAGAGTTCATACATGTATTTTATTATATACCTACACTTGAAATACATAGTTATACGATGTAAATAAAAGTCATATGTTCTCATCGATGAAATAAACATCTTCCGGTGAAAATACGACTACTTCCGCTATCTATATTCATAGCGCGCACCTGCAGTGCCGGACTGCAAATAGGCTGCAAATACACATTCATTACCGTATACAGTCTAAAATACTGCTAATTTCCATGGAGCGGTATATAATAAATATGATATTCATATTTTTGCAACGAATATGACATATACGTTGCAAAAATATGAATATCCTCTATATATTATAAATTCCCACCTACATGTACACACATAGCAATAACATGAATTCGAAACTCAAACGTTATAGGTTTAAGCTAATGTTCGTGTATAAAGCGACATGTAGAATTAGTGAGACGATGATTGCTTTAAATCATGCTTACCTCTTGCTTTGCCTGAAAAAAGAAACAAAATATTTAAGGATTATATTATGTATTTAATACATCTGCATGAAAACTACTTTCATCTGAAATTATATCACAGAATTAATAAATGCTTTACAATAATTGTAATTTCGGTACCAAATATGATTGGTGATGAAATATCAAAGCAGGATGTCACAACATAACAGGTAACACGTCAAAATATATCGTTTGAAATTATTGGCTGATAAATGTATACATGTATTGTAACTAGGGAAAGTGATTTACGTACCTGTAGCGATTACATTTAGTGGTGGAGTGAGTGAATAGGGTTTAACGTCCGCTTTTCTGACATAGAGGTACAAGCCTCAGGGAGTCTACACGCAGACGGGATTTAGTGGTGGAAAGCGAATATAAGATGGGGTAAACGTTTGCCGTGGCACTCTGCAACTGTTTGAACCCGCGGCCTTAGGCCGTAGGCTGCGGGTTCAAACAGTTCCCGAGTGCGACCGTTATTGTTATTTCCGTCGGAAATATCGTTTAATATGAGCAAATATGTATTACTTTCGGTACTTTGATAATCTGCTCCATTCAAACAACTGATTTACACATACATGTTACGGGGCCGCAGTACACGTCGCGTGATGCAGCCGCATCAATTTCAAAATTTCAGTGCGACCGTTGTGAACTAATCTAGTAACGTTCTAGTAACGTCATTAGACACATGCATTGCGTAGGTGTCGGCTTGGCCCCGGAATGAGCATTGTCTACAGTCATGGTCAAACAGCACGCGCTGTACGTTTGAACACGGCTGTGAGCGGTGTCCAACAACGGCAGTCATGTAACAATCATTGTTTGAAAACAGCATACCGTATTGTAGCAGTTAAGAACGACTTACATTCGAAAGGTGTGCGAATTATTTGACCTATGTTGATATACTAGTACAGATGCATGTCATGTGCTGTGACAGTATTGGCACATTAGATGGCATAGATGAAAACATACTATAATACCACACGTGCAATGCATATTTTGTGGTCGGCGATTAACCTGGATCTGTTGACCTTGTCTTCTTAGTTTACCATCGATATAACAGTCACTCTAATGCACTCAATAAATATCACGGAATCTGATTGGCTGATGGTCATTCTTTACAGGTATATCATTGTTGATGAACGGTCGCAAATTATTTCAATACGTATTCCTACGCCAGTAGTAAAGGAGTACATTAGAAATAGGTTAACAGCATTGTAATTTTGAAATTTGCGGCTTATATCAGAAAATGATAGGTCGCAAAAGATGTTTAATGTCTTCGCTAGCGAGTCGCCATTAAACAGATTTTCCGACCTATCATTTTCTGATATAGGCCGCAAATTTGAAAATTACAATACAGTTAGCCCTATATTACAATACAGTTAACCCTATATTACAATACAGTTAACCTTATATTTACGATGTGTTGAACCATTCTATGCAAGTAGTATAGTGTCATTGATTACCTTTGTATCATTCTCCTTCTTTCTTGGCGAGTTCTATAAATAGAGAATAGTAGGTTAGTGCCGTGAATGGCAAAACTATATGTCAAGGCTTAGGAAACGGGATGGGCGATATCCATACGCAGTGATTAGGTCGTATTGACAGCACATACTCACTGTGTTGACGGGATAAATAGAGGATCTTACATGAGTGATGATTATGATATTTATTGAACGAGTTTTCATTAGAAACGTATGATATCAGTCAACGAGTTTAATAAACAGAAAGACAATCAGTAAGACAATGCGGACACGGAACTTGATGCGGATTATATTCAATTAGACATTTTTGTTTTAGGACCGATTCGAAACATTTGTTCTGGTGTTATATAACGTTCACCGGTAATCTTGGATGCCATAATCGATGCCTGCTTAATAATGTATGCTGCCGATGTATGCTGGCCGTCTGTTTTATAAGATCCAATAGCAATCATAACACATTAGGCAACTCACACCGAAAAGGTCGAAATAGTTCCATCATGGATTCCACATACTACAAATTTTAACCCCAATAAGTTACATATAACCATATTTAATGATTATCTGTTCAACAGGAAATGGAAAATCAATACTCGGAGGGGAGACTGCGTTATAAACCCGGCTAATTATATGTACATGCATGTTATTGTTCACATATTATATAGTTAAGGAACTAAATACTGCGGTCGCTAGAGCTCCCTCGTATTTAATTCCTTAAAAATCGCATTATGTGAACAATACGGTATACATAGTGGTACGTTGTTCGGTGCCATTTTTAAACCAGGCGAATTCCAAAAGTGGCGTACTTCGTCATCAGAGTGCCGCGGTGTCTTCTTTTTGCCACGTAGGATTTGTGACGGTTCGAACACGTCATAGGCTTCCCCCGGCGTTGTGACGTCAGGATGAAGTTTCTCACGCTGTTCGCGAAGCCTTTCCGTGAGCTCCATCGTCTGTTCCCGCTCTCCGAGTCTGTCACGTCTATTCAGGGTGTCAAACCTACATTGTGCAGGAGTTTTCAGGAATTTATCTTTACAGTGCAAACTTAACTCGCTATATGCTTGGAAACGTGTAGCTAAACAATAGAAGATGACTCTTCATTATATTTTCTTCTATTTACCTCCTTAAATATCATGAACATGTCTTGTAATTTCATTAGAATTGAGTCCGAAGGATGTATTCTAATGAAAGTACAATACATAGTTTCAAAGAGAAATAAGACAAATACTTCTAATATGTATGATGTCATTTTCACCTCTAGCATGCAAAAAGCTAAACGTACAATGGAGCACGAATTTTCATTCTCCGTATTATGACGATTCCCTTCGAGGTACTAAGTACAAGACAAACTCAAGAGGTGCTCGATCGTCGCTCGACAAGACTACACGAAAATATACATTGTATGTACGTATTAATATTTTCAACCTTCTATAATGCAAATGCCTGTTCGATGTATTGCGTTTACTTCCCAAAACAATACATTAGACCCACGTGACGTCGCGCGATGTTGTTGATTGGTTAAAGTTCGTTTGACAGCATTAATTTCCACGAGATAGTCAATAACTGCACCATATTGACCGGCAACGTCGCTGTTCCAAGAAGTGCCACAGAATGAAGTAAAACAAGATGAATCTTAATTTTAACGCCATATTTCGTTTTTGAAACTATCAGCAAATTCAGTGTAAATAAAAGTAATAAAGCAATGGGCTGTAGCGTTTACTGGGGTGTACAATATATTTGCTCTGTCTAAAGTGTGCGTGCCGTCCTTCGGACTCCATGAACTTTAACAGACCATCTGTATTGTGCACTCCTTAATTATACCCCGGAATACGAAGAATGTCGAGTGGTACAGAAATTTCGTAATTCCGTCCGTCCTTCCGTCCCTTTGTCCGTTAGTCCATTTGCCCGTTCGTCCGTCCGTCCTCGTTAAAGTTTTTGGATACCCATTATCTCTGTAATGGTAAGTCGGATTGACCTCAAACTTCTTATACATGTACTTGATTATCATCATCCATATGTTCATTCCATACCACACTCATGCGGCCTTCATGTCCAAGGTCAAGGTTAAATTTCCTAGAAAGTTGCGAAAGTTTTCGGGTACCCATTATCTCTGCAACGGTAAGTCAGATTGACTTCCAACTTCATATACTTCGTTATCATCATCCATAATTATGTTCATTCCATACCACACCCATGCTGCCTTCATGTCCAAGGTCAAGGTCAAATTACTTTGACATTTTCGTCCATAAGATTTGCGTTAATTTTTTCGGGTACCAATTATCTCTGCAACGGTAAGTCGGATTGACTTCATATACTTCCTTATTATCATGATTATAATCCATATTTTCATTCCATACCATGCGGCCTTCATGTCCAATGTCAAGGTCCAATTACTTAAAATTTTGCGTTAATTTTTTTTTAATATTTACGTTAAAGTCGGTCCAGGCGGCGGCCGAGGGTATATGTGCGCCCCTGCTCACTTTCTCTATATAGAGAATAGTAGGTTCGTGCCGTGAATGGGAAAAAATATCTGGCAAGGCTCAGGAAACGGGATGGGCAAGGCTCTGCCGAGCACATCCCGTTTCCGTGCCGCGCCAGATATTTTTTCCCATTCACGGCACTAACCTACTATTCTATTTATCCCGTCAACACCTACAAATGGCTGTAAAATGCACAAATTGTATTGACTGGATATCAAAAATGTTTCACGGCACCGTGTTTCACGGCACATACGCACTATGTTGACGGAACAAAGTCCGTTTCATGAAATCTGCCCAAATGTTAACGCTATATAAACAATGCAAAAACAGTATTTTTTTTCGATAATATTAAATTTTATAAAAATTAAGAATGAGCCTCCTTTTTATTTCGTGAAATTTGGTCAAATATCTATTTTATTACGAAAACTGTATTTGTCTATGGAAATTTAACATAGGGGAAAAGGAGCTGGAGGAGATGGGAGAGGAGTAAAACAACAAAAACAATCGGAAATTGACTCCGAAACCTGGCTAGATAGCTTGGAAATGATGTAACTAAGAAAACACAAGTTAAATTTGGAACATCGGTCCAGTATTTCTGAAATTCTAAAAATTCCCCCCCCCCCCCCACCCATGTTAAATCCCCATAGAGGGGAAATTGTTTTTTCCAATAAAATCAAATTTCACGAAATAAAACGAAGGCTCTGTCTTAAATTGTACCTTAATTTAATATTATCACCAAAAAATATTGTTTTTGCATTGTTTATATGGCCGTAAAATGTGGGCAGGTTTCGTGAAACAGACATTAGTTGCACTTGTACGTTTTTGTTTCTAAGCCTGAATCGAAACGTATTATGCGCATATATAAATATATACATTGTTTTAAAGTCACTATTTTTATTAAATTTTCAACCACATGGTCTTTATCAAAATAGTGTGAAAATGTATTGGCAGTCCTATGTGACGTCCTTAGTGTAGCAGTATGTTCCGGTTTACTGCTACACTATGGACGTCACATAGGGAGTGCCAATACATTTTCACACTATTTTGATAAAGACCATGTGGTCGAAAATTTAATAGAAATAATGACTTTAAAACAATGTGTATTAAATGTGCTTCCCTTCGGAGGTTATTGGAAATTACTATAAATATATATATAACCGTCAATTGTGATGCAACACTTCACGTTGTATAGTATACAACGTGTAGTTTTGCACCACAAGTGAAGGTACCAGACGGAACAGAAGCATATGTATGCATCTAAAACCCGAAATGTAATAAGAATATTCATGGTAAATGCCTCAACAGATATATCAAATAGGAATATAACAAACAAAGGCATTGTACTTGATTAAAAAGTATGCACAAACGTAATGACTTCACAGTGGAATATGTTAAATTATGAGTAGTAATAAGGTTGTGTCAATTAAATGAAACCCACCCTGAATCATATCCTTCTTCCTCTTTCATCTTATTCTCGTCTGGTATACTGTCGGGCGTGGACTGCCGAGTTGTGTCGCCTAAAATGGTGTATAGCGGATGGTCACATTTTATACTTTAGTGTAGGAAGTTAACATATAACCTGGTAGGTGTAGGATAACCAGCACTAATGATATAATACCAATAATGCGCATGACTTTCTCCACAATATATGTTAATATTAAGTAGTAATGCTATCTCGTTGGCTTCCAATTGAATTTGAACTACAGTACTGCATATATGCCTCCACCAATTTCACCTTCCGACGCTATAGCTATAGGAGATTGGTAATTAAACATAGCAGTATCAAAATACTCATTCTAGTAACAAAATGGTCAATCGCCAGTTCATGATTATTTAATAATTTCAATGAATAAGGTAAAATACTATTCGGATTTTCTCTAAGACGTTCTAACCTTTGAGAATGCCAGCCTCGGCGTCCCGCTTGTTCTTCTGTCTCCGGATAAGCAGGTATGCGATAATTACAATAAGGATAGCAATGAGCAACAAGATCGCCAAGACAATAAGGGCGATAATCCATCCTTCCAGGCCGCCGCCTTCCGATGACGTTGTTAGAGCTGTAATACCAAATCATGCATGAACCGGATAGTATGTTACAGAACAGTAGCCTATTTCATCAACATTGCAAAGTATACTTTAGTGGCAAAGTATACTTTGAGGGAGAAATTTTCAATCTTATGATAAATTTATTAATTTTTATTATACTGAATTTATTACATTATCACAGCCATTTAATGGCTGTGATAATGTAATAAATTCAGTATGATACTTCTGCATACTTTTAATCATGAAATATATGCATTTGTTAGTTCTATATGAAATAATGCATTTCAGGAAAAATAAACGATTACTCCCTCAAAGTATACTTTGCTAGTAAAGTATACTTTGCAATGTTGATGAAATAGGCTACTGGTCATGGTTCACCTATGTTTATTTCGAAAATCAGTTGTGGCTTACGTCGATAGTTGACATATAGTCATAAGCATATGCACATTTTCTGTGTAATTTGTACATCGTATATATATTGTGTGATTTTAACATCGGCAATGACGAATAACAGCGACGCGACAAGGGAAGTGATTCCAGAACTAAACGAATATACAATGCACATAATTCAGAGGGTGGTCATACTTATTAAAGTGCTGCACGGCATGAATTAAATGTACGAACATCATACTGCTTCCGATTAATACAGTTAATTAGCGTAATATCGAAGTTGACCGGACTGAGCAAATTAGATCGACCTATCCGAACTTCGAGACAACAATTCACCAAATTTAGCGACCATTCTCGAAAGAATCCGAACATAATCGCTTTAAAAAGTACCGACTTAATTTACCTATTATTATAGTTCTACCAAAGCTTGGATGCAACACATCAGTGGAGGTGGTACTTACGGCATACGACTGAAAGAGAAAATAATACGATATTTAGAAAAACGGTGTATACATATGTCAATGTGTATATGTACACGGATAGTCAATATATCACATACATAATGTATATTTCTTTCACGGTTGTACATCTGTCAGCAATCGTTTTGTATTGTCAGTTTGCTTGGACACAAAACATTATATATAACGAGCTAAATCAAACATGCATACCGAACATACTAGCCATTCATTAACCCATTGAAGAAAACGGAAATTACTCAAATCCACAACAAGTACTTACTGTTTTTCTACCGACGAAATTATAGTGTGTTTCACGAAAGCTGCCCAAATTTTACGGCCATACAAACAATTCAGAAACAATATTTTTTTCGATAATATTAAATAAAAGGAAAATTTAAGAATGAGTCTTCTTTTTATTTCGTGAAATTTGGTCAAATATCGATTTTATTACGAAAAATTTATTTCTCTATGGGAATTTAACATGGGGGGGAAAGAGGTAGAGGAGTGTGGGAGGAGTCAAAAAACGAAACATTTTGGAAATTAACTCCGAAACCTAGCTAGATAGCTTGGAATTGATCTAACTAAGAAAACAAAAGTTAAATTTTGAAAATCGGTCTAGGATTACTGAAATTCTAAAAAGTTTCCCCATGTTAAATCCTGTGAAGATGTCTATGGAGATTTAACATGGGGAAATCGTTTTTTCGCAATAAAATCAATATTTGACCAAATTTCACGAAATAAAAAGAAGGCTCATTCTTAAATTTTCCTTTAATTTAATATTATCGAAAAAAATATTGTTTTTGAATTGTTTATATGGCCGCAAAATTTGGGCAGCTTTCGTGAAACAGACAGTAGTGTTTTTCTAAAAAAATAAAACTAGTGTACCTTGGGCCCGACTCTCTAATTTCAGTAATTGTAACGCGCACAAAGGCCGAGACCAGCAGGGTCCCGGCTTCGTACGCGCTACAATTACATTTCATGTCGTACCTTGTAGATATTTAACCCTTTCAACCCTAACGAACTGGAATGGACTGTGATATGCTAATGTTCCGACCAATCCAATGGTCACACAATTATTTTCAGATTCGTCCATTTATGAAAAGGGGGTGTTATTGTTCTCAAAAATATTAAAATTACTTTCAAAAAGTGCAGATCCTGATGAGACGGCTCGTGACGAGCCGGCTCATCTGGATCTGCACTTTTTGCATAAACCGATATAGCGGGATTTCGGATTAAAAGGGTTAATATCGAAGTGAAATTGGGTATGCTTTAAAGAGGCTTTTGTCGTTCATATCACTAAGTGACTGTGCTCAAAACCTGAATGTTTTTTACTCTCACTGTAAATACTTACTATAGGGGTCGTACGTGAATGTCTGTCCCAGTAGAGATGGTACCGATGTCGACGTCTGCTCCTGGTCACATGACTCCGGAAGACCAGTGCCAGCCACGCCCACAGACGTAGAGGAAAACACCTGGTAAATAATAACACGAATTTGAACACCTCACGAATGTGAATAGTTTGACTGAATGGTCGTACCGCGATATCTGGCGACATGATCAGTGGTCAGGCCAAACAACCAAATTATTTGGCTACAATCCTACTGTCATGTGACATTAAAAACAGAAACAGTCATAAGCCCAAAGGAGACACAAAAGCTCAGGTTATCTAAACTGTACTATGTAGACCATGTAAAACAAGCAAACGTACAACGGACTTCACAGAGTCTGAGTCCAACATTCACCAAATTAAATGTGAACTCTATGACTGGCGGAGAACAGTCCCGTATACAAATACAACATAGGAAATAAATAATCATATCATATATCTGCTGGGACTATTGAACACCTACCACGGATTCAAGGGCTCGCCATTTGTATGTACGTTATGCAACTGGTACACGCATTGACGTAACTATGACACTCATACATCCACTGTTTTGTAAATAATATACTAACTCTCTTTGAATAGTCACATGGCCATCCTAAACAAAAGCAATTAATTAAATATACATACCCAACACGCCATTCTGTACGTTGAGGAAGTGGTGAAAGTTGTGTCATTATTGTAGGTATGGACGTAATATTTTGTTTCGCTCTGTACGCTGTAGACGGCCGTCAGAAAACCAGAACCTGTGATGAAAAACGCTCAAATAAAAGGCTACGCCAATACAAAGTATCCACTAAATAGAGAATAGTAGGTTAGTGCCGTGAATGGGAAAAAATATCTGACAAGGCTCAGGAAACTGGATGGGCGAGGCTCTGCCGAGCACATCCCGTTTCCGTGCCGCGCCAGATATTTTTCCCATTCACCACACTAACCTACTATTCTATTTATCCCATCAACACATACAAATAGCTTTAAAATGCAAAAGAAATAACCCCATCCACAGCACATATTCATACGCAGTGATTAGGTCTTGTTTACAGGATATCAAAACTGTTTCACGGCACCGTGTTTCACGACACATATGCACTGTATTGGCGGGATAAAAGCGCTAGATACATCATACTCCAGAACAGATGGTAATTATTGGCGTTACAATGTCGGTCACATTAAATTTAATGCTTATAATAGCTTTAGGAGAATATATATAGCGTCTCATTTTTGAATTCAAACAGTTTAATTGGCAGAGGCTGAGCTATGCTCAGGCTCTGTCAATAAAACAGTTTGACTTTGAGTTTACATCATTATTAGATGGCCACCTAGTTTTATAATAACGGACTATATTCCATATTAAGTTACGTATCCGATGATATAATTGCTAGATTGACTTGCTGTCACTTACTTGACAGTCCAATATCTCATCAATGGGGTGTCATTGTATATTACAGTTGTCACTTACTTGAATGTCCAATATCTCATCAATAGGGTGTCATTGTACATACAAGTTGTCACTTACTTGAACATCCAATATCTCATCAATGGGGTGTCATTGTACATACAAGTTGGCACTTACTTGAACATCCAATATCTCATCAATGGGGTGTCATTGTACATACAAGTTGGCACTTACTTGAACATCCAATATCTCATCAATGGGGTGTCATTGTACATACAAGTTGTCACTTACTTGAACATCCAATATCTCATCAATGGGGTGTCATTGTATATTACAGTTGTCACTTACTTGAAAATCCTATATTTAAATCACTGTTGTTCCATGTATATCTCATCAATGTGGTGTCGTTACACGTGTCCATCTCGATACCGGAGCCAATCGTCCGACTCTCATCAGACCACGTGACATTGTAAATCCCCAGAATGACTTCAGGGTAACTGATAGCCGCGTTCTGGTACTCGTCTAGCAATAAGTAAAAGATAATTAATGACAACATGTGCTAGAAATAGATACGTATGCTGACTTTTATATTTTGTTTGATGTTATCAAACTGGAACTGTAATTATGTCTTGAAACGGGTGAAACTATCAGAGAAATGTAAATAGTTTAGAAAACTACTGAAATGCTTAAAATGCCAATATTCAAAGCGTTTTGACCTGAGTATGTTAAATCCTCGTCGAATGTGATGCATAGGTTGTAAGATAACATACATATTATACATATCTAGGTAATGTGTCAAAATTGTTCATTAGTCCTAAATGTACATTTACAGACAAGAAAGCTAATATAATATGTCGTATTCATCATTGGTTGTGTCAAATACAAGACACGCAATGTAAGGTATCATTGTCCCAAATAAAAATCGAGTTACTTGTATCATTAACTCAGTATTTTAGTAACCACTACTCTTTAATAGTAGTTAACACGCTTTATTACTTAGATATCAATTTTTGCCTAGACATTGCCTGTATTTGCCTAAAGCAATAACATACTTAGTCCATCCGATACCATGTCTCGTGCGCGTATTAAACCAGTTCCTTTGGGCATGGGCATTGCGTATGTTTACTTTATCGGCTAAAAATTTTGACAGATGCCGGGAATTTAAATGTGTAGGCTCTGTATTTCACCATTCAATCATGGATAACGGTATATATTTTAATATAGGATTATCGCAATTGCCGGATGATTGATATTGAAAATGATATCTAAGTAATCTAAGTAATAAAGACGTTAATACGTGTCTTGTTTGATATCGGCCTAGATATCGTCCCTCGGTAACTTGGTATCAGCCTTCGACCTGATACCAAGTTACCTCGGGCCGATACCTAGGCCGATATCAAACAAGCCACGTATTAATCTCTAAGTATCACTTACTCTCTTGAACTAGCACGTGTACTCCATACGGCGTCTCATAGTCGGCGCTGGTGGTGATACAAACAGACGCCTGGTCGCTCGTGAACTGTTCCCCGGTGGCAGAGTCCGTGGCTGTGGAAAATGCAAAACCCGCGATGATTGTACTGTATATCTTATCATTTATACAGTTCGTGGCCGTGAAAAATGTAAAATCCACGGCGACTCTACTGCTTATACAATGTACCCGGACCAATCCGTATTAAAAACTGCCATCGCTGACATTTCATTGCTTGACGATGGTGTTCTTTTAGGCCATCGTAATATCGCTATCGGGTCAATACTACGATAACACGATACTACGATGACGATAGTGCGATGCTACGATGGCGATACTACGATATTACGACATAACGATCACGATAGTACGATACTACGATGGCGATAGTACGATACTACGATGACGATACTACGATATAATATCGTATTATCGTAATGTCGCGTTATCATTACAGTACTATCATCATCATGGCTTCGTGTGATCGCCATGGTAGTACCGTAATATTATCGTAGTATCGTGTTATCGTAGTATCGACCCGATAACGATAGTACGATGACCTAAACGGAACACCGTAGTTGCTTGTATATTTTATCAGGTATTTTATCAGGTACCGAGGTACACCACGACCTGCGCTAATCTTGGCAATATTTGTCAATATCTTTATTACAAAATACTTGAATATTGTACTTGAAATCAAACAATAAAACTGGTTGGTTGTGCGTTGATATTGCCAACATACCTTCAGAATGGCAAGATTAACGTGGGCGGTCGTGTATGTATTGGCCAATACTCGCTGACTGGCAACAGCATATCGTTTCAGGTATTTACATTGACACACTGTATTATATAGTCTATCCGTATTCAAAAACTGCATTCGCTTACGTTTCATATTTGTTTACTGGCGTAAAACGCTTTCTGAATCAAATATAGCGTCTTTCATATCAAGTTTATCAGGCTCGGCTCGGAAACTGTAGGAATTCCTCGGCGAGCCTCGGAATTCCTACATGTTTCCATAGCCTTACCTGATAAACTGATAAACACTAGCATTAGCAGCCGGATCGTAGTCGGTTAATATACTCGTAAGGTTCGACAATGTCCAGCCGTGGGTAAACGTTTGCCGTGGAACGAAGAAATTGTTTGAACGCCAAGGCCGTAGGCACATGATCGAACGTTAGTGTGACATTTCCGTCGGACATACAACAAGGTGTATGATCACGTGGTACTAACAACAACAACAAGTACTGAAACTTCCAGAATCCATCTGATTCAAAGTACGTATTCGTTTATATTGTCCATATTACGTAACGGATTTTGATGAAATATGCCGCATCAAACGCGTCTTGTTCAGCTGCATTTGGTGGTCTCAGTATTTTCGCCCAAACTGCTGTCGTTTTTGCGAATAATCGATTGCCGTGTCTACTGACACGGAAATAGATTCTTTGCAAAAACGACATAAGTCTGTGCCAAACTCCCTGGACCACTAAATGCAGCTCATGAAGACGAGTTTTCTGCGCCATATTTCATCAAAATCCGTTGCATATTAAGGACAATATCAAATAATACTTACTTTGGAGTGGGCGACGTTGTTGTTGTTGTAACCACGTGATCATGCACCTTGTACAAAATACTCACGCGTCACTGTGTAATATATAAAACTGTGGTTGCTGGCCGTGGTTTGGATATCGAGACATGTATATACGTCGATGTTCACTCCGAAAAATATTTCAAACGTTGTGCTGAAACCAAGAAACGAAACCGTGAGAAATAGAAACATATATAGGTAGGGCAGTGGCTCACGTGAATACACATTCCTGCCATTACATGTACATGTATCTCTACCCGTACCCATGGTATCGTGAATTGGTAATTATCCCGTCAACACAGTGCGTATGTGCCGTGAAACACGGTGCCATGAAACATTTTTGATATCCAGTCAATACTATTTTTGCATTTTACAGCCATTTGTAGGTGTTGACGGGATAAATAGAATAGTAGGTTTGTGCCGTGAATGGGAAAAAATATCTGGCGCGGCACGGAAACGGGATGTGCTCGGCAGAGCCTCGCCCATCCCGTTTCCTGAGCCTTGCCAGATATGTTTTCCCATTCACGGCACTAACCTACTATTCTCTATTTATACATATTTTGTGAAACATTCAAAGTAATGCTACTCGAAATCATGCAGTTTTCTTCGCCGAGACTAAGCTAGGCTCATATTGAATGCCACTCGAAAAACTAAATAATATAGGAATGGATAGCCATTTTGTGGAATTTATCGGGGTATAAACTTGGAAAAGTCGCGGGAATACTGGAAGAAGGCCGGAAGTCCAGTATTCCCGCGACTTTTCCAAGTTTATATCCCCGATAAATTCCACAAAAAGGCCATTCATTCCTTATAATTCCAGCATTTGAAATAAATTCATCAAGAAAATGTGTTTATTTTCCGTTTTCTTAAGAATTATTTTAACTGCGCCTCACGGTTACGGAAAGTAGTTCGGCGTGGGAGTTTACTGGGATATATACTTTGGACAGACACTTGCTACGGACCAATCAAATGTTAGGGAATTGTGTAAATATTTTTGTGCTGGAATTATGAGACTATATACAGTACATATTTATTGTTTACCCTAGTTTCTCGACCAATGGAAGACCAGTATTCCGTCTGAATTAATCACGTATTGCGACGCCAATATCTATTAAATTAATCATTAAATGTTCAGCATCTATATTTAGAGCTGATTTTACGCCTTGTATCATCAGTTCACGCGACGCAAAGCATATTACCGCCCACACACGCGCTCACTTTGTGTCACTTGTTGATGTTTTTTTCTTAAACACACACACTATTCTTATTCGAATCAACAATGCTATTACATGTACTTGTCACGTGACCTAAGTAAAGGAAAATCCCTGGTTTACATGCTTTCCTACCTCCAGCCCAATATAAACATCATACTTGTCTGAGAATTGTTCAATATATGACATATAAATAGATGCTCTCTCATTTACGGAGCCCCGCAGGGGACATGGATTTTTTTATTAATTCGTTCCCACGAAATAACAATTCGTTCCGTCAATTTAACAATTTGTTCCCACGATATAATAATATGTTCCTCGAATTAAGAATTGGTTCCCACGAAATGACCATTCGTTCCCTAATTTTAACAATTCGTTCCCTCGAATTAACAATTCGTTCCCACGATATAACAATTCATTCTCACGAATTAATAATTCGTTCCCGTGGGAACGAATTGCTATTTCGTGGGAACGAATTGTTAAATTGAAGGAACGAATTGTTATTTCGTGAGAACGAATTATTAATTCGTGAGAACAAATAGTTAAATTGAGTGAACAAATTGTCATTTCGTGGGAACTAATTGTTATTTCGTGGGAACGAATTAATAAAAAAAAGAATTGTACGTCCCCTGCGGGGCTCCGTACTCATTGGCCAATTTGCTATCTTTCATAAACAATAGCATATTCATACCAGTAAATATTGATCAGGGCCCGGTTGTTCAAAACACCAGTTAGCTTAACGGACTCTTAAATCCTTAACTGACTGTTAAATCCTTAACTGAATGGTTAAAATCTCTGTTAAAACATTAAACAGAGATTTTAACCATTCAGTTAAGGATTTAACAGTCCGTTAAGCTAACGGATGTTTTGAACAACCGGGCCCAGTTTGGAATGAATTTGATTGTACAATAAAAACAAATATTGACGTTTTACCTCGTGTATACGATGTATGGAAGCGTCCTAGTGCCAATGCTATGATATGTGTATCTCCTAATTAGGAGATACTAACTTTTAATTAGGAGATACTAAGTCCTAATTAGGAGATAGTAACTCCTAATTATGAGATGCATCTCCTAATTAGGACTTATTATCTCATAATTAGGACTTAATATCTCCTAAGTAGGACTTAGTATCTCCTAATTAGGAGTTAGTATCTCTTAATTAGGACTTACTATCGCCGGATTAGGAGTTATTATCTCCTAATTAGGAGTTATTACGTACTAGTTATGAGATAGTAAGTCCTAATTAGGAGATAGTAAGTCCTACATGTAGGAGTTAATATTTCCTAATTAGGAGATAATTATATTTTAGCATTGGCACCAGGACGCTTCCATAATGATTTGACATGCACTGAAACGTCAATATTTTTCTTGTGCATATCAAATCAAGTACACCAGCTAAACTGTCCATATTTGGGTAATATACGTACCCTAAGACATACTGCGTCCCACTCTGACTGATACAGTTTAGACTAGACGTAGTGGAACCGGCTGAGAGACTCGCTTTAAAGTTTGACACAGCATCCTGTGTGTCGGAAACCAGCCAGTCGCCCCGCGTCGACGAATGCCAGGTACCAGCCGCGAGCGGAAGTGTGCACTGCCCATCTGGAATTGTCATTTTCCGTTGAAATTTCAGGTTAGCAAACTATGAAGACTTGAAGCGTTAGAAAAATATATGATATAATAGTATAATACATACGTATACAGTGGCTATTGCATGAGTGGTGATATAAAATGAAACGAGGTTAATAAATATGTTATTAAATCAACACAAGTGTGGTATTCATTGCATAATCACAGACTCATACATTGTAGAAGTACTGATCATCTAATAGGCTTTCTGTAGCGGTTTCATTAATTTATTTCTTATGATTTCAAAAAACAGTGGTATGTAAATGTGAAAGCCTATGCTATATATTAAATATAAAGATATATTACATGCTACCCAGTGATTTACCGTGCTATTGGATTTATTTCCTTGAAGGAAATATTTCCTCCTAGACGTTCGCGAGACGTAATTAACGTCACGTTTTGAAACAATTAGGAATTGTAAATTTTGACAACGTTATAAGCTGGTCTAAGAGCAAATTTCACATTTTTGGAAAAGCATGTAATATACAATTTATTCCACTACCATTTTCAAATACCGGATTTATTTCCCTGGACATCTGTAAATCCGATTTCCAGATGTCTCGGGAATTAAATCCGGTATTTCAAATGGTAGTTGAATAAACTCTATGTTATAAACTGAATTGAGAAAATATTGAACATAAAACATGTATAACAAACAAAACAAAACTTAAATTAAAAAGGAAAAGTGCCTGATAAGCAGTAAAACATATCATATGACTTCAACCTACCTATATATTTCATCAAACATCCAAACAGTATTAGCACAATATACTTATATTCTAAATGCGCCATTCCAATTTCCAACTATTCACCGGTGATACATGTACCACTAGAAGAATTTAATTATTAAATGCACATTTGACGTTTTTGTTCTGTGAATTTAATAATGGCGGACATATTGTTTCTATGTTGACTGTTTTGTCGTTTCTATAAAGGACGCATTACCGGCGGTGTATTGTTTTGATTTCACTAAGCGAAGTCACTTTCTTTTGTTTTTAGCTTGGATAGAATTTCGTGTTAATAAACGCGACTCGCCAATATTACTCATAGTGTGTGTTCAAGCAATCGGATTGTTAATAACCACACGTGTATAGCTAGCTATTGATTTTTTTTATTGATTTGTTCCCTCGAAATAACAATTCGTTCCCACGAAATAGCAATTCGTTCTGTCAATTTAACAATTCGTTCCCACGAAATAACAATTCGTTCCCACGATATAACAATTCTTTCCCTCGAATTAACAATTCGTTCCCACGAAATGGCAATTGGTTCCCTCAATTTAACTATTCGTTCCCTCGAAGTAACAATTCGTTCCCTCGAATTAACAATTCGTTCCCACGAATTAACAATTCGTTCCCCTGGGAAAGAATTGTTATTTCGTGGGAACGAATTTTTTAAATTGAGGAACGAACTGTTAATTCGTGGGAACGAATTGTTAATTCGTGGGAACAAATTGTTAAATTGAGGGAACGAATTGTTATTTCGTGGGAACGAATTAATAAAAAAAAGAATTATACGTCCCCTGCCGGGCTCCATACATAGGAGAGTTGTGACAACACTTTTTTTTACGACAATGTACATGTACAGTCAAACCTCCCCGAACGGCCACCTCTCTACAACAACACACTCT